>CM053586.1:115395510-115412126 GCA_028646515.1 Pseudochirops corinnae | reverse complement strand
AAAGACAAGTCTACAAGCCTCAGGATGGAAGGAGATACCTAAACTCAGAGAAAGATATAGAAAGACTATAGTTTAAATGGAGACTGAAGCAAAACACACTATCGTTTTCTTTCATGTCTGGTTTTGCTTTTTTTTTTTTCTTTTCCCAGTGATTACTCATTGGTTACAACCCTTCTATATGACCAAACTATTGTTCAATGTGAAAGTATTTGCAGGTCCTATACATGATTGCATGCCACCATGGTGAGGGGGGAAGAGGGGGGAGAAAATCTGAAACTCAGGTGATTGTGGAACTGAATCTTGTAAATTGAAAGTAAATAAGTAAATAAAAAAAATTAAAAAAAAAAAGAAAAGCAGGATATAATATGACTAGCTTAGACATTCCTGTCTCCCACTTCCAGAATTAGAAAGGGGTGTCATCATACTTATGGCAAAATATACCTGTATTTTAAAGAGTATAAATTATCCTGGAATCAGAAGGACCTGAGTTCAAATCCAGCCTCAGAAAGTTAACACTTACTAGCCATGTGACCTTGGGCAAGTTGCTTAACTCCAGATGCTCTGCCTTCCCCCTGGCAAAAAAAGAAAAAGAAAAAAAAAAGAGTATATGTTATCTCTGCTTATATGACCTTCCTTGCCTTGGGTTCAATACATAATAGAAAGGAATGCATTCATCCTTAGCATTTTCCTGAAGCATTGAGAAATAAGCAGTGGATTCACAGACACACTGAATCATAGCACCAAGTAAACTCAGCACAATTTGGTTTGCAATAGTGGGAAATGAAATAAGAGGACTGATTCACTAGAATGTGGTTTTAAAAGTGAAATTCCACATACCAATAGAGAACAGGCCTAGGTGGAATGCACTGTTCCCTCTCCCTATTAGTCAATTTAATTTCTCTATGTCCATAGGTATTAGTTTTGAGACACCCTGAGAACCATCTTAATATTGTTTTTTTCTGCCTTGAGTCACAGTTCTAGAAATTAATTTTCTTACTTTTTCCTATAGACCCAAGGCTATGCTTTGTTTCTTTCCTGACATCTAAGCTTCTTTGGACTGAAATCTTCCAGATGCCAGAGATCCATCCCTAAACCTGAGTGCCTCTATTAATTTGTTCTACTTACTGTGGGAACAATATTAACTCCTTTTGTTTTCTGAACTTTTGCCTGTTACTTGTCAGCAAACCCCACTATCGCTATCTTTCATGTACCAGGTGGAACATCCCAATATTGAACTTTCCTAATGTTGACTACTTCCCTACAAGAAAGTCCATCTTTTTAGTATCTGTTCACGAGACCCAAACCCTCATTAAATATCCAAGGTGTTGGGCCCATACCTCTGACCCAAGTCACCTTCACCAATTAGAGAGTTCCTCTTGAATCCTCCATTTTGATAAAGGGTCTCTATTAGCCATATTTCACACTGTAGACTTTGCCACCAGCCCCTGTTTGTGAAACTTACCCATCTCTTGATTTTTAGGCATTTATTCACCCACAGTTTATTAGGGAAGATCCTGTGTCTTTCCTATTGTCTGTAACTTTAATATTTTTATTTATTTGCTTGGCTTCTCAATTTGGAGGCTAGATCTTAGATTTAAAGGTTTTTAGTTGATCTATGGATACGGAAACAAAAGGTTTGTCTCTTCCTTTTTCTCTATCTCTGTCTCTTCATTTATCTATTTCTGTCTGTTTTATACTCTAGACGTTGCTGAAAAATATAAATTTCACTTAATTTCCTAAAAATCCATATATAGACAATCCTTTTATACCTTTATAAATCATTTTATCCCATTCACCACACCATTCCTTCTCAAGCTTCCCATGACATCCTCCAATTAAGGAATCAAGCTAATAAACTAATACAGTAAAGTTGCAGAGAGTAGGAAAGATATAGGATCTTCCCTCCAGCTCTCAATTAAGGTCTTTGCTTCAAACTTCACTGAAAAAAAAAAAAAGACCTTTCACTAAGAGCTTCCTTTTTTACCCAACTTGTAATTTCACATTACTTATATGTCTTCCCCAGCTATATCCTCCTTCAACTCTGTGTCACACAATGAGTCAGTCCTCCTTTCCATGGTAAACCCCTCTATATTGATTATTGGTTCAATTCCGTCCCATCATAGGTTCCCCTCTCCCTTTTATCTACATTTTTTTTCAAATCTTTAGTCTTTCATTCTTTACTGTATGATTCCTCCTGTCTGCAAAATTGTCCCTGTCTACCTTGTCCTTAAGCAAACCCTTACTGGCTATCATCCTATTTCTCTCCTTCTTTCAGGTTAGAAAGTGACCTATAATCAATTCCTTCACTACTTCCCCTCTTACCTGAGTCCTAACACTGTAATCTGTTTCCAACCTCATCATTCAATTGAAAGTTCCCCCTTTGAATTTCCAATGATCTTTTAATTGTCAAATCTAAATAGTCTCTTCTTAATCTTTCTTCTTTATGACCTTTCTATAATATTTGACACTGTTGACCACACTCTTCTCCTACATATTCTTTTTCCTCTAGATTTTCATGTCACTGCTTTCTCCTAGTTTTCTATCCTATCTGAATATTCCTTCTGATTCTCCTTTGATGAATTTTTCTCCTAGTCACACACAGTTATTGTAAATGTAAGTGTTCCTCGGCAGTCCATCCTGAGCCCTGTTTTCTTCTCCATGCATAATATTTTGCTTAATATTTTTGTTAGCTGCTGCGGTTTCAATAATTGTTACTACACAAATAATTCTCAGATTTGTTTATTCAGCCCTGACCTATTGGACACTTCAAATAACATGTACTATAGGCATCCCAAACCCAACATTTCTTAAAGAGGAATCATTATCTTTTCCCACAAAGCTAGACCTTCACCTAACTTTAACTTTTACTATAAAAGACAATACCATTCTCTCAGTTCCCCTGGTTTGCAACCTCAGTATTATCCTTGATTCATTACTCTTAATTCATATGTATAATCTGGTGCTTTCTCTTTTGGCTTTACCTTCCCAACATCACATAAAAATAGAAATAGAAATAGAGCTTTAAATCTGTATAGATCTATCTATCTTTCTACAGTGGTGCCTTGACATATGAGTGCATCAACTCACGAGATTTCTGAGATACCAGTTGTCACTTGGTTGATTTTTTGCTTTGAATTACAAGCTAAAATTTGAGGTACAAGCCACCACTATGCCACAACCCAACACCCACTCAGCATCCCATGTCTCACTTGTTCAGTCCACATGTTTACCTCACCAGTGAAGAAAATTAAGTTAAGTGAAAGTAAAAAAAGATATTGTAGCAATTAAGTTCAGAGACAAAGTGTAGCATTAAGAGTGTAATGAGTAAGTGAATGAAAGTGACCCAAAGAGCATGAAACAAAACTCCTCTAACCTTCTCCCTCCATCTATCTCCTCCACCCTCCACCTCTTCCAGTATCTTCTGTTATCTCAAGTCATCTGATATCCAATGTAAGTATAGACTTTATAAAACCAGTTTATTTCTTTACATTCTCTTTTATTATGTTTTTATACAATATGTTATTTATAAATACTTTTTCTTATTTAAAAACAGGTAACAAAAAATACTGGGGTGGCATTTTGGGGGCTGGAACAGATTAATGAAATTTCACTTAATTTCAGTGGGGAAAATTTATTTGATATATGAGCAAATTGAGTTACGAGCTCAGAAACGGCATGTATTAAACTCGTAAGTCAAGGTACCACTCCTATCTATCTATCTATCTATCTATCTATCTATCTATCTATCTATCTATCTATCTACCTATCTATCTATCTATCTATCTATCTATCTATCTATCTATCTACCTATCTATCTATCTACACATACCTTTTTCCACTTACAAAGCCACATTTATGCCTGAACTGTACAGATAGTGAGCCTTCTGCTGGTTTCCCTGTATAAAGTCTCTGCCTAATATAGGCCATCCTATACTCAAATTCCAAACTGATTTTCCTAAAGCAAAGATATGGTGGTGTCATCTTCCCTCCATCCCAAACACACATTCAATAAAATCAAAAGGTTTCCTATTTCCTTCAGGATCCAATATTATATTTTTGTTTGGTTTTTCAACCATTTACAACCTTATTTTTTTTGATCTTTTTATACCTTTATACTCTTTTAATACTTTTCTCCCTTATATGTTCTCTGTGATCTGCTGATATTGACCTTCTTGCTGCTTCTTATAGAGGGCATTTCATCTCCCAAATCTCTAATTTTTCATTTGCTGTCCCGCAGGCCTGAAATTATTCACTCTTTATCTATGCTTACCAACTTCCCTGGTTTCCTTCAAAACTTTTACAAAAGGCCTTTCCATGCTCAAGTTCTTCCCTCTACTGCTGTACTTTTCCTTAGAGATTATTCAGTAGTTAAACTGTACATATACAGACGTATGTGTATATACATACATATGAATATACACATGCATATACATACACATATAGTGGATATATATATATAATATGTAAGTTATACGTATATGGAAATTGTAATTTAATTGTATATGTAATATGTAAATTATATACAAATTACATTACATATTATTAATATATAAATTGAATTATAATTATAATAATATGTAAATATATGAAATGTGTGTGTGTGTGTTTGTGTGTGTGTTTAATGCTTTGTCCCCTACTATGATGAAAGTTTGGTGAGGGCAGTATATCTTTTCTCTTTCTTAGTGTCCCCAGAATTTAGCACATTGCCTACCACGTGACTATCCAATTACTAGTATTAATATTTTATGCTCTATAAATGTTACTTGGATGGAGAATATCAAGGCCTTCTCCATAGATAGCGAAGTTCTCAGGAGCTCCTATTTTTGATGAAATTTTGCTGATTGTATCAAACCAAAGGAAAATACAGGTGCCTAATTAAGGTTCATAGGCCCTCAAAATAGTTTGGCCTGATAATTCACGTAGAAAACCAAATAGCTTCACTATTATCCAGACAACACAAAGAGATCCTAGCAGGAGGAGGGTGACAAGACTAATACATTGATTGGACTCCTTGGGAAATACTTATGTGAGAATTTGGATAGAGGAACAGAAGATTCTTTATCCCTTAAGGGAGGCAGTCATTCAATAAACATTTAATAAGTACCTACTATGTGCCAGGAACTCTTCTAATTATTAAACTAGCCACACAGTGATGACACTGCATTAACATATTAATGGATTTGCCAGCCACTTTGAGAATGTAAGAAAAGAAAGTAATTGTCCACATGAGGACCAAAGTCTGTGCTACCCTTGTATATTGTGTAGCAAGATATTTTAATCCCTGTAAATTTACAAAAACAAAAATGTGTGTTTATGATCCTTATAGTCAATGGTTGAAAGTATTTACTGTGGACTGGGAAGTCCGTAACAATTTATATATTGGATGTTCTGAATATTTCTCTTATCAGAGAGGTACTGCTGTCCCTGGTGCTGGCACCTTGCCAAAGTTGTCTGGAAGCCCATTAATAACAGCTGGATTACACCCACATCCTTATTTGCTTCTCCACTGACTCAGCAGTTGGCTACAACAGTGTTCCCCTGCCATAGGTCATTAGGAAGTCTCACCTGGCATAGTCTTAAAAGATGTTCTTTTATTTAGGCTTGAGCTGTTTTCCACTCTTAACTCATTTACCTTTCAGAACAGTAGTTTTAACTGATGTCTAGGGAAAATGTTTTAATAAACAGCTTTAGATTTCAGTAAGTAATGGCTTCAACTGTAGCTCCTTAGTGACTTAAAAATCAAGTGTTTATTTAGAAAATGCCTTTAGCAAGGATACATTTTGGGATTTATTTTATGTCACAGATTAAATTATTACTTGCTTATTCCCCTCACTTGAAATGCATAATTAATATTTCACAGCATGTTCAGATTAGTAGTTACATTTTCTTCTTTACTTAATTTTCAAAGTCATTTAAAACCATCTGAGCTGTAGTATTTTTACACCACAAACCATAAATCAGGTTAAATGTTGGAGTCTGGGAGCTCTAATGTTGCTTTTAAATCCAGAACACTGGTAAAAAATTACAGTTTATCTGGCAGTGCAGTGAGCTGTCCCCCAACAATAAATAACCTACGAGTTTCACAATTTCCAGCAGCCACAATTCAAGAACTGGAAGGTAATAGAATGAATTCATCATCTAATTGTATTGAATCTTAAAGTTCAGGTCTTGTTACTTTTATTTAACAGTGCTTGCAGTTGTAGGATTAAAACACACTGTTAAGATGACAAATTCACCAAAACTGCTTCTTTGGAAAATTAATGAACTTGTTTTTCTTTAGGATTGGGAAAAATTATTTTAACAACATACATTTGGGGGATTGTGAATAGTGTGAGGTAGTGGACAGAGAGCCAGGCTCAGTCAAGAATACCTGGGTTCCTGGCTTACTTCCCTAACATACTGTTTATGTCAACCTAGGCAAGGCAGTTAGCCTCTTATTGTTCCAGATAACTCTCTAAGATTTTAAATGCTAAATAGTTATTGATCTGTGATGATAAAGAGAATTTTCTAACCAGCAGATCCTACATTAGTGTACTAATATGCTTTTGCCAAAAAAAAAAAAAATGGGGAAACTAGTTCAACCTGATTTCAGTTGAAGCTAGTGAAAAGCACAAAAGTGATAATAAATCTATCCCATTATGAGTTGTTGTCATGGGTATATAGATGTCTTAATACCAAAACACATAGTTTGTTACTTAATAACTTGTTCCATGGGAGTGCTCACAATCAATGCCATTTTGATCTCTATCACTGTTGAAAGAAAGACCAGATGTCTTTGGTTTGCTATTTCCTTCTCTAGATGTCTCTGGGCTTCACATCTAATTTAACAGAAACAAAACCCCAAAACTCTTGTAGCAATTATGTGGAGACTCAGATGAGGCTTTCACCATCAGAGTTATCCCTATGATACAGCAATTGCTTTAGTGCCATGTTATAACAATGTAGGCAAGAGGGTCATTGACTCAGGACAGTCAAAGCTGAGGTAACTTCCATGGGGAGACTAATATTGATTTAAAATAGACACACACACACACACACAAAAAAATCAATAAAACATTGAGAAATTACAAAATCTGATCGGTAATTAAACAATTAATAGTCATCATAGCACCAATAAAAAGAGTCAACCTCCAAAAGTGGAGTAATTCCACTCCATAATAGTCTTTTCTTTATCTGAATTCCAATGGCACTTAGATTAGGTATCAAATAATCTCCCAATTTGACACGAAGGAGTGGCAGTACATTGAGAGTTCTGGGAAAAGAGCCAGGACTGGGGAAGCAGAGATATGATTATTTTAAATCCTAATCAAACATCCTGATTCAATAGTTTACACCATAGAGAATGAACTAGGACTTTGTGTAACCACATCTAGAGGGTTTTCCAGTGCCCTGCAGCTCTAAATCAGAGACTCTGGGAAAGTCATACAAATCCTCTTTCTCAGTTTCATCATCTGTAAAAATAAGAGAGTTGGGAACAAAAGTCTCTAATGTTTGCTTCTAGCTCTAAATCTATGTATAATTCAATTAACTCCTGTTTAACACTTGGACAACTGGCCTCCCATAGGACAGAGCAATTCCAGACAACCAGTGCAGGCCCTTCAAGTACCAGCACCTGAAAGCAGCACTTCATTAAGGTAGTATTACTTATGAGGAATCCACCTGGGGTTTGCTTTTGTTTTGTTCTCAGCTTCTACTCACTTGCCCTGCATTACTTCACACTGACCCTAATCCACTATGCCTTTTTCTCTTGTTTTGTTCTGATCTAGTTTGTTTCTGATCCTTCCTGCCCCAAATCATATAACTTAATATGTCTAAAATAGGACTCCTATACCATTCCCCACAAAATCACTTCACCACTTGATGTCTTGATTTCCCCCAGTCCTTAATCCAGCTCTTCTGTAACTTGGTGGCTAGTTATCAATTCCTGTTCATTCTCTCATCACAAGTATTTTGCTTCTTATTCCAATTGTCCTAGAATAGACCTATGCCAACAATTTATGGACTGTCATCCATGCACTAAACATAGGAACATCTTTTTTTATTGTTGTTCAGTTGTGTCCTACTCTCCATGATTTAATTTGGGGTTTGCTTGGCAAAAATATTATATTGGCTTGCCATTTCTTTCTCCAGATCATATTCCAGATGAGTAACTGAGACAAATAGGGTAAAGTGACTTGCACAGGGTCACACAGTTAGTAAGTATTTAAGGCTAGATTTGAACTTAGATCCTTCTGACTTCAGGTCTTGTACTCCATTCACTGTACCACATTTATAGCAATCTAAAAAAAAGTATTGTCCCAGAAGGCACCTTTCATATTCAATGCCTCCAAGTATGTCTGATAAAACCACATCATAGTGCTTTCTATGTTTTGGTGAAAGATGATCCGTAATTATCATTGTCTACCTTCTAACCATGCTTGTACCTGAAGTATCACTGATTTACTTCAATAGAAAGATGCTTATAAGGAGATTTTTTACCATAACTTGGATTTAAAATGTACCTTGGGACCACGGTAACTGTTGGATACATACAACATTCTCAGAAACTACTAAAATACCTCTTGTTTTGCATGGCCTATGGTACCTGAAAGAGGAAGAAGTGTTTTATCACTGTAAATAATGACCAGGAGGCAAAAGAAATGAAAACGTAAGAAACTCTTGGTATTTAATCTGCTTATGCAAGAGTAACCAACAAACTACTTAAGTGCTCTGGAACTGAAAACTCTCCTCTACAGACAGCTGATTTTTACATGTTTTAGAACTGTTAAACCCACATATTATCCCAAAATAAAAGTAAGACAGTACTATCTTAGAGACCTTTATTAATTAAAAAAAAAATCTCAAGGAAACATACTTCTGCGATGCAGCCCCTTCTTGGGCATCATGTACACATACGATATGCCTTCAAAAACATCATAAAATAATATATGCTCATTCTATGCAAGAGTGTATGTTTGTGTGTTAGGACAAGAAGAAAATGATAAATGCAGTCTTAATACCCCCTTATCAGCTCTCTTTTCTGACTTTCTTGAAACAATTAAAAATAGATGTGTGCCTGACACATTTTTAGTGGGATAGAAGAGATAAATTAGACCATTCATAGTAAAAAAATAATAATAATAGTAATAATTCTGGCTATGAGGGCAACTTCTCCTTCAAACACTGGAAAATATAAGCCATCCTGTTTAACTAATATACATCAATATACAACAATACCCAGCCCCCCTCCCCACACACACACACATGCACGCACACACACACACTTGGACTGTTAGTATATATGATAGATTGTAGTGGGGAAAATGTTTTCAGGAACTCTGCTTGATAGAGACCAAGGTCAGATAGCCAATATGAAACATGCTGTGAGGGAATTGTTTGTCTTAAAAGACCTGTTACTTTTTGCTTGTCATCTCATTTTGGATTTCTTCTTGTGTTTGTTTAACACCCTTGCCACCGCTGTGATTGTGTACATATCTAATCAAGTCAGCAAGTCAAACTGAAAGGAAAAAAGAAAAAATGAGGCCCCAGGAATCTCATGCAGTGATGTGTACTTCCAACAAGGTCCAGCAACATGTTCTTGTCTAGAGCTTTTTAATCTGAGGTCTGTAAATACCCAAGAAGTCTCTATGTAGATTTCCAGGGGTCCATGAATTGGAATGGGAAAAGAATATATATTTTCGATAACTTCTAACTTAAATTTAATATTTCTTAGAATTATGACTTTTAAAACATTATTCTGAGAACACAGTCTTCACCACACACACACACACACACGTATATATGTGGGTGTATACATATGTATATATTTACTCACATATGTACATATATGTTTATATTCATACATATACGTATATACTTTAGTCACACAGAGACATGAGATCCGATCTGAGATGTCCATTGTTTTTGGTGTTACCATAAAATATATAGGTTTTAAATAGGTCTGAGGGGAGGTGGAACCATCATTGTAGGGTAAAAGTAGCAACTCACCTGAGCTCTCCCTCAAACCCATCCAAATACCTTTAAATAATGACTCTAAACAAATTCTAGGGTGGGAGAACACACAAAAAGAAAGAGTGAAACAATTTTCCATCCCAAGACAACTTAGAAGGTCATCAGGAAAGGTGTGCTGCACAAGGGTGAGAGATGAGCACAGTCCAGTACAGGACAAGCCGGCATAGACCAGGCTCTGGCAAAGCCAGAGAAGGCCTCTAGGCTACTGACCCAGTGGCAGCAGGGATGGTTTCCAGACCTTACAGTCCACAGATGTCAAAGACAACTTCGAAGTTTGGTAGGAAATGTCTATTGCACCTGGGTGAGAGTGGAGCACAGTCCAGCATAGGTGTTGCCAGCATAGCCCCAGCCAAAGAAAACCAGAAGGAGGCCTTGGGAACCACTGAATCAGTAGTGGCAGCAGCTACTTCTAGAGCTCTCAGATAACAGATAATAAGGTATTCAAAAACTGGTCAAAAGGAGATTACAGGGATATCTTTGCTAGCACTGAGGCAGGACTCTCTTGCTTTGTTCATACTCAAATCTGGGTCTCAGGCCTAGGTGGCAGTTCCAGGGCTAGGAGGAGCAATAGCAGATGAGAGTTTGAGGCCCCAGTAGAGGCAGGACCTTACTTACAGTTCCAAGACAGAAAGAAGTGCTTGTAGTCACTCACATACCAGACCACAGGCCAAGACAGTAATAAATACCTCTCCTTAGATCATAATGCCTTGGAAGAACTGAAAATGTACAAGTCCCTAGAAGTAACTCTGAAAACAGTTGCATAAATTCCTGAAGTTTAGATAGTGCTCCCTCCACCCTGGAAAGAGAGCCCTACTTTAACAAAGAGTTAAAAGTCAAGAAATAGGTTGGGAAAATGAGAAAATAACAAAAATAATTCTGATCATAGAAAGTTATTGTGACAATGCAGATAAAAACACAGACTGAGAAGAAAACAAAGAAGATTCTACAAAGCCTCCAAGAATACTTGATTGCGTGCTGCCATGGTGGGGGATGCAGGGAGAGAGAAGAGAGAAAATTTGAAACTCAAGGGATTCTGGAACTGAATCTTGTAAACTAAAAGTAACTAAACAAATCAAATATATAAAGCCTCCAAGAAAAATATGAATAGGTCTCAGGTCATAGAAGAACTCAAAAAAGATTTTTAAAATAAAGTAAGAGAAGTAGAGGAAAAATTGGGAAGAAAAATGAGAGTGATGTAAGAAAATCATGAAGAACAAATCAACAGCTTGGTAGAGGACAATACAGAAGAAAATAACACCTTAAAAAAACAGACTAGATCAAATGGTAAAAGAGCTACAAAAAGTCAATGAGAAGAAGAATGCCTCAAAATGGCTTTGATCATTTTACTTAGAGTAGCCTTAGAATTATAGTTATGAAGGTGGAAGGGAACTGGGAGGTCATCTACATTGAAATCACTTATTTTGGAAAGAAGGAAAATGTGACCCAGAGAAATTAATTAGCTTGCCCTGTTTTATAGGTAAAAGTTGAATTCAAGAGTCCCTTGTTTGAATCAAGATTCATTGAATCAAGCTCATTTTCCCTATTTAAAAAAATGGTCAAGGAGGTTGACGAATACCAAATGAGAAGATACATATCAAGTATTCTGGAAAATTCAAAAGATTATATGATTGTTAGTTAGACAGTATTACTATTATGATGTAGTCAAAGGTAAAAAATAATAAAAGCATCACAAAAAGTGAACAAAGATAATTTAAATTATACTTGAGAATAATTTTGTTGATAATAACTAAAAATATGTGAATGCAACATTTAAATAATAAACAATGAGGAATTATCCTTTCTCATATGTACCCAAAAGCACTAATGTACACAATTTTGTTCATATATATAGATATCTTAGGTCTTGCTCACTTACTAGCATTTAATTTTCATTCGTTTTTTTTTCATTTAATATACATTTATTTGGATTCCACTGAGGTCCATGCATTAAATAAGCTTTTTTCCCCACCTATAAAGGGTGTCAAGGGGTAAAGGAAGGAGGCCATGAAACTTGATGAGAATTAAGATGATCTAACTAACCACAAATAAGCACAAGAAAATGAAATTTAACTGTGAAATATTTCTTTTGATGGGGTATTCTTTTTCTAAAAGAGATCCAAATTCACTGACGTGTGTGTGTGTGTGTGTGTGTGTGTGTGTTTCACTCTATGATTATGTATTGAAATTTGTTAAAGAACAAGACTAAGGATGTCAGCTTGAAAGATTCTCATGATTGAAACATCAATTTTGTTCTGTGACATGATCATACATTATACCTTTCAACTCTAGCTAGCTATTTTGTAAATGCAGACAACTGATGATAAAGGTGGATCCAATGAGTTAGTGTGACTGGTTTAATTCAAGTCCATTCCCATTATTTTAGAAATAATCCCAGACTTGCTACCTATCAATATTTTTATATATGAAGAAAATAACACTTATTTTCTTCAGAAAAGTAAGATGTTCACTTAATTATTAAAATATATTTTAAAAATCTTTGTTGCAATATGTCTTTTATAAAATAAAAACTTTTGTTTTCTATACACAACTGTGAGTTTAGCAGATCAAGAAAAAAATTTCTGGAATGGAAATACTCATATATGGGCTTAAATCCTGCCTCTTCTGTTTTTCTGCCATTGTGAGACTATAAAGCAGTGGTTCTCAACCTATGGGTTATGTTCAATTTGTAACAATGAAAATACATCCTGCATATCAGATATTTACATTATGATTCATAACAGTAGCAAAATTACAGTTATGAAGTAGCAACAAAAATAATTTTATGGTTGGGGATCACCACAACATGAGGAACTGTATTAAAGGGGTATGGCATTAGGAAGGTTGAGAACCACTGCTATGGAGAGTTACTACACTTATTTATGCTTAGATTCCCCACCCCCCCCCCCCATAAACATAGCGAAAAGTACAAACAAGACTCATTCTTTAGTTTATCTCAGGGAACATTTTCATTCAATAATGGTTAAGTTGTAAAATATCCTTTGATACAATTTTGTTCTACATACCTGAGAATTCAGAAATGAAATTCATCACCCAAAATTAGCAGTTTTACTTCTAGGGACACTACCTAGCAAACAATTATTGTTATAAAATGTTCTATCCCAAAGGTAGAAAATATATGTATGTCTCAGACTATATTCTTGGACTGTAATGAAATTATCAAATCTCAAACCTCCCCACAATTCCACAGCTGAAAATAGCAACAAAAAAGGACAGCATAAAAATCAGATTTTAAAGACAAGAGAACAGATTTTCTGTCTGAAACAATGGAAAGTGGAATGGAGCCAAGGTGGTGAAGTCCCCTTACCTCTTGCATATTCCCCTCTAAACAATGTTAAGATAGCATCTCAACATGAATTCTGGTGTGGCAGACCCAAAACAAAACAAAACCAAAACATAAGATATATCAGAAGGTAGGCATAAAAAGATGCATCTCAATGTGGTGAAAAGTGGTATCAGTACAGTGTAGGCTGTTACAGCACAGGTTATGCCAAGAAAACCAAAAGATAATCTTGCCCAGTAAACCAGCAGCAGACCTTGAAGGCAGTTTCTTCACTTCAGCCAGAGTTCTCAGCCCATAGAGGTAGTCAGGAGCAGATTATAGGAGACAATTTGTCAGAAATTAGTGAAACACTATGTTGCATTGCCCATATGTAGTTTTAGCTTGCAGTTCTAGGGCAAGGAGATGCACTAGCAGGAGTGAGAACCCTGGACACTGTTCTAGAATGGAAAAGAATGCTTCTTGTCACTCACAGATCACTGCAAAGACCAGGAAAGCAGTGAACACACATCTCCTTAGATCATACCACCTTGGAGTAACTGAAAACTTACAGATCAACAGAACTATCTCTTAAAACAGCAGCACAAAAAGTTTGGAGTAGGTACCCTCCACCCCAGGAGCAGAGCCTCCCTTTAACATCAAGTAAAAAGTCAAGAAATAAGCTTAAATAATAAGCAAACTAAAAAAGGACCTGAACAAAGATCACAAGAGGGAGGATCAAAACACCTCAGAAGACAATGAAATCAAAGCAGCTACATATAAAGTCTCAAAGAAAAAGAGCAATTTGTCTCAGACCCTAGAAAAGCTTAAAAAGAAAATTTTAAAAATCAAATAAGAGAGGCAGAGGAAAATTTGGGAAAAGAAATGGGAGTGATGCAAGAAAATCATGAAAGAAGAGTCAACAGCTTGGAAAACAAGGCACAAAAAAGATTGAAAAAATAGCTTAAAAACAGAATAGTGCAAATAGTAAAAGAAGTTCAAAAATCCAATGATGTTGTCTTTAAACAAAAGAATTGCCTAAATGGAAAGGAATGTATCAAAGCTAACTGAAGAAAATAATTCCTTAAAAATTAGAATTGGGCAAGTGAAAGCTAATGACTCCATAAGACATAAAGAAACAATAAAAACAAAATCAAAAGAAAGAAAAAAAAATGTGAAATATCTCATTGGAAAACAACTGTCCTGGAAAACAGATCCAGGGTAGATAATTTAAGAATTATTAGACTACCTGAAAATCATAATAAAAAAAAGATACTAGACATCATATTTCAAGAAATTATTGAGGAAAACTGTCTTGATACCCTATAATCAGAGGGTAAAATAGAAAGTAAAAAAAAAAAATCCACTGATTACCTTCTGAACAAGATCCCAAAATGAAAACTATCAGGAATATTGTAGTTAAATTCCAAAGCTCCCAGCTTAAAGAGAAAATAATGCAAGTAGCCAGAGAGAACAATTCAAATATCAAGGAGCCACAGGCAAAAAACACAAGATTTAACAGCTTCTATATTAAAGGACTGAAGAATAAAATAGCCTGTGGGGCAAAGCAGATAGGATTACAATCAAAAATCACTTACCCAGCAAAAGTGACTAATCCTTCATGGGGGGGAAGAAGATATTTAATGAAATAGAGGACTTTCAAACATTCTTGATGAAAACACCAGAAATGCATAGAAAATCTGACTTTCAAGTACAAGATTCAAAAAGAAGCATAAAAAGGTAAACAGGAAAGAGAAATCTTAAAGGGTACAATAAGGGAAAACTGTTTATATACCTACATCTGAAGATAATACTTGCAACTCCTAAGAACTTTTTTTCATTATTAGGGCAGTTAGAAGGAATATACATATACAGAATGCATGAGTGTCTATTGAGTATGAAAATATGATATCCAAAAAAAAAAATAAGGGATGAGATCTTCTCACTTAGAGAAGAGGGAAAGAAGAGGTACTGCCAGGCAAAATGTCTCAAATAAAAGAGACATAAAAGAGCTTTTACACTGGAGGGAAAAATGGAGGAGGGTGGAAGGCAAAGCTTGAACATTATGGGTTCTCATCAAAATTTGCTAAAAAAAAAAAAAGTGGAAAGATAATATACACATTAAATTGGATATAGATATGTATCTTACCCTACAGGAAAGTAGGATTGGAGAGCAGAAAAAGAAGAAAAATATGATAAAAATGTGGAGGTTTGCACAGATGTAATGGTCAGAATCAAAATACATTTGAAGTGGGACAAGGTGAAAGGAGACAGAGAGAAAGATACACACAGAGGGAAAAAAAGCAGGAAGGAGGGAAATAAAAGTTTCTAATCATATCTGTGAATGTAAATGGGATGGACTTATCCATAAAATGTAAGCAAATATCAGAATGTATTATAATCCAGAATCCAATAATGTGTTGTTTACAATAAACATATTTGAAGCACAGACACATCAAAAGTAAAAGTAAGGGACTAGAGCAAAATCTGTTATGCTTCATCTGAATTTTAAAAAAAAAAACAACAGGGTTAGCAATCATGATCTCAAACAAAGCAAAAGCAAAAATAGATATGATTAAAGGAGATAAACAGGGAAACTACATTTTGCTAAAAGGTACCATAGACAATTAATTAATATCAATATTAAATCTATATGCACAAAATGGTTTAGCACCTAAAATTTTAAAGGAGAAGTTAAATGAGTTACAAGAGGAAATAAACAGTAAAATTATACTAATGAGGAACCTCAGCTTTCTACTCTGAGAAATGGATAAATCTAACCACAAAATAAACAAAAAGAAGTTAGGGAGATGAATAGAATTTTAGAAAATGTAGATGTGAGAGACATATGAAGAAAACTGAATGGGAATAAGGAAGAATTTACCCTTTTCTCAGCAGTACATGGCACCTACACAAAAACTGACCATGTATTTGGGCATAAAACCATACAGTCAAATGCAGAAAAGCAGAAATATTAATGTACACTTTCAGATAACAATAAAATAAAAATACATTTAATAAAGGTTATAGAAAGATAAATTTAAAATAATGGAAAATAATTAATCTATTACCAAGCTTAGAGAACAAATCATGGAAATAGACAATAATTTTATTAAGGAGAAAAATAACAATGGGACAACATATCAAAACTTATGGTATGTAGTCATATGGTACTAGGTGAAATTTTATATTATTAAATGCTTAGATCAATAAAATAGAATAGGAGCAGATCAATGAATTAGCTTCCAACTTTTTAAAAAATTGTAAAAACAAATTTTTAAATTTGCTAAACATCAAATTGAAGATTCTGAAAATCCTGAAAAACAAA
>CM053586.1:115377234-115395010 GCA_028646515.1 Pseudochirops corinnae | reverse complement strand
ACCCATTTAGACTTGACTTTGGTGTATGGCGTTAGATGATGGTCTATACTCAGTTTCTGCCATACTATGTTCCAATTTTCCCAGAAATTTTTGTCAAATAATGAGTTCTTATCCCAGAAACTGGGGTCTTTGGCCTTATCAAATAGTGTATTTATATCCTGCTTTTCTTATACTTAGTGATATTAGATTAATAGATAGATGCATATAGAGATAAATGATGACAGATATGCAAATAGATTATAATAATAGTAGTTTTCACTTATCTCTTTTTAGTTGACTAAGAGAATTACATGCAGGATCTCAAGCTTTTTTTTTTTTTACAACCTTTTTTTAATAAGTAGGGAAGTTAACATCCATATTTTGCATGTAAGAAATAGAAGGTATGAACTGCAAAGTCATAATACCAATAATGTCATGGGAACGGCACTTGAAAATGGGCCTTGTGAGTCTAAGTCCAACATGTTTTCCACCTTTTTGCTTATCTTCTATAGGATGTGATTTGACCTTCTGTACATGTGAGTCATGTTATAATGGAGCTCTCATATTAGAAAACAATGTTCTTGATTTTTTCAAACAACTTTCCATTTTTTTAGTTTTATAATATGTCTGTTTCACTTTCTGTTTACGTTATGCTCTTCATGATATTTAATTGAATATAACATACAAAATAAATACTCAACTTTGGAAAGCAAAAAGTGGAGTGAAAGCTGTTTAATTTGAAGATCCATTAAAGAAAGTCCCTTTTACCAAACTCCTGAATATTGTCAAATGGTTCAGTATTAAAAATAGATACTGTTACTATGTGTTTTCTCTCTAGACCCTAGGGACCATTGGACCTTTCCATAGGTCTTGCAATGGAAATCTCCTCTGTATGTTGTCTCTCCTCATTTAGAATGTGTACTACCTTAGAGCAAGAAATGTCTTATTTTCTATTTGTATTCTCAGAGCTTAGGATAGTTATTTACACATACCAAGTGCTTAATAAATACATGTTAATGTATTAGTTCACAATAAGGGCCTGCTGTTTGATTTGGGAAAGAGGAAGGGAAGACATCTATATTTATGTTGGAATCAAAATCTATATACTTATATATGGGAATATTTAGTTATGTTGATACAGATATATAGATATAGTGCTCCTATATGTCAGGGATGATGCTAAGCCCTTTTTACATGTGTTATTTCAATTGATCTTTACAGCAACCTTTAGAGTTAGCTGCTATTATCCTCATTTCATCTGAGGCAAACATAGGTTAAGTTACTTTCTCAAGCTCACACAGCTACTATAATATGAGGTCACATTTGAACTCAGGTCTTCCTGGCTCCAGACCTTGTAGTTTCCCCACTTTTCTACATAGCTGCCTCAGGAAGAGCTGTGTTCATATCCTACCTCCAACACATGATAAATGGGTTAACTCCTTGGTGTTGAAGGTAATTCTGCAAGACTAAAGTCATAGAAAACATCTAATCTGTATTAGAGGAGACTGTTTCCCCATTGTACTTTCCCTAGATAGCCGAAAGCAAAAAAATGAAATTTACTCCAAAATCTTTTTGGAAATATGAGGCTCATTAGGAGTCATCCCTTATGCTGGGAAACTCTCTAAAAAGACTGCCAAAAGTATGAAAATCCCCACCCCCCCAAATAAAACAAATAAAACCCATCTCTTCATTATGCATTCTTTTGAAAACTTACTATATTGTTTCTGACTTTTGAGAGATAATTTAAATGCTAAAAATTTTGAGCCAGGGGCATAAATTTCATTTGACCTTTCTAGGAAAGAATTATACTTTTAGCTCCTTTGGAAAATTATCTTATCTCCTCTACCAATCATGTTAGAGCAACCAGGTGGCAGATTATCTAAATGTCTAGCTTTCCACCTCAGGAGAGCAAAGTTTAAATATGGATTAAAAGCAATATCCAAAGGTTATAGCTACACCTGAAGAAAAGAAAAAAACTCATTCACTTGGGCTGGAGTAGAAATAATTTACCACTATAGAGACGTTTCTTATGAAAGCATCAGAAATGTCACCCAAGACAAGGCAAGACTGGAGGGCTTAGATGAGTCAGTAAAGGAGTAAAGTATAAATTAGAAAGACAGTTCATGATGTATTCAGTTTATCACTAGTAAAATCTAAAGGCACTAAAAATTCCTAAATATACCTCAACACTCTTGAATAAAAAGCCTAAACAATGGAGAAACAAACAGTAGAAATAGCTCAGATTAAAAAGTTAAGGTAGCCCTATAGCCATGCAAATGATATTAGCAAGTAGAGAATATCTGTAACTTACTAGTGCCCTCTAGTGAGCACAATCTGACTGCTTTATTTGGTGACTGGACTTTTGATGGATTTTTTTAGTGGATGGGGGGGGGGGGGTAGGGTGAATGTTGGTGGGTAGGGGTTTGGATTCTAGAGTACTGAAACCGTGAAAATATCTGTCAACATTATTAAATATTTGTGAGATCAAATATTAAAAGGTTCAGGAAGTATCAGACACTGTGTAATGATAAATCGTAGCTTGCCATAGTATTAACTGAGCCAGCATCGTGGCAAGGTTAAAAGACAGACAGACAGAGGCAGAATGCGCTTCTCTAGGCTTGGGGGAAACCAGCCTTCTCCCTGAAAAATGTTTTGCTTCACAGGCACTCTGTTTTGCATCCTAATTGCATCATGTGCCAGCAAAACAGATTGTTTGCTAATTGATATCATAAAGCAAGACAGCCCAGTGAAGGATGATAATTCTGACTCCAGCTAGCAGCTGATGTAGAGCTGGATAGAAAAGCTGTCATTTTAAACACAAACTGTGCCTGTGATTTGGCTTTCTCTGTAAATATAGCAGGAGGGAAGCTTAGAGGAAGCTTCATATACATAACATTATCTAGAAAGAGTAAAATGATATGTCTGATCAAATGTTTGTGATTTCAGTATCCATATTACTGAGTGAATTTGACCAATGTGTGCCAGGATATCTTGTGATAACTACAATTTTGTAAATACTAAGCACATAGTAGGGGGTTAATAAATACTCATTTACTACCTGACTCTAGGTATTTATATAGGTCTATTACCAAAAGTATTGATGTTTGGATCAAAAGTGTACCTCTTAGGGACAGCTAGGTGACTCAGTGAATAGAGCACCAGTCCTGGAGTCAGAAGGACTTGAGTTCAAATATGACCTCACACACTTACTAGCTGTGTGACCTTGGACAAGTCACTTAACCCCGAATGCCTTGCCTTCTCTCTTCCAAAAAAAAGAGTGTACCTCTCACAATATTAAGACCCATAACAACCCTGTGACAGAGATAATACAGATATTGTGCCCATTTCACTGATGAGAAAGCTAAGGCACTGAGAGGCTTAGTGTCCTATTTATCCCAATGTTACATAGTTAGCAAAGGAGTGGGAGATAAAGGATTTAAACCCATTATCTCTCTCTAATCCCAGTAATCATTATGCTATAATGATTCAGTTGTTGCTGTTTAGTTGTTTTATAGTTGTGTCCAACTCTTCATGACCTCATTTGGGGTTTTCTTGGCAAAAATACTGGAGTGGTTTGCCATTTCCTTCTCCAGCTCATTTAACAGATGAGAAAACTGAGGCAAACAGGGTTAAATGACTTTCCCTGGGTCACAGAGCTAGTAAATGCCTTGAGGCCAAATTTCAATTTAGGAAGATGCATCTTGACAGCTCCAGGGCAATACTGTATCCACTATGCCATCTAGCTGCCCTAACTGTAATGTTAGCTTTTCTTCATAGAATGCTTTAAATTTTGCAAGATCTTTTGCAAATGTTATTTCATTTTATTCTCATAACAACCCTATGAAATGTGTGTTATATGTATTATTTAATCCATGTTGTTGATTAATAAATGTAACTCAGAATAATTCAGTGATTTGAAAATGGTCATATTTCCAGTAAGTAATGACCTGAGGCAGAATTCAAACTCTGGCATTGATGCTTCCAATTCTATAACTCTATCCATTTAAGTTCTACTGCCTCTCCATGGCCATCTCCTATTTCATGAAGAACAAATGTTCTTATAGATTTGTTGGTATATAAAAAAATGGAATATGAATAGTATCTCTATATTTATAATTTAGAAGATATCAATAGTGCAAAATGAGAAGCAGGCAGAAAAAATAATATTGCAGTGATGTTTGCAATTTCAACATTGATGTTTTGACAGAAACTGTTTTTGATTCATTTACAGTAAAGAAATATAAATTATTATTATGACTACATATTTCTATTGTGATAGAATAACATTTCTGTATGTGTGTGTGTGTGTGTGTGTGTGTGTGTGAATGTTAGCAGGCATTAATAAGAAAAATAAAAATTACTAGGCAAATTAAATTTAATTCAATAAAGAGTCCTCTTCTGAAAACAGTCCCTAAGTAGAAATTAAACAGTGGATTTTAATTTGAATCTATAACTTCATCACTTTAAGGATTATTGGCGAGCAAAGTCTCTCTACCCATGCAGAGCAGGAACTCCTTTACAACTTAAGAATATTAGCTGCCTGTGACACCGAAATGTTAAATGACTAGTCCAAGGTGACAAGGCAGGTCTTAATGTTAGTTCCTCCTGATACTGAGGGTAACCCTCTATTTAACATTCCATACTGCCTTTAAGCAATGGCAATGAAAATTAGAACGTGAAGACTTTGAACAATAAACTCGATTGTTCGTAGAGCAACTCAGAGGATAACGGCTACCGACACCAGAAGCAGTAACCAGGGCAGCTCAGAGATTCTCCTGAGTCAGAGGGCTCATCCTGTTCTTTACTAATTATCTAAAATTTATCTTTTGCCCATTTTTGCTAGAATACCCCCAGTAAGGAAACTCCTTCTGATGCAGTTCAGTATCTCATCTGTTATTTATAACTTTAGAGAGTTGCTTGAGGCACTGAGAGATGAAATGAAATGTCCACCTAATACATGCCAGAGGCTAGCACCATATTTACTTGTGCCATTGTACTATTGTTTTCTGATTTCTTTGTTATATAATTGTTACCTCCTTTCTTTCCTGTTCCCTAAAAATTCCAACCCTTCGATTTTTAAAATTTGTGAATTTAAAATCTTGTAATTGAACGTGAAATTACTCTGAAACTAAGAGGGCTCAAGAGAACTTTAGAGGTCAATCTTTGAAGGTTGAGGAAACATATTCAGAGATATGAACCCAAAGTTTCTCAGCAAATTAGTGGAAGGACTAGAGACAGAACCCAGTCTTTTTTGATTCCCTGTCTACTCCTCTTTCTACTTCATACTAGCTGCCTTCTTTGCTTTCATTTTTTTAAGATTCAGAAATGGTTCACAATTGTGTTTTAGTATAATAAATACATATATGTATACAAGTAGATATGTGTGTGTACATGTATATATCTACAATGAATATTTTTAATTGCTTAGTTTGTAATCTTGCCTTCCAAAGAGCTTGGCATGAATAAAAACATCAAATAAATATCCCATTTTAAGGTTTTAAACAAATTGTTTAATGTTAAAAAGAGCATAGAAGCCATGCATAATGGATTTAAATGACTTTAAAGTTAATGATAAATAAACTTTAAAACTGTAACTATATTTGATGCTGGTGCTGTAGATGAGCTTTTAACTTAAGCTTTGATGGTATAGCTTTGTGATGCTATGTTAACTGCCACAGAAAAGGCTCTATGTGGAATTGTCCAATTCATTCTCCCACTGGATCAGACTTGATAACTATTATTCCTTTTCAACTAACTAATCACTGTGGTATATTCATAGTTATCATTTATATTTCTGTTTTGGTACCATCGCTTAAAATATTTGTGTATATAACACATGTACATACAATACATGCATATATACATAAACATTATATTTTCAAAGGAACATGTAGATAGTCATATGTTGTTATTGCTAACAGATACAATTCCAATTATTCCTTTACATCACCTACTCATTTTTTCCCATTTAATTTTTCACTTTTCCAGATGCCCAGCCGTCACTTGCATGTCAGATTTTCAAAGCTGGCAAACGGCTTCTCAGCAAGCTCTGTGTATTAGATGTCATCAGATGTGGATTTATTCTGAGACCCAAGAACAAATCCAAGAAATGAAGGAGACATAGATAACTAAAGAAGAGATAACGTACAGGAAAAGGATATGGGTGACTGCCATCACATGGCACTTATCTTTTTTTTTTCAATTTTTTTCCTCCTTAGGCTGAAATTCTATGCATATACTTTGAGGTTATAAGTGACTTTCAGGAGAATCCTCCCAAAACCTACCTCAAAAAAAATAGAGAGAGAGAGAAAGTATTGAAGTCAACATGCTCAGCATTCAATTTCCTTTCATTTCCAAGTTATAATTCCTATGAATTTGTTTTCCATTTCTTATGTGCCTTAATGCCAGAGTGCCATATGCCATGGTTTGGAGCACCATCTCCCTCAGTGATCCTTTAATTGGCTTGACCTATGGGAAAGATGGCTCATCACCAAGATAATTACATATATCCACCACAGGCTCTGTAAATTCCAATGCAAAAATGAAGGAGGTACAGGGAGAGGGAAAGCAATACTTTCTGAAAACATGAAAGAACTTCTTGATACATTTCCTAAGCTACATTTGTACTTCACAACATTAACGAAAAGAGATGATGAATAAAGTTTATTTTCTCATGGGCTTTCAGTTTTGAATTTCCCCAATGTATACATGACTGCTTCCAGTCAGAAGTCTTGCCAAGGGGTGAGAAATCAAATCTCTAAACACAGAAGCCAAAAACATAGTAAGAAAACTATTTTTAAAGATGCATCTCTAATTGGGGCACTTCTGTCGGGGGTGGTGGTGGTGAATTAACTGCTGTAGAAAAGTATTGGCAAGTGAAAATGTGTAAGCTTGGTAGCATTGTCAAATGAAAAATCCATTTGAAAAATCAGAAATGGAAAACTGACTATTATGACTGATAAGATTACAAGGCAGAACAAGGAAACATGCCAAAAATCAGTAGAAACAGGAGAACAATTTGAAAGTCATATTTAATGCCCAAAATTACATGCCTCATGGGTTTTAGGTCTAATATGCTTTTTTATTGATGCATCTGTCATGTACATTTTACAGACTTATGTTTAAATTTTATGTACCTTTAGGACATATAATGTTTTTTCTCAAAAACGTTAGCATTCTGGGGGAAAAGATATGTAGAAGGCATTCCTGAAGCCTTTGGAATTTGAGAGGAAATATTACTTTAACTGAGAGTAATATATTTCTCACTAATATTAAGTATTGGTAAAGAGAAGCTTCCCCTGTTTCCAAAAGAATAACGTTATATAATATTTATAATGTTCAGAAGAAGTATAAGAAGACAATACATTCCCAATTTAAAACAAATAAATACAAACCAATTAGAACTCAAGCTAACATTCATGAATACTTGGACATCTCTGCCCAAAGTCGTCTCTAAATCAAGAAAATATCACTGGTTATAGGTAAAAATAAATTAGAAGGGACCGATAATAATAAACTTGGAAAGAGAAAAATATGAACAAAGTCAGTTGAAAAATATCTTTTAATTAAATATTAGTCATTTGTTCTTTTTAAAATTTCAATTATTCAAAAATATATTAAGCTCTTGCTAATTGCTAGAAGGGTGGCAATGTCTCATGAAAGATGTACAGTCAATCTCAAAGTCAGAAATAGAAAATCAGTCCCACACTTGGATCCTTTCCAATGTAATAAAACCTGCCAGGCTTAGACTTCAATGGCACCGTCTTTAATAACACAGCATCCTCTCAGTAACACAAAGAGAAGTTATAGTATGACTAGAAAAGAATCAGTGTGGCAGCTCCATGCAAAAAATAAAAAATGAAATGTGGTCAAATTGGCATAGTTGCCTTTTAGTGAATTCATGCTAGTGGTCACTGTTTCTTCTTTTTTGTGCTCATAAACTAGAAAGTTAACATAACTATCAAGATAAATATTCGTTACCCCACCAATGGATTTGATGGATTTAAAATTGATTTTCAACGGATTTAAAATAATATTACTGATCACTGACATATAGTTTCTATCCTTTCCCTCACCTTTTAAAAAGGCAAGACAATATTCCATTTTCTGTTTTCTTCTACCTCTTCTACTCTGTCTAAAATATTGTCTACAGAGATTTTACAATTATATCCTTAAATTCTTTTGATCTGAATTTATAAAGCAGGAAAGCCCATCCTCACTAGCTCCCTATTAAATCTGCCATACCCCAGCCATAGATTTCCATAGATATGTCAAAAACCTTATAAGATTTAATTTCACTTCAGTACTTCCTCTCTAAAAATACATAAATTCCATCCAGCATTTGAGAAAGGGGTGCGGGGGAGAATGAAGCTTCTTAACAATTCAGACATGGCCAGTGGGATTTGGTGGATCAAGTACAAGATGATAAATGCAATTGGTGTGCACGACTTTGCAAGTTGTAAGAGAAAGATCTCCTAGGAAAAGCAGAGTGGGTGCTGCTGCTTTTAATGTGACAGAGCAATAGATCTTGAGCTGCCGCAGGTGTAGCCTACAGAGTCAATAAAAACCCACTGATGTCTCATGAAAGACATCAGAAAACATTCTATTTAGAATAGCTATCTTATTTACTTCTGAATGAGGAAAGTCCTGTAAGGCTGACAAATCCAGAGAAGCTTGATTTGTCCATTTTATTTGATATTTGTTTTAGCAGAGGGCATTTGAGTATCTGCATGGAGGGGGATTTTCTGATAGTTTTTAATTGGAAGAGAGGGAACCATCAGGACACCCATTTATTGAACAGGATTGTATGGGACCAGATGGAATTCATTAGCAGGTTCCAAAATGCAATACATAAAGATTTCTGATGTGTCAAAAATAATTTAAATCTTAGCACAAAATAGAAAATTGATAACTTCTCAACACAAGATAGATTTTATTCAGAGATTAATGAAATATATACAAAAAAGTAGTCATGTGTGCCATAATCAATCAACAAGGATGCATTAAGTACTTACCTTGTTTTAAGTGCAGTATCGTTTATGGAATCATAGATATACACCTGAAAGGTACCATAGAGGCCATTTAGTCCATCCTCCTTGTTTTACAGATTAGGAAAATGAAGTTTAACTTTACTAGTTGGTGACAGAGGTGGCATTAGAGACTAAGTCTCCAAATCTAGCACATCTTCCACTCTACAGCATAGATCCCAAGCTTCCAAAATGTTTAGCTTTCTAATTTTGCAGACTCTCCTTTCTTGTAAACCAAAATATGAAATGTTATTAGTTATTTTCTAATGTGCTAGGCATTTACAATGTCTCCCATATAGACTCATGAAACTATAGTCAACATAACTGAAGATAGCTTTCTATAGGCTAGCTAATAATATCATCATCCATGAACTTTATTTGGGTTTTTTTTTTTGGCTTATTCACTATTCAGAAAGATGATTTGTACTCTATCTATGGCATCACAGCTGCTTTCACAGGGAGAGAACTTGGATATTTATAATGGAAAATAATCAGCAAATTTGAAGTAACAAAGTAAGTTGAGTTGTAAAAAGCCTGATTTTATGCCAACTATCAATCAAAAGTAGAGAAAATATGGCAGAGAATCCTGTTTGGGGCTATTTTGTTCTGTTTAAATAGAAATGCTTAAATTGTACCAGAAAAAAATAATTAACATGAAAATGAACCAATTTAGATACCATGCAAAGAACCAATGATTGCAGGGAACTGAAGTCTATCTGAACAACTTTATTAAGAATTAGGGATACACAAGCACACTCTGAGGTCTAAAACATGTAATCAATATACACCAAATGATTTTCTAGTCTTACCATAGGCAATATTTTAAGTAATCATGGGAATATTTTGAATAATGTAGATCTTGTGAATGCATATCAGTGAAGCCAGGCCCTTTTAAAAACCTCCAGGTAACACGAAAGTCAGGTCTCTTTCATAACATTCAATTGCTTATGTTCCAAGTATCCTCCTATATCTAAGATTTTATCAATATACTCTTATAATTTCTTTTGGCTTTTACAAAGTCATTGGTCTGGCTTCAATTAATACCTCAATATTGCATTACCTAATCCCTAATCTTTAATGAAAGAAGTTAACCAAGATCTACAGTAAACAAAACCAGGAGTTGATTGTTACTCCTGGTTTTGATGGTCTAAATAAATCATAATTACAAATGAAATGTCATTGGGCTCACTCCCTTTGTGACTTTGGACAAGTCACTAAACCTTCACATACCTCATGTGCTTTACATTTCAAATGAAGGAGTTGAACTAGATGTCCTCTGAGGTCCCTTCCAATTATAGAGTTGTGATCTTTGGATTCTAATAGATTATTATTGAACATGAATAATAATAAATATGAAGAATTCTGGGAAATTTGGGAATGCATACAAATTTGTTCAGAGCAATACAACATAACCAACAGAAGAGTTTACAGAATAACTTCAATGATATTGGAGAGAATAGCACCAAATGACATCAGAACTATTGAGCAACACATTGAGCAATAGTAGTGTTTCAGAGGATTCACAGTGAAGCATACCTTCCTTCTCAGAAGTGATAAAACACAAAAATGGTTTGATGAGTATTTTATCAGATGTGGTCCTTATATCAATTAGTTTTCCCTCTTGATATTTGATATAGGGGAGGGTTCTAAGTGACAGGAGATTAGCCATTGGGATGTTACAAAAACATGAAATGGATTAATAAATTTTGTAAAAAATCATCATCAAATTAATGTAATTGTCCCTCAATCCATGTGTCTTTCATTTGGACTTATATATAAAAAACAATTAATAAAGTCTTATTGAATGAAAAATGCACTAGTTAGTGAAAAGAAACAATATTTGTGATGGATTCATGAGACTATAGATTTGACTTGGAAGGAACCCTAGAGATGATCAAATCCACCTCCAGTCATTTTACATATAAAGAAACTGTGACAGAAAGTTGTTAAGTGGCTTCAGAAATTTAAGTTTGGAAGGCTCCACAGAGGATGAATCCAACCCCTTGTTTTACAAATAAGGGAAATGAACCACAGAAAATTTAACAAATTTTTTCAGGGCCATACTTCTAGTACATTTTGATGGTAGAATCTGAAACCACATTCACCTGACTTCAAGTCTAGTGTTCTACCCTCTATATCAAGATGCCTCTCAAAGAAATAATGGGTCATGTAAACTATGGATTAGTTTATATGATCCTTGAGGAGGTGACTTACCTCAGCTACTACCCTCACTTTCCTGATCATGAGTTGCTTCCAATTCAATTCAGATGGACTTCTCTAGTAGGATATTTGAAGCTCTTTCCTAATGAAGGAGCATTATATTTGTTTTATTTGACCCTTCAGATAGTAGAACTAAGAATAATTGGTAGAATATATAGAAACATATTTAGATTCAATATGAGGAAAAGCTTTCTAAAAATTAGATTTGGTGAAAAGTAAAAAAAGAAAGGCTGGCTCAGTTCATAATAAGCTCACTAGAAACTTTCAACTAAAAATAGTGAAGACTTTTTTGGGAAGGGAAGATTCCTTTTCAGTCATGGAATACACAAAATGAACTCTGAAGTAATTTCTAACTCTAAGCTTTTATAATACTATGTAAAAAAAAGTATAATTTGACTCAATATAAGGAAAAATCTTACAACGATTAGAGGTGATGAAAAATTAAATGGGCTACCTTAAAAGTTGCCGAGTTCCTCTCTCTTCATATTTGCACAAAGATCAGATAACAGTTTATTAGGCATGTTGTTAAGAAGTTTATGATGTGATAGAAGTAGACCTTAAGGAAACTTCATATTATCAGATGCTCAGATATTTTTTTCTTTGATGATTCAGAGAGCATTTTAGTCTTGAACTATTTCAATGACATCATAGTTAGCAACAATTCTCCTTGCTGAAAGATACTGGATAATAGAGTTGGATGAATTCCAGAAGAGGTTGTTTTTTTTTTCCTCCTGTCTTGAAATGTGACTTCTGTTAAACATCAACTTTCTGATATCTAAAATCTAAGCACAGAGGCAGCAAGCTGTTTGCTTTTTACCTGTGCATTGCTATTATTAGGAAGAGAGTATGTAATAGTTATTGCTTGTCACTCTTCCCAGACCATGAGAAATAGAACATGAGAGTGTTAACCATCTCATACTTGTATATATTGATGGATCTGTATTTTCATGAATGTAGTCAGTGCTTCCAAATGTGTAGATTACATCTTATTTATTTCATCTCAACCTGTACAATACTTAGTTACATTCTCCCATAAATCCTCCACAGCAGGTCTATACAATGTCCTAGATGCATTTTTATAGATCTCTTGATATTAGATAGTCAAAAGTCACAATGAGCATAAGGGCCATACGTCAGTTGTCTGTCACACATGCTATATAACTGCTTCACTTTTTCTAATCCTAGATTTCTCTAAAGATATCCGTTATGCTGGATTTCTGCTAGGTTGCTCATGGTAATATGTTTCACACTACTCATGACACCATTGCCCTTTGGGCAACTTGTAATTTTTAATTTTAATTAAGCATAAAAGAAAAGGAATCACCTCAAATCTAAGAAAAAATGAGTTTTGAGTGAACTTAACTGATACTTAAAGGCAATAATAATAATAATAATAACGTGAATAAAGAGAGTCCTTTTAGTGATAAGCAAGTTTAATTATTTGGTAAATGTAGCATCCTATAACTCTTAACTATACAACACTGTAATAATGTTGATATTAAAGTGGTTGCCCTTTGTTTAGAGTCACGAAAAGCATTGCATTTTCCCAAAGACAATCTAATTCACTTTCCTCCCCTTTTCATTTCTGTCCCCAGTTCACTGTCTTTCAACATTAATGTTCCAAGATATTTCTACTGATTAGCCAATTAAATAGGTTGCCATTAAACTGTATCCCATAGATAGAATAATAAAAAAATCACAATCTGCTCTTCCCTATGCCCCTGGTTGTGTATTTTTTTCATAAATACTATTTGAATGATTGTGGAACTTATTTAGGAAGTTCTGCAGTGTTTTCAGTGTTTGGGAAATAAGCACAGTGGCATCTATAGCTCAAATATTGAGGAATCCTCCTTAACTATAAGGAATATATCTTCAGTTTGAACTCAGGTATTGGGTCACCATTGGGCACAATGAATAGACAGCCAGAGCTGGAGTCAGGAAAACTGGGGTCTTCTTGAGTTCAAATCTCTCTTCAGATACTTAGTGGCTATATGTCATTGGGTAAGTCATTTAAATTGTATTTACCTCAGTTTCATTTTTTGTAAAATAATAGTAACAATAATAACAATAATAGAAATAATAATAATGCCCACCTCCCAGGGTGGTTATAAATTTATATAGCACTTAGCCAGTGCCTCGTAAATAGTAGGTGCAATATAAATGTTCATTGTCATCATCATCATCATCATTATTATTGTCTGTCATTCTTTGATGAATAAAGATCTCCGTGTTTTAAGCCTATCAAAATATTCAAATGAATCTGTGATGTCATTGATGGGATTATTCTCTCTAATAATCGGTGACCATTGTGTTCTTTTACACCTCAGTTGATAATAAATTAATCAATATTTATTGAGTGATCATTATATTCCAGGCATTATGCTAAATGTAGTGGATTAAAAAAAGGCAAAAGATAGTATCTGCCATCAAGGAGCTTATAATTTATGCAAAGCAAGTGATATGCAGGACAAATAGGAAATAATTAACAAAGGGAAGGCACTGAAATTAAGAGAGGTTGAGGAAGGCTTCTAGTAAAAGATGGAATTTTAAGTGAGATTTAATGAAACCAGGGAGGTAAGCAGGCAGAGCAGAGAAGAGAGAGCATCCAGAGAACGTCTGGAGCCAAGAAATGAAATGTCTTTGTTGTTGTTGTTTTTGTTGTTGAACAGTCAAAAAGTAAGAATCATTGGATTGAGGAGTAAAGTATAAGAGGACTAGACAAGAAGGATATGGTTAAGTTATGAAGAGTATTGAATGCAAAACAGAAAATTTTGTATTTAATCCTGGAGGTGATAGAGTACCACTCAAGTTTATTAAGTAGGGAAGGGAAATAGTCAGACTTGTACTTTAGTAAATTCATTTTGGCAGCTGAGTGGAGAATGGATTGGAGTCTGAGAAGAATTGAGATAGGCAGACCCACCACTAGGCTATCACTGGTGGAAAGTGGTGAGGGTCTACACTAGACTGGTAGCAGTGTGAGAGAAGAGAAGTAGGCGAATTCTAGAGATGCTGCAGAGGTGAAATCAATAGGTTTTTGGCAACTGATCTGATATGGAGGTTGAGAGTATGGTTATAAGTGAAGGCTGTAAGTCTAAGAGACTGGGAGAATTGTGTTACCTTGTACAGTAATAGGGAAGGTAGAAATGGGGGAAGAGTTTAGTTGTCGTTGTCCAAGTTGTCATGATCTTGTGGACCATAGCAAGCTAGGCCCTTCTGGGGGGAGGAGCCAAGATGGCAGAGTAAAAGCAGGAACTTGCTTGAGCTTGTCTTCCAATTACTTCCAGTTTAAAAAAAATAACTCTAAACAAATTTTAGAGCTACAGAACCCACAAAATGACAGACTGAAATACCTCTCTATCTGAAAATAGCCTGGCAAGTTTAAAGTAAGGGTCCTATCACACTGGGCTGAGAGCAGAATGCAGTCCTATGTGGGCAGTGCTAGCCCAGACAGGTAGTACAGACTGGACCAGAACAGATGTGAGGGGACTGAATCACTGGCAGCTGTGACAGTTTCCAGACTTCTCAACCCCAAAATGCCAAAGAGAAACTAAAAGGTCAATGAGGAAACCATGTTGGACCTGTGTGAGAGAAGAGCTTGGTCCCCCAGGATAGCAGAGGTGGCAGCAGCTGCAGCAGCAGCAGCAGCAGCAGTTGCTTCTGGAGCTCCAGGCCCATAGTTGGTGGAGGGACCAAGTGACTGATTAAAAGCAATTGCAGCAATCTCTTTGCTGGCAATGAGACAGGACTCTCTTGCTTTGCCCTGTTTGTATCTGGGTTACAGTCTTGTTTGGTGGTGGTGAGGAGGAGCTCTGGGGTAGCAGAGCTTGTGGTGGCTGTGGAGAGGGAGCAGTCTGAAGAAAGATAAGGAAAAGAAAGCTTGAATGTAGTGTAAGTGGAACAGAAAATAGGCCAACAGGATGGAATATATGGTACATGAGATAGCAGACGTTCTCTGGATGCTCTCTCTTCTCTGCTCTGCCTGCTTACCTCCCTGGTTTCATTAAATCTCACTTAAAATTCCATCTTTTACTAGAAGCCTTCCTCAACCTCTCTTAATTTCAGTGCCTTCCCTTTGTTAATTATTTCCTATTTGTCCTGCATATCACTTGCTTCACATTTCTGAGGCAGGTGCCTAAAAGTAACTCTGACAATAGCTGTGCAAAACCCCAGAAATTTGGGACACAGCACTCTCCACTCTGGAAGCAAAGTTCTACCATGGCAAAGTGCTCAAAAGTCAATTACTTGGTGGGCAAAATGAACAAACAGGAAAAGAAATCTGACTATAGAATCTTTGGTGACAAAGAAGATCAAAACAGAGAACCAGAAGAAGACAACAAAATCAAAACTCCAACATCAAAAGCCTCCAGGAAAAATATGAATTGGTCATGGGCCATGGAGCAACTCAAAAAGGATTTTGGAAATCAAATAAGCGAAGTAGAGGAAAAATTGGGAAGAGAAATGAGAGTGACGCAGGAAAATCATGAAAAATGAATTAACAACTTGCTAAAAGAGACCCCCAAATACTCAAGAAAATAACACCTTAAAAAATAGAATAACTCAAATGGCAAAAGAGGTCCAAAAAGCCAATGAGGAGAAGAATGTTTTAAAAAGCAGAATTGACCAAATGGGAAAGGAAGTCCAAAATTTCACTGAAGAAAATAATTCCTTCAAAATTAGAATGGAGCAAATGGAAACCAATGACTCTATGAGAAATCAAGATATTATAAGATTCAAAAGAATGAAAAAAATAGAAGACAATGTAAAATGGCTCATTGGAAAAAACAACTGACCTGGAAAATTAATTACTTACACACTAAAACTCCTTTATAGATACTTTGTTCAAAACTTTATGACCACTGTGGTGAAAACTATGTGGCCATTTTAGTGATAAGTTGTTGTGAATGCTGTATTTTGATTTTCTGTGATAAGTTATAATATCGTGAATGCTGTACCTTGATTTTCTGTGAATGTTTTGCTTTCATTGTTATTGAATCAATAGAGAGTTCACTATACTGTGTAATCAGAACCTTGAAAAGCTGTTTACAGCAGCATTCTTCTGGAAAGTCACTCATGATTGGCTTTATTCTGTTCATGCTCCCTCATCTTTCTGTGTCTCCACATCTATCACATCTACCACTTTCTTGCTATTCAAATAACCAAAACTATGTCAGTCTTTCATCACTTCTTACTTAAATTATTGCTGTATCTTCCTTATAGGTTTTTTCTGCCTCCATTTTCTTCCTTGTCAAATCTTGCCTTCACACAACTGAAAAAATGTTATTTATAAAAGACAGTTGTGAACAAAAACCTCCAAATATCTAGACTATTGTATTTTGTAAAAAATACAGCTTTTGTTTTTGTTGGCATTTACATTCAAAATCTGGCTCCAACCTTCGTTTACTAAATTTTCCATATGATTATCTCATGTACCATATATTCCATCCTGTTGGCCTATTTTCTGTTCCACTTACACTACATTCAATCTTTCTTTTCCTTATCTTTCTTCACACTGCTCCTAATGCCTGGAATGATCTATGTCCCAACCTGTGCCTCACAGCAAGCTTGGTATGTTTCCAGACTCAGGTTAAGTGACATTTGTTACACAAAGCTTTTCAGATGACTACCAATTTCCCAACAAAATTACTTTGCAAATACCATATATAATTTGGGCAGCTAAAAGGCACAGTGGATAGAGCACCAGGTATAGAGTCAGGAAGACATGAGTTCCAATCTATCCTCAGACACTTACTAGTTCTGTGACCCTGGGCAAGTCACTTAAACCTATTTGTCTCAGTTCTTCATTTGTAAGATGAGCTGGAGAAGGAAATGGCAGACCACTCCTGTACCTTTACCAAGAAAATCCCAAATAGAGTCAAAAGGGTCAGAAATGACTAAACAACAACAATATATAATCTGAAGTTATTTTTATGTTTACATGTTGTTTCTCCTTATAAAATGTAAGGTTCTTTGAGGTCCCAACTGTTGCTTTTTTTTTTTTTGTATTCTTTGTACCTTGCACAGCACCTGGCATTTAATAGGCTCTTAACTTATGACTATTATTTGAGTTATCAACTGATAAAGTTAGAGTGGTTCCAAAAATACTTTTCAGAATATGCTTATTTTTCAAATCAAGAAATAGCTATAATAAAACAAAAAATTAAAGAGAAGTAAAGAAATCATCTAATTTACAATATAAACTCCATGAAGTAATAATGCAAGAATATAACTTGCTCGAGCAACTCATTAAATGTTCTTAGAAAGAAAAAAAGCCAAGAAGAGAAAAAGGCAAAAGATTATTCCAGAAAAAAAAATAACCATGCTGAGTTTTGCTCAGAAAATATAGTAATTAGCATGTTGAGACACCTAAAACAATATATAACATCATGCACAATTAATATATAAACCATAGAGCAATTTTCTTTTCTCTAATTCAAATTGGCTGCTTTCATTATCTTGAGACCTAGAGTGGGTAAAAATTCTAAACTTGTATTACCTTTGGAGAGAAAATATATCTGTGTGTATGTGTTTTCTTATACAAACTGAATTATGGA
>CM053586.1:115356301-115376734 GCA_028646515.1 Pseudochirops corinnae | reverse complement strand
TAAACTGAATTAGATCACCATGGTTGCATTATTCTCATATATAATGAACTTTATAGTTTTTAATATTTCATATATATGTATATATACATATAAATACAGATAGATATACATATAGATATGTGTATACACACTCACACACAATATACTCTCATCTGAATTCCAAAGCAGGCCCCTGAAACAGAAAAGGAGTTTATCTGTGGAATATGGATTTTGAGAGGACATGTAATTTGTCCAAAGGCACAAAATTGGGAGGGAGCTAGGAAGCAGTTGCACTGTGATTGGACTAGAGTTCCTCAGACCTCTAAATGAAACATTATTTCTATAGCATTATCTTGCTCCTGACCCTTGACCTGAAGTAATTTTAATTGACTTACTTTGTAGATTGTTAATGCATCACTTTTTAAAAAGTATAAATTCCTCCAACATTATAGGGCACACTTTAGGTAAAGAGAAGTCAAGTGCAGAAGGCCGCATTTAGTGATATAAATATTCTTTTGCAATGGATATTTGTGAAAGAAACAGAGAGAGGGAGAGAGAGAGAGAGAGAGAGAGAGAGAGAGAGAGAGAGAGAGAGAGATTGAGAATCACAGAGAATCACAGAGTTCTGTCCTAGGGGCCAGCTAGGTGGCAAATCGGAGGGAAAGCCAGACCTGGAGCCATGAAGACCTGACACTTATTAGCTGGGTGGCCCTGGGCAAGTCATTTAACCATGCTTGCTTCAGTTTCCACATCTGCAAAATGTGCGGGATTGACAAACAATCCATTATTAAGTATCTTTGCTAAGAGAACTTGAAATGGGGTCACAAAGAGTCAGAAATGATTGAACAGCAACAACAATTGTACAATAGACTGGAAGCTCAGTCAGAGAGATAAAATCACAGTTTATCTTTTCTTAAGTATCTGAAGGAGTTTTAGTATGTGAGTAATTCAACTACCACTTTCAGCAAACAAAGGGTCAGATTGTTCTTCTTCACCTTCTTTGTGCAAACCTCAGAATAACCCCAAGTGTTGTTGACAATTCAATAGAATGTCAATTCTATGAGGGCAAGATCTGTTTTAATTATTTTTTTCTTTCTCTGTGCTGAGCATGGAGATTTGTACATGGTAGGTACTTAATACAAGATTATTGAACTGAATGAAACCCAAGCAGTTTTTTAGGGGCAAGATTGCTGGTGGATATATATACATACGCACACATATACAAACATAAATGTATATACACATGCACATAAATACAAATATGTATATATAACATATATATACAGACTTTGTATATGCATACACACATATATATGCATATATTACACTGATTGACCAACATTATGAATGAATATACTTAAAAAGCATTTATTAATCACAGCCCATCTGTCAAAGATTATGTTAATCATTAAGGATATAAACAGCAAAGACACTGTCCTCAAAGAGTTTATATTCTAAAAGAGAAGCCAATACACTAGGAGATTGGTGCTGAGAAAAGGGCGCATTGGTTGGAAAAAAGTAAGAGGGAAATGATTGGAGCCACAAAAGTTTATTTTGACAAGGAATAATGGAAGAATTTGTTTGAACTTGGTTCCCATTTCCTTTATGAAATTCAAGAATTATGTTTGTGCAACTATCCTCAGATTGTCAGTGTCATGTAAAGTAATACAGTTGAAAGAGCACTAACTCTGGAGTTAAAGGAGCTGGCTTCAAATTCCATTTCTTATTCTTCCCAGCTGCATGACTTTGGGCAAATCACAATCTTTCTGGGCCCTTAACTGCAATTGGACTAGATGTCCTCTGAAGGTTTCTTCCAGTTCTACATGTATAAATCTATGATTCTCTCCTCTGTGCACAATTCAAATAAAAAAAGGATTTCCTCTAAACTATGAGACCTTCCAGATGCTGCTATTCGAGCTAAGTGTAACATGAGGGTCCCAAGTTACTATAGGTCCTCTTCAATAAGAACCATGATGAACTGAGAAATCAGCCTATCAATTCACATGGGAAAAAAGAAAAGGATTAAATAAATTTTTACTCTGACATAATCATGAATGGGCAGCTCAACTCCTTATTCCCTAGCCATCTTCTCACTATTTTTGGTTTTTGCTATGCAGTCCACCCCCCAAAGGTTTAAAATCTATTATCTATGAAACTTCTGCCCTATGGTTCTATTGTTCTGATTGTTAATTGCCTTATCTACTCCACTATTTCACACAAGCTGCAGTCACTCTTCACTATATTCCCTAGTTCTTGGCCTTTTGGACACCCTCAGCAATTGTCTTACTGAGAAATATATACTTGCCCATCCCTTTCAGCTCATACTCTCCAGTTCTGGAACCAGGTTCAAACAAATCCTGCCACTATTCCTGGAAAGGAATTGTCAAGCTTAACTCTTATGGCTCCAATCATTTTCCTTTTAATTTTTTCTAACCAATCCACTCTTTTCTCAGCACTAATCTCCTAGTGTGGTGGCTTCCTTTTTTAGAAGATAAAGTCTTTGAGGATAGTTTCTTTGTTGTTTGTATCCTTAATGTTTAGCACAATATTTAGAAGATAGGATGTACTTAGTAAATGCTCTTTAAGTGTACTAATTCATGATGTTAGTCAATCAGTACAGAACATGAATTTGACAGGCACTGCTGTTGAATATTTATTAACATAGATCCAAACTAGAGGAAAAGGGTGAATCAAATTACATATAGTAAACAGCACCATTCATTAAATGATTCTAAGCTACTCTTTGATATAAATAGTATAATGAGCTTCTAGCCATATCAGATGTCTTTGAGTCAGGGAGCACTACAATCTCAAAAGAATCAAAATTGCAGGTGACAAATAGGAAAAACAAAGCAAACAAACAAACAAAAAAGAAACATTGTGGGTTTACATTCAGACCTAAGCTATGTTGTGCGTTTGGTTCCAGAGCACTTCAATAAAATAAGTACTGCAATAAAGCAAGTCATGCAAAAGTTTTGGTTTCCTGGTGCAAACAAAACTTATTTTTATTCTGTATTGTAGTCTATTAAGTCTGAATTAGTGTTATGATTAAAAACAAATGTACATATACTAATGAAAAAGTACTTTGTTGCTAAAAATATTAAACATAATATGAATCTTAAATGAGTCATAATATTTTTCCTGGTGGAGATTTGTTTCAATGGTAACTGATTGATCAGGGTTGTGGTTGCTAAAGCAATTTCTTAAAATCAGAAAACTATGAAGTCTGCCTCATTGATTCACTCTTCTTTTCATGAAAGAGTTCTCTGTAACATGTGATATTTATAGCATTTTATCCACAGTAGAACTTCTTTCAAAATTAAAGTCACTCTTCTCAAACCCTGCTGCTGCTTTATCAACTAAGTTTATGAAATAGTCTTCAATATTATTGTGTCCCAAGGTATTGGGGAGAGGGTCAAGGACAGGGAGAGAGAGTGGAACAATCAGTCCATGAAAGAGTCAGAACACATACAACATTCATCAGTTTAGTTCACTATCTTATATGGGAGTGATTGCTCTCAAAAAATTACAATATTAACATCAAAGATCATCAATCACTATATAATATATAATAATAATGAAAAAGTTTGAAATATTGAATTACCAAAATGTGACACACAAATACAACATGAGCATGTGTTATTGGAAAAAATGATGCAGATAGACTTCCTTGATGAGAAGTTGGCTACAAACCTTCAATTTGCAATAAAAAAGGCAATATCTGCAAAGCACAATAAAGCAAAGTGCAATAAAATGATGTATGCCTGAGATGAGGTGGTACCTTGTCACCAACCAGCATGCAAGAAGTGAGGATACAATATATCCAAGAAAAGGCTATCAATTCTATAACAAAAGGATAAAGTATAGAGAGCTCAAGTTCCCAAATGATATGTATGAAGAATTTACATAGTCTTCTCTAGATGAAAACAATCATTACAAATATGGAATTTAGGGAAAGAAAGGCACAGAAATCATACCAGCTGAGGAGAATTGGAGGAGTTGTGAGGTTAACCATAATACCCACATGGATGAGCTCATAAATCTTTTGAACCATTTAGAAGTTAACCACACACTAGTTTTCTATTTTTATGTTAATCATTTAATTCCTTCCTTACAGGAAGTAAAATCTTCTTTGGTTAGAGTAAGGAAGATCACATAGATTTAAAAATAAAAATACAACAAAATTATAAAGAGAACAAACACTACCTTTGTGTGGTTTACAGAGCAATTTTTTTCAAAATAATGAAATAGCAACTATTTAATACAGTTAATAAGGAAAAATGCATTGTGCTTAGCAATGATAAATTCATCCTTTACTACCTGTGGCAAACAGACCTCATTAATTAATTTGCTTTTTTAAGAAAATCATGATTTAGTGTAAGTGGGAAAGATCTGCCAGGAGATCTGGTTCTAGTCTGGCTTCTATTCATAACTAACCTCAGCATTTGAGACAAGCAAATTATTTTTTTCTGAGACTCAGTTTCCTGATGCATAAAATGAGATTTAATTAGATGACTTCTAAGGTGATTAAACCAATTATTTTTTCATATATTTTTATTTATATCATTAAATATTTTCTGATTACCAATTTGTAAAAAAAAAGTTAACAATCATTTTTGAAAATTTTCTGAATTCTCTATGCCCTTCTACCCTTCTCACATCCCTTGAGGAGGTAAAAAATATATTAATTATAAATGTGAAGTCATACGGTAATTCCATGTGAACCATGCTACAAAAGAATGAATGCACACACAAATAAGAAAAATAAAGGTGTGGTTTTTTTAAAAATATGCTTCAAACTGCACTCAGAATTCATCAATTCTCTCTCTGGAGGTAGAAAATATTTTTCATCATGAGTCCTTTGGAATTGTTTTGGATGGTTGTATTGATCAGAGTAGCTAAGACTTTCCTAGGCTGATCACTGTATAATATTACTGTTGCTGTATACAATATTCTCCTGGTTCTGCTTATACTGTTTTGTGATATCACATAGATCTTCCCAGGTTTTTCTGAAACAATTTTAATAACCAATTTTTTTTTGGGGGGGGGGAGCAAGGAAATTGGGGTTAAGTGACTTGCCCAAGGTCACACAACTAGTAAGTGCTAAGTATCTCAGGCTGGATTTGAACTCATGTCCTCCTGAACCACTTAGCTACCTGATGCTCATCATTTCTTATAGAACAATAGTGTTTTGTTGCAACAAGCATAAATCACAATTTGTTCAGTCATTCCCCAGTTGTTGGATATCCCCAAAATTTCTAGTTCTCTGCCACCACAAAAACAGTTGTTATAAATATTTTTGTACTTATTGTACTTCATTTTTTTTCATCATATTTTTAGAATACAGACATGGAAGTGGTACTGCTGAGACAAAGAGTGCACATAGTTTAATAACTCTTTGGATGTAGTTTCAGTTTGTTTTCCATAATGTTGGACTAGTTCACAACTCCACCAACAGTGGATTAGTGTCCCAGTTTTCCCACATCTCCTCAAACACTGTCCCATTCTGTTTCAGTCATGTTAGCCAATCTGTTATTTGTGGAAATCTTATCTCAGAGTGGTTTTAATTTGCATAGTTTCACTTAATTTGCATAATCCATAGTTATTTAAAACATCTTTTCTTGTAAATATTGTTTTGATTTCTTCTTCTGAAAACTAGGTGTTTATATCTTTCAAACATTTATCAGCTGAGTAATTGCTAGTATTTTTATAAGTTTGGCTCAGTTCCCTATATATTTGAAAAAATGAGGTCTTTACCAGAGAAATTTCCTGTAATTCTCCCTCCCCCCAAAAATTCCTGTTTTCCTTCTAATTTTGACTGCATTTATTTTGTACTGCAATTTTTACATCATGTGATCAAAATTACCCATTTTGCTTCCTGTGATTGTTTCTCTTGTTTGTTCATATATTCTCTCCTTACCCAGAAATCCGTCAGGTAAATTGTTCCAAACTTATGATATTGCCTTTTATGTCTAAACCATGTACCCATTTTGACCTTGTCTTGATATATGGTGTAAGATGTTGATATGTGATTATGTTTCTTCCAAAGTGCTTTCCAGTTTTCCCAGCAGTCTTTCTCAAAGGATAAATTCCTACCCCAAAAATTTTGATTGAGTTTATCAAACATTAAATTACTACAGCTATTTACTGTTGTGTAGTGTGTACCTCATCTATTCTACTGACCAACCACTGTACTTTTTAGCCAACACAATATTGTTTCGATGATTATTGCTTTACATTATTGTTTGAAATCTGATGTGGTTGTAAGTTTTATTTTATTCCCTTTATTTTCTTGACATTTTGTTTTTCCAGATGAATGTTTGTAATAATTTTTTCTAGCTCTATAAAATAATTCTTCAGTAGTTTGTTATGGTACTGAATAAGTAAATATTACAAGTAGATTCATTTTTATTATATTGGCTCTGTCTACCCATGAGCAATTAATATTTCTCTAATTATTGAAAACTGTTATTTCTGTAGATAGTGCTTTACAATTGTCTTCATACAGTTCCTGGGTTTGTCTATACAGGTATACTCCTAGGTATTTTGTATTGTCTGCAGTTATTTTAAATGGAATTTCTTTTTCTTTCTCTTCATTCTGAGTTTTGTTGGTAGTATATAGAAATGCTGATGATTTACCTGGGTTTATTTTTTATCTTGAAAATTTACTGAAATTGTTTCACTAGTTTTTACCTGATTTTCTAGGCTTCTCTAAGTATACCAATCATAACATCAGCAAAGAGTGATGGTCTTATTTCCCTACTGCCCCTTTTTTATTGCTTCAGTTTATTTTTCTTGCCTTATTGTCAAAGCTAGCATTACTAATACATAATAGTACTAATAGTACTGCATAATAGTACTAATCATACACATCCTTGATTCAACATGATCTTATTTCTTTATTTTTTTTTTTGTGGAGGGGGGAAGGCAGGGCAATTGGGGTTAAGTAACTTACCCAAGGTCACACAGCTAGCAAGTGTCAAGTGTCTGAGGCTGAATTTGAACTCAGGTCTTCCTGACTCCAGGACCAATACTCTAGTCACTGCTCCACCTAGCTGACCCAACTGTGATCTTATTTAGAAAGCATCAAGTTCATCCCCATTATAGATAATGACTGCTCTTTATTTTAGGTAGATACTAATCATTTTAAGAAAGGCTGTATTTATTTACACACTTTCTAGCATTTTTAATAGGAAGAGATACAATATTTTGGCAATAAAATAATTTCTTTTGTGTTTTTGTTATTGGTATGATCTATTATACTAACAATTTTCCTAATATTGCATCAGTCCTGTATCCTTGGTATAAATCCCACTTGATCAGAGTGTATGTTCTTTGTGATGCATGGTTTTTTTTGCTTTTTTGGGGGGGGGAGGGCAACTGGGGTTAAGTGACTTGCCCAAGGTCACATGGCTATTTTTGTATGTGTGTGTTAAGAGTCTGAGGTAGGATCTGAACTCAGGTCCTCCTGACTCCAGGGCCAGTGCTCTATTCACTGCACCACCTAGCTACCCCCATGACGCATTATTTTATCCTCTTTGCTAGTAGTTTATTTAGAGTGCTTTAATGGATATTCGTTAAAAAATTTTTTTATAATTTTCTTTCTCTGTTGTTCTCCCTGTTTTAGACAATAAAAACACATTTGTGTCATAAAAGGAAATTAGTAAGCCTACTTCTATGCCTATTTTTTTTCAAATAGTTTATATAGTGTTGGGATGAAGTAATTCTTAAATTTTTGGTAGAATTTGCTTGTTCATCCCTCTGGTATTCCTTCAGTGAACAATATTGTTGTTACCATGGACAATGTTTTCCTGGTGAAGTTCACCTCACTAAGTATCAGTTCATGTAATTCTTTCCAGATTTTTCTGAAATTATCCTACTTGTCATTACTTACAGCACAATAATATTCCATTACAATCATCTACCACAGCTTTTCTAACCATTCCCTATTGGATGGATATCCCTCTGATTTCCAATTCTTAGCAACCACAAAAAGAGCTGCTACAAATATTGTTGTGAAAATAGGTACATATATCCCCCTCTTTTTTGTATGTTGTCGTGATATAGATCTGGCAGTGGTGTTGTTGGATCATAGGGTAGCACAGTTTCTTGGGCCTTTGGGCATAGTTCCATATTGCATGCAATCCACAATGTTTGAATCAGTTCACAACTCTACCAATAGTGCATTAATGACCCAGTTTTCCCATATCCCCTCCAACATTTTTTTTCCTTTTTAATAATATTAAACACTCTAATAGATATAAGATTGTAATTCAGAGTTATTTTAATTTGCATTTCTCTGATCAATAGTGATTCAGAGGATTTTTTTTTCATGTGACTATAGAAAGTTTTGATTTCTTTGTCTGAAAAACTGACTGTTCATATCTCTTGACCATTTATCAATTGGGGAATGACTTGCAATTTTATAAATTTGATTGAGTTATCTATATATTTAAGAAATGAGGCCTTTGTTAGTGATACTCGTTTTTAATTTTTTCCCCCGGTTTTCTGCTTTCTTTGTACTTTTGGTTGCATTACTTTTGTTTGTGGAAAAATTTTTTTTTAGTTCTATATAATTAAAATGAACTATTTTACATTTTTCAATGCTCTTTATATCTTCTCTGGTCCTAAATTCTTCCCTTATCCGTAAATTTGACAGATTAATTATTTCATGCTCTTCTAATTTGATTATGGCATCACCCTTTAAGTGTAAATCATGTACCTATTTTGACCTTATCTTGGTATATGGCCTGAGACATTGGTCTATACCTACTTTCTACCATACTTTTTTCAGTTTTCTCAGCAGTTTTTGTCAAATAATGAGTTTTTGTTCCTAAAGCTTGAATCTTTGGATTTATCTATACCATGTCAGTGCTTCTTAAACTGTGGGTCATGATCCCATAATTGGCTTGCATAACTGAATTTGGGGATTGCAAAAATTTGGCAACAATGAAATATTTCTGAATGCATTATATCCAAAAATTAATTAAAAATAAAATGTATAATGAATCCAAGGTGTTTTTGGCAGTATTTTCCTATGTTGCATAATGCAACTTTACTGCAGCTTTGGTTCTGAACACACATGTGCACTTTGCAGTGTACATGCTGACAGGCCACAGAATGTCAACAAATGTTGCCAGAAACACCTCAGCTCTGATTCAAGACAATTGTATGTTATACATTGCAGTGTTTTTACTGTACATACAATGTTTTTTTTTTCTGCTCTTGCAGAAACATAATAATTTAATTATTGAAAAAAATTACTTTTAATATTTTTAACCATCATTCTTCAGCATGTAAGTATCAGATTAGTATGTCTTTAAATTGTATTGTGTTAGAATATTTGATTTTACAATTTTATCTCCTTCTTTTACAGAAACATAAGTATTTAATTGCAGGAAGTAAAGATAAAAACCATTTAATAATATTTCTCTACTGTCACTGTTATATGTGTTTGTATAAATATCAAATTTCTAAATTAAGTGTAAACAAATGTAATTTCATAAGCTAAGTGTAGTTTTTGTTTGAGAAATAGTTAGTAACATTTATTTATATTTGGGAATAAAAATAGTTTTTGGTTATAGATAAGTGTCTAACTTTAGACAGAAGAGGTGAAAGTATTGATGACAATATGGCAGAGTCTTCACTACCTGGTTGTAGTATGCCTAAATTGACAAGAAAAATAAAATATGTTGAATTATTTTTGCAATATGGATTTACTTCTAATAATGATGATGGTTTGTAAAAACATTTTTGCTTAATTTGTAATGAAGATTTAGCTGCAGAGAGAATGAAACAAGCCAAATTAAAATGGCATCTTAATACCATGTATGCAGCATACTGCAATAAACCAAAGGAATATTTTGAATGCTTTTTTAAAATCTTCAAATAAAGAAAAATGTTTTGAGAAATCTGTTACTGTCAATGAAAAATGTGTACTTGCAGCTTATGAAACTTCTTATTTAATTGAAAAAACTAAAAAGTCATGTGATAGAAGATCCTGCATTACCCACTGCTATTACGCTGTCAGAAATAGTTCATGGCAAAAAGTATGGGGATGAAATACACAAATTTCCTTTATTGAATGACATTGTTTCCAAAAGAATTTCTGATATTGGTAATGACCAATTCCACCAATTCTTATTACCAGACATAAGGATAGCCCAAAGTTTGCAATTCAGTTAAATGGAAGAATTGATATTTCTAATATGGCACAGTAGTTACTTTATGTAAGATACGTTTATGAAGGAAGCATACATGAGGAATTAATATTTTCTTGCCCTTTGAAAGGGCATACAAGAGGGGAATATATATACCTTAAAGTCAATTAATTTTTCACAAATGAAAGTTCACAGTGAAAAAATTACATTTGAGTCTCTACTTATGGTGCTGTAGCAATGATAGGTGAGAATGTTGGATTTGTAGCAAAGGTTGAAATTGGTGTCAATGAACATATCAATAGACAATAAAATGCTTCAGGTCAAACTTAGAGCAATAAAATAAATAAGAGTTGAGGCAGAACAGTAATCTTCCCCAGGCAACTAGAAGAAAAATTCCAGGACTGAGGTTTGCTACCCATGAAGTATAAATACCTCCTGGCTAGTTATGCTAAAACAGTTCATTGTGAGCCCTGGGGCTAGTTGGGTTAGGAGGTGGACTAAGCCCCAGTAACACAAAGTTTCATCTCCTAGACAGTGTGGGGAGTCAGCCATTTGAGGAGGGGAAGATTGAGGGGACCTCTACTGATAAGGGATGCCAGCCCTAGCTGTGCTGCCAAAAATTAGCCCTGGGTAAGAAGGAACCAGCACACACCCAGGGAGTGCAGAAGTAGTGGGGCAGGGATCCTGATGGCTATGGGCACTAACAGGAAGGCAAAGTTCTTGGTTTCAATTACAGGTCAGAGGGGAGAAGTGAAGGAAGTCTTGAGGCCAAAGGCACCATTCTCCATACCCAAGAATTAAAGGTGATTGCAATAAGTTGCTATAAAAAATAATCAGGCAAAGTAGAAAGAAACCAACCATAGAAAATTACTAGGCCTATAGAAAACTGTGGTTCATCATCAGAGGAGGATACTGAAGTAGAAAAAAAGCCTCTTCTACCAAAAAGAGTAACAGCAAATGGTTGCCTGCCCAAAAAGAATCCATAGAAGAACTTAAAAAAAAACTTTACAAATCAGATGAGAGAGTTTCGGGAATTTTTTTTTTAAAGGAACAATCCAAGAAAAACAAGAAGATTATGTAAAGGAAATTAATCAACTGGAAAAAGAGATCCAGAATTTTAAGGGAGAAAATGGCTCCTTGAAAATTAGAATCGACCAAGAGGAAGTTATAAGAGACCAAAGAATAATAAAACAAAATATAGAGAACAAAAGAATAGAAGAGAATATGAAACATCTCATAAGTAAAACAACTGATCTGGAGAACAGACCAAGAAGAGAACACATAAAAATAATTGTACTACCTGAAAACTATGATGGAAAAAAAAAAGAATCGATATAATAGTACAAGAAATAATTAAAGAAAATTATCCTGAAGCACGAGAGGAAAGTAGAAATAGAAAAAATATATCATTCACCACCTGAAAGAGATCCTGTAAGGAAAATGTACAGGAATATCATAGCTAAATTCTGAAACCCCCCAGCTCAAGGGAAAAAATTCAAATATAGTGGAGCCACAATTAGAATCACACACAACCTAGCAGAGGAATTAATTCGGGAAGAAGGGCTGATAGTTCTGGAACCCTACTTTCATCAGGAATGGGATAAAGAGGGAACAATACAATGTGTGTGTGTATGTGTGTGTGTGTGTGTGCGTGTGTATATAAAAGTCTTCTAAATTCAGAAAGGGAGAGGGGAAGATTTTTTTTTTTAGAGGGAATCCTACTTACATCAGTTCTGGGTTGAAGAGATAACAATAAATACATATAAAAGAGAATAAAAGTCTCTTACATTTATAAAGGAAAAAGAGACTGAGGGAATAGGATAAGAGGGTTATGGAAGGGTGTCTAGACTGATGGGAATGGGATAAGGAGAGAACACACACATATTTTGGAGGGCTATAAAAATCTAAATTTAGATAAAAACAAGAGGGAAAAGTAAAAGGGTTGGGGTGGAGAGAATAAGGGCGGGATTCTTGGGGGGGATGGTAGGTTAAGTAATAGGAGGGCAAGGTAGCAAGTAAAAGTAGAGGAGTCAGGGGGGATAGGACATAAGAGATATACACAAACATAAAATAAAGATCAGGAGTAGAATTTATTAGGAGAAAAAGCAGGGGTCATAATCATGATCTCAGACAAAGTTAAAGCTAACAGATTTAATCAAAAGAGAAAAATAGGGATACTACACTAATTGCTGATCATATTAATCAATATTGTTTTAGACTGTTTAAAATAAACAGCATAAAGTTGGAATATTGCTTTGATTTAGGAAATGATGAGTTGGTGGATTTAGAAATATATGGAAAGATTTGAATTTATGAAGGAAAATGTTTTCCATCTTCAGAGAAAAAGGATACAAAAATAGTACAATCTTACATCAATACATATGAATGTATATGTGTACATATAAGGGTATAATTATAGATAACTATGTATATGCCTAAATGTGTGTGTGTATGTTTGTGTGTGTGCTTAATTGTAGCCTTATTCTTGGAGGAGATGGGGAGGAAGGGGAAAAAAAGAACAAAGTAAAAAGTGCACAACAGAAAATAAAGCACAACCTAGAAGGAAGTGGACAGTTATAAATACAAGTGTAGTATTTGTTATTTATGCATTCTTGAAATAGACTCCAGGGCTGGTAATCTATTCACTGTGCCACCTAACCACTCCTTAATCTAGTTTCTATTGCCTTTTTTTGAATTGTTAATATTCACGATTATCTTCATCAGATTTCTTTTGGTGGGAATCAGAGTTAAGTGATTTTCCCAGTGTCATACAGCTAGCAAGTGTCTTGAGTCTGGATTTGAACTCAAAATCCTCCTGACTCCAGGAGCAATACTCTATCCACTGTGACATGAAGCTGCCCTTCTTATTGGATTTTGAGGTTGTAATGCCCCCAAACATGGTGAATTTCTTTGAAGCTGTCATGTAAATCTGAGAAAAAGCATACTCCTTTATATTCTCATTCAGTTTTCTCCAGAGGTTTAGCACACCTGACTCTTCTAAGATTCTATTAATCTCCTTAATTTATTCCTTATTTATTTTATGGTTTCTAGGTTTGAAAGATGAAAGTTGATGTCCCCTCACTAATATCATTTTGCTTTCAACTTCCTCCATCATTTCATCTAACTGTTCCTTTACTAATTTGGATGTTATGCCATTTGGTGCATATGTGTTTAGTATTGATATTACTTCATTATCTATAGTATATTTTAGCAAGATGTGTTTTCCCTGATAACCTTCTCTAATTAAAACTTTTTTTATTTTACTTTGACACCAGGATTGCTATCCCTATCATTTTTAGTTAGCTGAAGTGTATTAGATCCTGTACCCACTCCTTCTTTTGTTTCTGTGTGTATTTCTCTGTTTCTAATATGCTTCTTTTGAACAACATATTCTTGCATTGTTATTTCTAATCCATTCAACTATCTGCTTCCATTTTATGAATGAGTTCATCCCTTTCACTTTCACAGTTATGAGTACTAACTGTGCATTTCCTTCCATCCTATTTTCTTCTGTTTATCCTCATCTCTCTCTTTTTGTCTTGTTGCTCTTCTAGAGGCTGTTTTACTTCTAATCACTGCCTTCCTTTTTTCTGCCCTCTCTTTTATTGTTCCTCTCTTTCCCTTTTCCCCTCCACCTCCTGCTTCAATGTTGGACAAGATAATTTCTATACCCAATTGAGTGTATTTTCCCTCTTTGAACCAAGCTAAATGTGAGTGAGTTTCAAGCATTGCTAGCCCTGTGTCCCAACCATTTTGACCTCCACTGAAAAAAATTCTTCTTTTACATCACTTTTATGTGAGATAATCCCCCCCTCCATTCTTCCTCTCTGTTTCCCATTATTCCCAGGGCATCTCTCTTTCTTGCCCTTCCATTTAAAAATATTCAGCCAAACATGCCCAACTTATTCCCATAATCTCTGTCTTTGTATAATATTTCTAACTGCCTTAATGAAGTTCTTAGAAGTGGCATGTTTCATTTTCTCATATAAAGAAATGTAAACAGTTTAACCTTATGTTTATAATATATAGTGACAGTTCATTCTATTTTGCTCAGTACTCAGCATGGCACCTCACACATAGGAGTTGCTTGATAAATATTCATGGAATGATCTTTTTTCTAGCTTCATTTAAGAATGTGATGACCTACATCAGATAAGTTTACAGCTAACTGAAGAATATTCAACTGCTAATATGTTTAATACGGATTTTAAAATATTTTATCTTTAGAATAATCACACAATTTCAAGGAGTTTTATAACAGGTACAAGGGGAGCTACAGGAAGCTATATTGTAAGAGGTTTAACCAAGGAAAGTTACAGGAAGACATTATTTTTATTGTCAGAACATTTTTAATTGTTATGTCACTATGTCAGTCCATCCAAAGAATCCTTTCTTTAAAAGATTCATGTTGTCCAACTCTTAATCAAAGAAGATTTAGATTGGAAAGGCTGTATAAACTCTCGATTTTATTTAGAACCTGCTATCTTGTCTTATCTTCTCATTAGAGGTTATTGGCTAAGTGTTTACTTTCCTTGCCTCTCAAAAGAGTTTTTCCATAGACAGAAAGAGCCTAACAATAAGCTTACTGTCCCTTCCTGGTTCACAGGTGGTCTACTTGGTTTTACTCCCTTAAAATCTTCTTTTTACCTTGGACTTATGGAATCAAAGAATCACAGATTTGGAAAAGACTTTAGAAGTCACTTAAGCTATTCAGGAATCATGAAGCACCAAAAGCTTCCCAAAAAACTATCATCCATTAAAAATCCATTCTTCTGTTTCAAAAGTAAATTCTTATATTAATAGAGGCAACACAGCCTGGTAGACAGAAAGTCAGAGTCAGGAAGACCTGGATTAAATTCCTTTTTATGTCACATGCTGTCTATGTGACCCTAGGAAAAGCAATTAACCTTGTCTCTCCACTCATATATTTTTTCCTACTGTATATTTCATAGCAAGTGATGATCTGCATTTTCCACATTTAAATGATGTATAATTTCCACATTCATATGATGTGCAATATCTACATTCAAAGTTCTTGTAAGATGAAAATATAGATGTGGACCCCCAATCTCATCTTGTCTTGATACTTAGTATTAGAAAGTAATGAGAATTGATTACCTCACCCTGTTACACCCTTTCTACACCAACTTGAATTTCTCTGATTACTAGATTAGACTAAAATATTCAGCATTGGTGTGTCTTAGAGTGTTTTTGCTTCCTTTAAGTTTCTGAATTCTCCTTCTATCCACAGATTTCTCTTGCTAAGAGGCTTTATTCTGATCATGTGGTTGAATTTTGCCTCATCAAAAAGAATCAGGAAGCTATCTGCTGTTAGTCAGAAATGTTGTAAGGCCTGCAACCCATAACTACTGAATTTTTGTGTTTCAACTAGCTAACATTCTTATCAGAATCTCTTTTAAAATAGCCTTTTTATTCCTTCTGAATATTTTTTAATTAAACTTATAAAAAGTTGTTGATTATTGAATATGCAATATTTTGTATATTAACAAACCAGTTAGTTTAAATGAAACCACCGAAGAAGAATAAGTAGTCACTATGAAAATCTGATGCTTAAAGAAGATTGATTGGAAGTAAATACAGAACATATTCAGAAGGCTTTTTTGCTTTTGGAAAATCATTCCTGAGAAATCCATGAAACTCAAATATATTAGATTTCTTGCAATGCTGCTTTAAACCATAGGGAGAATGTTTTCTTTCTTTTTTTTATTCTCACAAGTATTTATGGACTGCACACTATGGTCGAACATTATACACAAGACTGGGGATATAAAGAGAAAAAAATAGAAATAGCCTCTACCTCAAGGAGTTCAGGAAATCTACATTCTGCTAGAACCAGAAGAACAAAACATATACAAATAAGTTTAGCCCATAGAAACTCTGGGGACCCTCCTCCAAATTCCTGTTTTCATAGATAAGTTGTGTTCCCAAAGCTTGACTCTCTCTTCCCTCAGGTTTAAAGGGTAATCCTGAGGAATCAAGAGTGAACATATAATGCCATCAGTTTGAGCCCCCACCAGGGAACTTTCCAGTGCAATTATCACTTGAGAATCATTTTATCAGCCAGCCTTAAGTAGCATTTAGAAAAGGATGTTTACTAAGGTAGTTCAATAAAAATTGGTTGTACAAAATCTCTCCAAAATCTAGAACACCATCAATTTAGGGTAAAGGAACCTCAGGCTTAGAAAGCAAATGTGGCAAAGGGGTAATACAGCTGATAAAGGTATCTTATCTAGCACCCTGATTAGAAGATGGGGGGGGCTGCTCTCTCTAGAAGTACAATGATGAAACACTGACAAGAAGTTAGGAAGACCAAAAACCTCTGGACCTTTGCAAGAAGGTAGGTCATTTTCTATTCAAGGAGAGAGGATGGGGAATCCTTTCTTTTTTTCTCCCAATTTATTTATTTATTTTTAGTTTTCAACATCCATTTGCACAAGATTTTGAGTTATGATTTTTTCTCTCTGTCTTTCCCCTACCCTCACTCCAAAGTAGCTAGTCTACTGAATACCCCTTCCCCAATCTGTTCTCGCTTATATCTTCCCTCATACCTCCCCCCCCCCAACTTTCTAGTAGGGCAATGTGGATTTCAATACACTTGCCTGTATATCTTATTTCCCAGGTGCATGTAAAAAAGCAATTTTTTTAAACAAGTGGTTTTAAAACTTTGAGGTCCAGATTTTTTCCCTTCTTCCCTCCTCACCCACCCTCACTGGGAAGACAAGCAATTCACTATAGGTTGTTCATGTGAAATTACACAAAACAATACCATTGTAGTTATATTGTGAAAGACTAACTATAATTCCCTTCATCCTCTCCCACCCCCACACTTATTCTATTTTCTCTTTTGACCCTGTCCCTTCTCAAAAGTGTATGCTTCTAACTACCCTCTCCCCAAACTGCCTCCCCTTCTGTCATCCTTCCTATTACCCCTTTGCCCCCTATTGCCCTGTAGAGTAAGATACCCAATTGAGTCTTTATGTTGTTCCCTCCTTAAGGCAAATTCAATGAGAGTAAGGATGATCCATTCCCTTTTACCTTCCTGCTCTTCCCCTCCATTGTAACAGTTTTCTCTTGCCTCTTTTGTATAAAATAATTTACCTTAATCTATTTCTCCCTTTCTCCTTCTCTCAATATATTCCTCTCTCACCTTTTAATTTTTTTTGTAGATATCATCCCTTCATGTTCAATTCATCTTGTGCCCTCTGTCTATGTATACATGTACATTCATATACACACTCACATATATATTTATACATGCATACTCTCCTATACATACATATATACACATACATACATACATATACATATACATATACATATACATATACTTTTACATATACATATACATATACATATATATATGCAAACATATATTCCCTCCAACTATCCTTATACTGAGAAAAGTCTCATGAGTTACAACTATCATTTTTCCATGCAGGAATGTAAATAGTTCAACTTTGATAAATTCCTTTTGATTTCTTTTTCCTGTTTACCTTCTCATTCTTCTTTTGCTCCTTATATTTGAAAGTCAAATTTTCTGTTCAGCCCTGGTTTTTACATCAAGGATCCTTGAAAATCCTCTATTTCATTGAATGACCGTATTTTCCTCTGAAGCATTATACTCACTTTTGCCAGGTAGGTGATTCTTGGTTTTAATCCTATCTCCTTTGACCTCCAGAATATCATATTCCAAGCCCTTTGATCCCTTAATGTAGAAACTGCTAGGTCTTGTGTTATCTTGATTGTGTTTCTATAATACTTGAACTGTTCTTCCTGACTGCTTGCAGTATTTTCTCCTTGACTTGGGAGGTCTGGAATTTGACTATAATATTCCTAGGAGTTTTCTTTTGTTGATCTTTTTCAAGAGATGATTTGTGAATTCTTTCAATTTCTATTTTACCCTCTGGTTCTAGAATATCAGAGCAATTTTGCTTGATAATTTCTTGAAAGATGGTGTCTAGGCTCTATTTTTGATCATGGCTTTCAGGTAATCCAATAATTTTTAAATTATCTCTCCTGGATCTATTTTCCAGGTCAGTGGTTTTTCCAATGAGATATTTCACATTGCCTTTTTATTTTTTCATTTGTTTGGATCTGTTTTATAGTATCTTGATTCTCAAAAAGTCATTAGCTTCCATTTACTGTAACCTAATTTTGAAGGAATTATTCTCTTCAGTGAGTTTTTGAAATTCCTTTTCCATCTGGCAAATTCAGTTTTTTAAGGCATTCTTCTCCTCATTGGCTTTTTGGGCCTCTTTTGCCATTTGGGTTAGTTTATTTTTAAGGTGTTATTTTCCTCAGTTTATTTTTGGGTCTCCTTTAGCAGACTGTTGATGTGCTTTTCATGATTTTCTTGCATCATTCTCATTTCTCTTCCCAATTTTTCCTCCACTCTCTTACTTGATTTTCAAAATCCTTTTTGAGTTCCTCCATGGCCTGTAACTAGTTCATATTTGTCTTGGAAGCTTTTGATGCAGGAGTTCTGACTTCATTGTCTGCCTCTAATTCCATGCTTTAATTCTTTTTTTCCCTGAAAAAGGATTCTATGGTCTCTTTTTGCTTCCTCTGCTTGCTCATATTGCCAGTCAATTACTTGATTTTTGAGCTCTTTGCCATGGTAGAACTCTGCTTCCAGTCTGCAGAGAGCTATGTCCCAAATGGCTGGGGTTTTCTCAGCTGCCAGAGCTATAAGGAGGGCCCCTATAAGCTCTGGCACACTGGCCACACACCCAAAGAACACCCCTAGGACCACCACCCAAGACCGTGATCCAGATCCAAGCAGGTTAAAGCAAGAGCAATTTCCCTCTGAATGGTCACTTGGTCCCCCACAATCAGAAGGCCAGGAGTTCTGGAGGCAGCCACATGGCAGCAACTGCACCTTCAGTGCCTCCACCACTTCTTACCCTGGAAGGAGAGGCTGGGCCATGTTCTTGTATCACCCAGTTCCAACTGAGTTCCACACTGACCTTTTACTTTCTCTTTCACATTTAGGGGTTGAGAAGTTTGGAAACTGCCACAGCTGCTGGTGATTCGCTCTCCTGAAGTCTGTTTTGCCTGCTGCTGGTTGGAGCCATCTTGGGGCCAGAACCATGCAGCTCATGTAGGACTGTACTTGGCTTGATCCTGGTGCAATAGACCCTTCCTGTCAACTTGCCAGGCTGCCTAGAGTGAGAGATTTGTTTCTCTCTTTCACTTTGTGGGTTCTGTAGCTCTAGAATGTTTTTAGAGTCATTTTTTTACATGTGTTGGAAGTGGTGGGAGCCAGAGTCATGCAGAGGTCCTGTTTTTATTCCACCATCTTGGTTCTTCTCCCGAGGATGTTGTCTTTTTTTAAAATTAACTTTTTTTTTATTTTTAGTTTATGTCATTCATTTCCACGAGATTTTGAGTTACAAATTTTCTCTCCATCTTTCCCCTACCCACCACCCCAAATCAGTGATCCAACTGTATATCCCCTCCTCCAAGCTGCTCTCTCCTATATCTTCTGCAATCACCCCTCTGATTTCCCAGTAAGACAAGATGGATCTTCTTACCCCAGTGCCTGTATATCTTAATTCCAATTTGCATGTAAATAATAATAATAATTACACATATAAAATATATATTTAACATTTGATTATAGAACTATAAATTCTAGATTCTTTCCTTCCTCCCTCATTCCCCACCCCTACTGGAAAAAGAAACAATTCAATACAGGCCGTACATGTGTAGTTACACAGAACATCTCCACGATGGACATATTATGAAAGACTGACTATATTTTTCTCTTTCCTATCCCACCCCCTCCTTGTTCTATTCTCTACTTTGTCCATGTCCCTTTACATAAGTGTGTGCTTCTAACAACTCTCCCCCCCAACCCTGCCCTACCCTCTGTCACGTCCCCTCTCATCCCCATCCCCCCCACTCTCCTGCATGGCAAGATCCCCAATTTAGAGTATATGTCATTCCTTCCCTAGGCCAAATTCAATGAGAGTAAGTTTGACCCATTCCTTTTTGCCTTCCTGTACTTCCTCTCCATTGTAACAGTTATCCCTTGCCTCTTCTATGTGAGATGATTGACGCCATTCTCTCCCTTTCTCCTGTCATTCTATTCCTCTTGCACTTCACAATTTCACCTTTTAAAATATCATACCTTTCTATTAATTTGATTCTGTGCCCTCTGTCTATGTACACATATATACACATACTCATATATGTATTCATATGCATATATATGCCCTCTAATATAGACATATGTGTATTTATAAATATATATGTATATATGTATGTGTTT
>CM053586.1:115322716-115355801 GCA_028646515.1 Pseudochirops corinnae | reverse complement strand
ATATGTATTTATATAGACATAGACATACTCAAACATTTATATTCCCTTCACCTATCCTAATAATGAGAAACGTTTCATAAGTTAAAATGATCGTTTTTCCTTGTTGGCATGTAAATAGTTCAACTTGGATAAGTTTCTTATGATTTCTTTTCCATGTTTACCTTCTCATACTTCTTGTATTTGAATGTCAAATTTTCTATTCAGCTCTGTTTTTTTCAGGAAGAATGCTTGAAAGTCCTCTACCTCATTGAATGACCATATTTTCCCCTGAAACATTATACTCAATTTTGCTGGGTAGGTGATTCCCCAAAAAAGGATTCTATGGTCTGTTATTGCTTCCTGTGCTTGCTCATATTGCCAGTCAATTACTTGATTTTTGAGCTCTTTGCCATGGTAGAACTCTGCTTCCAGTCTGCAGAGAGCTATGTCCCAAATGGCTGGGGTTTTCACAGTTGCTGGAGCTATAAGGAGGGCCCCTATAAGCTCTGGCACACTGGCCACACACCCTTGTTCTCCAGAATATCATATTCCAGGCCCTTTGATCCCTTAATGTAGAAGCTGCTAAATCCTGTGTTATCTGGATTGTGTTTCCACAGTATTCAAATTGTTTCTTCTTGGCAGCTTGTAATAATTTCTCCTTGATCTGGGAACTCTGGAACCTGGCTGTAACATTCTTAGAAATTTTCTTTTGGGAATCTTTTTCAAGAGGTGATTGGTGAATTCTTTCAACTTCTATTTTGCCCTCTGGTTCTAAAACATCATGTCAATTTTCCTTGTGAATTTCTTGAAGGATGATTTCTAGGTTGTTTTTCTGATAATGGCTTTCAGGTAGTCCAATAATTTTTAAATTGTCTCTCCTGGATCTATTTTCCAGGTCAGTGGTTTTTTCAAAGAGATATTTCACATTGTCTTCTATTTTTTCATTTGTTTCAATCTGTTTAATAGTATCTTGATTTCTCATAAAGTCATTTGCTTCCACTTGCTCCACTCTAATTCTGAAGGAATTATTCTCTCAGTGAACTTTTGAAATTCTCTTTCCATCTGGCAAATTTGACTTTTTAGGCATTCTTCTCCTCATTGGCTTTTTGGGCCTCTTTTGCCATTTGAGTTAATCTATTTTTTAAGGTGTTATTTTTGTAGTCAGGTTGTTAACTCTTTTCATGATTTTCTAGCTTCATTATCTTTTCTCTTCTCAACTTTTCCTCCACTTCTCTTATTTGGTTTTCAAAATCCTTCTTAAGTTCCTCTATGACCTGTAACAAGTTTACACATTTCTTGGAAGCTTTTGGTGCAGGAGTTCTGACTGTGTTGTCTTCCTCCTGTTCCATGCTTTGATCCTTTGTCCCCAAAAAGGAATCTAATGTTGGATTGCTGAGCTTGGTTTGCTTCCTTGACCTGCTCATGTTGCCAGTCAATTAATTTGATTTTTGAGCCACAGTAGAACCCTGCTTCCAGAGGAGAGAGCTTTGTCCCCAATTGCTGCAGTTTTTGCAGCTGTTGGAGCTATTAGGAGGTTGCCGTCTCTGCAGCCCCCACCAGCTTTGGCTCACTGATCACACACCTCAGGACCACTACCCAAGACCATGATCCCAATCCAGGCAAGTTAAGGAGAGCCCTTAGCCTCTAAATGATCGCTTGGGCCCCCTGCAATCTTCAGGCCAAGAGCTCTGAAGGAGCCATGTGGAGGTGGCTGCAGGGGCCTCTTCTGCTGCTTTCTTGCCTTGGGGGCCAGTGGCTGGACTGCTTCTCTCCCCCAAATTTAGCTGAATTCCACTGACCTTTCACTTTGTCCTGTGCTCTTATGGGTTGATAATTCTGGACACTACCACAGCTGCCAGTGATCCACTCTCCCGAGGACTCCAGCCATGGCTTGTCCTGGCCACCCTTGGGCTAAAACTGGTCTCAGCTCCCAGCACACTGTGATGAGCCGTTCCTGTCTACCTGTTGGTCTGCCTTCAGTGGGAACTTTGTTTCTCTGTATTTTTGTGGGTTATGGAGCTCTAAAATTTGTTTAGAGTCACATTTTGTAGGTGTTTGAAGTGATTATGTGGGGATCTATGGAGTTCTGCTTCTATGCCACCATCTTGACTCCACCCCCAATATACTGAGGATGTTTTCTTTGTATAATGCAAAAATGCTTTTGAAGGAACAATGGGAAAAATATGAAAGAACCCCTCCCTGAAACCAAAATGTAGAAGAAAGCTCCTGTGGTTGGTCTTTCTTACAATGTTGTCATTAGGAAATATTTTCATTGGTTTTCATTGTAGTATCATAGGGGAAAGAAATCACTGATATCACACAGTCATCTCCACAAATTCCTTACAAAACTGGAATATAGCCAGAGTATGATAAATTTCCAATCCTTTGGGAATAATTCAAATTAATGAACTCTGGGTGATCACTAGACTAGAACTTTAATGTCATTTTGAATATATTGTCATATTTTCCCATATGCCTTTGTTTTAGTTACTTACGTTATGTTGCCAGAATGAATAGTGCCATAACTTTTAGAAACTTTTCCACAAGTCCCTAACCAAAGTGTCCAGTTAGAGTGCTGGTTAATATAATGTGTAGAAGGTTGCATTAGGAGTCAGGAAGATGTAGCTTCAAATCCAGCTGTTTAACATCTGTTTGCTAAAGGACCAGAGACATGTTATTTAACCTCATATGTAAAATTTGGATAACAACAATTATAATACCAACATTATAAGTTTAAGTTATTGGAAGACTCAAATAATATAATGATTTTAAAGTTATTTAAAAATCTAGAGCACTAAATTAGACTACCATTTATTATCATACCATTAACATCATCATAAAGGTAAAAAAAAAAGTCAAACATAATAAGTCAAGGTAAGAAAATGACAAATGAAAAAAGTCAAGATATTTGAATCACCCATTAGTAGCCCGATATCATTAGTATCTCAACCCCTTTAAGTCTCAAAGACCTTATCTGTAAAATAGGAATGATCACTACAATTGCTATTTTGAGGTATGATAAGGACGACTTTTGATACCTATGCTAGACTTTATTAAATATATTACAACAAATAGAAATGTTTGTAAAAAGGTCTTCAATATCAAAAATTCACATTTTCCAGTGAACATATTCTTTCTTTCTTTGTTTTTTTGCCATGAACAAATTGAGATACATTTTTCCTCTTAGGTGAAAATTGAACTCAGGGAGATGAGTCTTCCTGACTCCAGGCCACCCACTCTATACACTGCACCCCCTAGGTACTCTCCTGGCATAAAGTATGTACTTAATAAGTGTTTATTGATTATTGGATTGAATTCATTCATTCATTCACCATATGATAAATATTCATTCACTATATTACTAAACTCTGAGTATACAAATAGAATAACAATCCAGTCCCTACTTCCTAGGAGATCAATTTAAATTATCATGGAGACTACAGATGAAGGGTTCAGCTGTAAATCTGATAGAAAGTCCATTATTTCTTAGGAGGTTGTGTCAATGCACATGATAATGCAAATTCTTAATTCTATTTTTCATTGTTAAATCTGTGTCTCTTTCTGATGTTGAACCATTTGATAAGTATCAATAATTTCTGCATCTAATTATTTCTGTCCTAGGTCTTTCTTAGCCATGGCAAGTGAGGAAGAGTGAAGTGGATGAAGCTGCTATAGAGGTAATTGCTAGATCTCAGACTCACAACCTTTGCTACCTTGGAAGGTTCAAAGCTACTGTCAGGGGTAAGTGTCTATGAGATGCTGCTATTACTGGTGTTATTGGAATTACCTGTCCATCATTCCTCTAACAATTTTAATCTCTGATTTTGGGACTTCAAAACCACACTGCTTTTTCTACTGATAGCTCATTCTAGAACTTTCCTCAATATCTAGGCCTTCTAATTCTGGGGCAAATTTCTATCACTGTTATCTCATCACTGTAGGATATCTCTCTAGAATACCCATTCCCTTTTCCCTTTGGTGAGTTCCTCTTGCTGTCTCCATCTTATGGAAGGGCCCAGACTGACTTTCATTCCTCTCCTGGTTCTGTTCCTTATTTCCTGGCTCTGAAGTCCTTCATACCAGAACCTTGATCTTTTCCCCCACTTTTCAGTTCTCTTTTGAGTGTTATCTTCCACGATTGAATGTAAGCTCCTGGAGGGAAGTTATTATCTTTAATTTTTCTTCTATGTGTCACTAGCACTTGGCATGGTCCCTATCATGTTGTTCAGTTAGAATTCCAATCCTGTCCATGGGATGCTCTTTGCAAAGATACTGGAGTTGTTTACCATTTCCTTCTCCAGTGGATTAAAGCAAACTGATGTTGTCCAGGGCCACACAGCTAGTGTCTGAAGCTGTATTTGAACTCGGGTCTTACTGATTCCCAGCCCAGCATGGAACCACCTGGTGCCTGGAACTGTCACAAAGTAAATACTTAATGAATTCTTATTAATTTGCTTCCTTCCATCACTATGAACACTTTTAGACAGTTCCTTAATCAATCTTGAATTTCCAAGTTAGAATGAATAGACTGATTCACTTTATTTTAAACAAACATGTATTTATTAATTATGAATTACAAAAGGAAAGATTTTTTTAATAGTCTAGGGCTTTAGAATTGCAGTCAACATAGAATTCTTTTAAATAACTTCCTTCATTTTTCAAAAATATAATTTTGCTTATAATATTTAGTATACACACAGCTCCTCAGAAGCACATCTCTTTCACTGAGCATGGAATAACTCTATCTGGATGCACTCCAAAAGTTTTAGAAGACTCTGAATTCAAGCCATCCATTATTATTTGCATATGTCGGAAAATGATAAATGGTAGCTTACTCTCCTTAGCTAACTTTTAATATGGTCAGTGAACCAGCATAACACATCAGTTATTTTTTATCTTCTCCAGCTTCAGTTTTAAGGAATGAAACACTGAATAAATAGAACCATCCATTATAACACAGGCCACTTTTGAGGGAAGATATCATATTTTGTGAGTAAATATCTGTGTGATTTCACATGACCTCTCCATTACTCGTGATATTGTGGCAACAATTCTTCAAATATGAGAAGTCATCATGATGCCAATGCATTACCTCATGACATCACACACATCATTCAGAATCTTGTTGTACCATAAAAAAACATTTAATCTAAATAAAGGAACATCATTCCCAACATGCAGATAAAAAGCCTGTTTTCCCATGATTTAAGCCAAGGAAATATGTATCAAATGTGTTACTCCTATGTCACTTTTGGGGAATTATACAACACATTCTTTTTACTAACCTGTATTTTAAAAGATCTAACTTGTTTTCTCTTCCCCACAGGTTTTTAGGTTCAACAAACTCCCTCACTCTCTCCTACCTCAGTTACATGAGTTGAATTTTTACTAGTCCTAATGGAGTCCTGAGAAGGCAGCAAAATAGGTTTCTTAATAGACATTCATCTTCAGACTTCTGAAATTTACTCCCCAACCCCTTTTCCATATGTCTCACCTGAAATTCATTACTTAGAGAACATAAAACAGTTGCTAGTAAGTGATTCCTGAGACCCAAGGTAGCTATCATTTATGACTAGGAATATTAGGACTTTGAGAAGCTATACCATGGTTTTCTCACTATTCGTTGACATACTGACATCCTCCAGGAATCATAAAATGTATATGCACTAAAATCCCAATGCAACAGATGCATTCTCCTAGAAGGAGCCAAGGAATCTGTGCCTATGTTAGATTTATATACATACCACACAGAGACATCATAAAAGAAGGAAGGCTTGTAGCTATTCACATGAGAAAACAAGCCATTAGAAATATTTCATATGATCTTCTGAGTTTTTCAATGAGCTCTGAGTATTCATCACTTTCACAAAAGGTAAAGATGTGAGCAGAATGTGAAGAGAGTTCTTTGTCCATCATGCATTCCTGGAGTTACTCTTAGATTAATATATTTCCATTGACGTGAATAGGTCCATTAATTTCATTGAGTATCTTATGGGCATTAGGCTTAGAAATTAATGTGAACTACTTGACCTGCAAATAGAAAATGTAGGGGGCCTCCAGGTTCATCTATAATAGAGTTTATTCAAATGGTAAAAATGTGTTTCTTTTCAACCTCAGAGTCATCTCATTTATCCAACTAAGGAGTTATTTTGGAGTTAAAATTTAATTCTTCTGGGTCTGGACTCTGGAGAGTACTTATTTGCATTCACTCATTTAAATTTTTCTCTTGAATATGCATGGAAAAGTAAACTTTCTTATGTGCCATATCAGGAAATGAGAAATCATAGTTAATCAAACAATCTGGTCAATAAATATTTGGCAAGATGAAAGTAAATTGATAATTTTTCAAAGAATTAGAATATGGTAATAATATGTAATAAAAACATAATTAATTTTTTGACAACTTTGTAAGATACTTTAAAATTTTTAAGTGCCTTTGGTCTGCTGTTATTAGTATTATCCATTGTGTACATGTGCAAAATCTCACCTTACTCCAGAAGCCTTTATTCCAGTCTCTCTGATTTTAGTTGTCTACCCTGTGTTGTTTTATCATTTTATATATAGCTTGTTTGTACATAATTATTTTCCTGTTTTCTCCCCATTTGATGATGAACACCTTGAAGGCAGAGATTGTGTTTTGCCTCTTTTTGTTTCTCCAACACTTAGAAAAATATCTGACACATAGTAGGTGCTTAACAAATGATTATTAATCATTGATTATTAACAGAGATTTCCACAGATGGAATACCAAGAAAGTCAATTTTTATTGTAAAATCATGTTTGGAATTTCCCTATTTAGGCATATTTTCCAACAATAAATTTAAAAGCACATTATAACATGGTTAATAGATTTATTTTTCTTCCACAATGCTTACTTTAATCCATCATTATGTTGTTGCAGTGAACCTGGGTAGTCAGCATTATGTCACTGGATTATAAACTTGCCAGGTCCCACCAGACACTGTGAACCTTCCCAGAGACAGATTGTCTGTTCTCTTAGAACTATCCAGTGTAATTACAGAGGCTTAACCAGTAGACTGACTATGAGATGATGAAGTCTTTGGACGCTGTAATGCATGAAACAAACAAAAACGATGAAATATCACTGAGTCCTATGTACCTTCCATCTGTTTCTGAAGTAGCAAATGACAATGTTGGGAGAACAGTACTAAGAATCAGCTTGTTAGGCAGCTGGGTGGTATAATGCTGGACCTGGAATCAGGAAGATCTGAGTTCAAATATGGCCTTAAACACTTACTTGCTGTATGACCCAAGGGAATTCAAATCATCTCCCTTTGCCTCATTTTCCTCAATTGTAAAATGAGAATAAGAACACTTTACTCACAGGGTTGTCATGAAGATTAAATAAGATAACAAATGTTTCCAAAGCACTTAGCACAGTTTCTGGCACATAGAAGGTGATTTACAAATGCTTATTCCCTTCCCTTAAGTTTCCCAGTTTTGGAAACAACTGTCAAGAATGATTCTCATTCCCTTCCCTATATTACTCTTGACCTTCTTTACCTTTCCTCAGCTCTTTATCTTAAAGCCTTATTCCAATTCTGCAATTCATACTTGGAAGTTTCCTCTTCCAATCCAGCAGCCTTTCCTACTAATTAAAATCTCTCCTCATAACTTCCAAATTGAATCCACATACTGTCGGAAATATAAAAGATGAAAGATTTAAGTAAGTATCATCTCATATACCCTCTTTCCTACTTTGACAAAAATGTTTATGAGAATAGTGTATGTATATCCGGTAGACATTCCTGAGGAAGGTAGGAGAAGGGGACAGATAAGCTTTCACATATTATTTTATATAACAAAGTAAATATTTAAAAGTCCCACAGTGGAATCGACAATGCTAAGAATACAACATCCCATTGTGTTTGTTATTATTTATAATTTAAAAAACCCATTTGATTGACTAAAGCAAAAAAAAAACCTTCTTAAAAGGTCTCCTCCAACAAAGTGCTGTATGTGTGTATGTGTGTGTGTGTGTTTGTGTGTGTGTGTGTCCCTAAAAGATTTCTTGAAAGACATTACAGAGGAAACTTTTTTTTCCTATTTCTCTAATAATTCAAAGAAATCATAAAACAGGAAGATATAAGTATGCCATGACATAAAGGATACTCAGCAATGGTTCTAAATGAAAATGAATTTTATGTAGCTGATTATATTCACAAGATATTTCTATTTTTCTAATGATACTTTCATGACAACATTTTCCTGATGTATTTCAAGGTTTACAAAATAATTTCATAACAAGTTTAAAATATTTCAACCTAACTGCCCACACTAGGAAAAATAATCAATGAAAAATGTCTATTGCATATATCAGATCTGTCAAATATGGGACTATATGCAACTCAAACACATTCACAAGTACAACCAGAAGAAGATTAAAAATTAAGAAACATAAATAAAAATACAATTAAACATAGATAATGTTAATATGTGGTTTTCTAAGTCAATATACTGCCAGCAGTAATCCTTATGTACAGTTAAGTAACTCATTTTTCTGTTTGAATTTGACACAACTAGTCTAGACTGACTTAAAGTTTAGTTTTCATTCAATAGAATTGCTCATCCCTTGAACAAATATTGTTCCAGTTCCAATGAACTGGAACCAAAATGGAAGAATGGAATTACTTGCAGGAAATTGTGCAAGGAATTTAATGACTCCAAGCTTTTTTGAAACCTGGACCCATATGTTTTATAACAATGTTTCTTCTGGTAATGTCTCATTACTATAAATAATAGTTATGGTTATAGTATACCCAAAATAAAGTTATGGGTCCCCCAAAGGGCAGGGGAAACATAGTTATAGTAAATAAGCTTCAGCTCTTTACCACTGGATATTTGTATCCTAGAACTGGTATAATTACATCAAAGGGAAAAAGAATTGGACTAGTTATACGAATGGTCTATGTGCTCACTAGGCACCTATGATATATCATGAAATCTAGAGGAAAGTTTCCAGAATGTTGGGTGGACCTTGTGTGTAGGATAATTGGATGGGCATGAAGAAGACTATAGTACACATCAAGAGAAGTCATAGATAAGTTATAATCAGTTGTGATGGTGTCAATAACCATCTCAGTGAGACCATAGACTTAATGGGGCACTGAAGAAGTTTTCTTAAACAATAGAAATACAGTGAATCTCAGTCACAAAAAAAGAAAATGGAATCCTAATTTTCAAGACACTACATTTTCTAGAGACTTTCATACTCTGCTCAGCAATTGACTATATTATTTTATGATTAATTCGGTTATAAGCTGTCTATTTAATATCTACAACCAATCTAGCAAATTGATCTGATCATTTACTAGTCATCACATTTGGGCATACAAATCTATATAATGACATGAACAGCTTAGATAATGCAACAATAAAGTCAACTCCAAATTTTCAAGAAAAAAAAAATGAGGGATCTGTTTCGCATCCTACAATAGGTAGGCCCAAATTATTAAACCTCTACTGAAATACAAGTTAATAATTGATGATGTATTTTTCCCTCAGAAATACATCCACCCTAGACTCTGAACTCCAGAAAAAGGGTTGTTATATCTTACAATGCCTGTCGCATAGTGGATTCTTAGTAAATGGTGGCTGATTGACTCTTTTATTCCATTCACTCTCACACTCTACTTTGCATTCTATTTCTGTGTACAAGTTGTACTCTCCAGTAAATGATAAACTACTTGAAAAGAGAACTATATTGGTTTTTTTTGTTTATATTGCCAAGAAATTTTCATGTTTTCTTGTACATAGTAAGAATTTTAAAAATGTTCACTGGATGCATTTGTTGAATTGGTATTAGTATCTATACCAGTGCTTAATTGTGACTCTCAGATATTTTCCATAGGAATGCTGAATTAATAGGATCCAATATTCCAACATTCTCATCATTTTGAAACTGGTGGCTGGTTTCACATAACACAGTTTTGAGTTTCCTGGAATCATCCATTAAACTTGAGAAAAATGGAGCCTTAGTTGTCTTTCCTAAGTTTCTTTGGGAGATTCAAAGATAAGAACACTTGATTTATATTTATGTTGATATCTTATTTCAGTTAATTCTGAACATTAATGCTTGGTGTTTTAGACTTCAATTGAGCCATGATTTTCATAGTATCAGTCTCCATGAATTTAAATGTAGTAATATTTCCATGAATCATTTAAATCACAATTATTTCATGAGAATATCTTCTAAGTTCCACTTCTATTCCTGAAAAATCAGAACTCAGACTCTATGACAAATTTCATAGATTTGCATAGATCAATCTGTAATACAAATCTATAGAATTATTAGAGCTACCTATGGTTGAAGTATCCTAGAGTTGGAAGGAATTTTAGAGGTCATATAATCAAATCTCTACCTTAAGTATCTCTGTAGCATATCTCTAAGAAATGCTCATTCAGTCTCTACTTCCAGTGATGGAAAACTCCCTATGTACTATGAGAACCCTCTCCACTTTTGGAAAACTCAAGTTAAGATTTTATTGTAATTCATCTTGTTTTTCTTATTTAAACAAATGCAGTTGCAACTGTTAAAGTAGCTTGAGTAACTGGGGCAATAAAAAAAACTATACAGAAAGAATTCTGTCAATTTCAATAGGAAGCTAAAGGAAATGAAATGAACTATGTATGTCTTAGTGAATTTTTACTGATAGCATGATCAAAGAAATATTTTCAGAATCTTCAGATTGCTTCATAACACTGGTTGTGTAGGTAAATTTAAGAAGATGCCGAAAACAGTTCTTAAAGGAAAAGACTAAGAATGGGAGGAAAGTTTGTCCACCATAAATTTCAAGTATCAGCCATGCTGAAGGAAAAATAAAAGGATATATATAGATATATGTATGTATGTATGTGTGTATATATATATATATATATATATATATATATATATATACACAGATATGTATATATGTATATATAGACACAGACACATAAATGTAAAATATATATGTATATATGTTTTGGTGATAGGCATTTATACTGACTTTTTTTTTTTTTGCTTTTTGGAGGAGGAAAGGCAGGACAATTGGGGTTAAGTGACTTGTCTAAGGTCATACAGCTAGTAAATGTTAAGTGTCTGAGGCTGGATTTGAACTCAGGTCCTCCTGACTCCACTGCCGGTGCTTTGTTCACTGCACCACCTAGCCACCCCCTCGACTGACATTTAAGGTATATATTTGAATATATAGTTTTATATATGAAAATTGGTACTATCTAGCATTTATATAATCCTTTAAAGTTATCTCTTACTTGATCTTTTTAACAACTCTGCTGAGATTGGTTATATTATCATTCACATTTTATACATGAAGAAACTGAGGCTTAGAATGGTTAAGTGACTTTCCAGGCCACATAAATAGAAAGTGTCTGATGTAGGAATCAATCTCAGGAATGGCAAAACATAAATGATATTTATATGAAATATTTAACCTCATTTTAGAACACCCAATTTGTGGAATTGGATTTATTTTTCTACCCTTTTTACTTGAAAACTGGATAGTTAAAAAGAGATTACTTTCTTCTAAATTTGGTACTTACTGAAACCCATTTCATTGTGGCTAAAGTTCCCAAGGTGCTATAATACCACCCATCACATTACAGAAGTCACATCCTGTTACTTTCCATTATACATGACTGGCACAGCTGGATGCCACCTATCATAATACAAACTGTCAGCAAGGAAATTTTTTTTAATGACAAGTTTCTAAAAGTTCTGACTCAGAAAACCAATTACAATTGAAATTAACTGGATTTCTCCATCCCTTTTTCAGTTATCCATTGAGTTGATTCTTCATTATTTGATTTTTTTTCTCCTAATGATTGTGAGTTGACAGCTCAAAGTAATTAAATAATCTGGCTACAATTGTCCTACATACACTCTTCCTTGTCTTTTATCCAATAACTTCCATGTTAATATGACAGATATGTCACTTTTAGAATGTTATTTTAGGGATGATGAATCAGCATTTTTTTATTTGCAAAATTACTTCTTCTAAGTATGGAATATGAAAAAAAATTTACAGTACCTCTGGAAATAGCAACCAGGGTCAGTATCTACATCAATAAATAGACAAGGGTCAGTATCTACATCAATAAATAAGAAGAAGTGGCACAGCACAAAGAAGTCAGTGTTAGAACGTCTCAGAAATTACACACCCACAAAGCTTGAAGTGACGTACTGAGAAGATTAAAGAAAGAATATAACCACAATATATCTAATTACCTAGGATTTGTAAAATGCCAGCTAAATTTAGGTATTACTGAACAGCAAATGTGATTGAGACTTTTGTTTATTTTAAATAAAATGATGCTAAAAATTAAAGGAAAAACATAACTATGCTTATGTATGTATTTAGCTGTGTGTATGTGTACATTCACCAAGTATAGGATTGATAGATTAATAGACAGATATATACACACTGCATATATCTGTGTATGTATATGCACACATGTATAAATAATATAGGTATGCACGTACACATATACACACATACATACACACACTTATTATCCTGTACTTCATGAATGCTACCACCAATCCTAGAATTGCTACATCCCATATGAAAATGTTGCAGCTGTAAAAATGAGTGTTTCCACTTTTTGGCACACATGTGGCAAAATGCATTCTCTTCAAAGAGCAAAAGCTAAGATTGATTAGAGAAGACTTAAAAAAAAGGATTCTCTGGAGCTCAAGCTACAACATATGTATATAGGTTTATATATATGAAATTATAAATGCATATATACAAAAGTATATGTTATTTTGTTGGTAAATTATAGATTATGTATCATAACACATAGGCTTATATTATATAATTCAAACATTATATAATTTCAGAGCTGGACAGATGGTAGAGGACGTTATCCAACACGTCCATATTTTATGGATGAAAAAAATGATATTCAAAGAGTTGAAGTAAATAACCCCAGATTGTACAGACAAGAGTGTGGAATCAAGATTCCAGTGCAGGTACTTAGACTTCAAATCCAACTTGCCTACTTCTAAACTATATTATTTCTCATTTAGGGAATAATATCTCTTGTCCATTACAAATCCTCCATCTTATGTATATACATTTGGCTCTTTGGGTCAGTGAGTAACCCCAACTCATGTTCACCCAAACACACACACACATGTGTACACCAGATCAATATTAAAATATCTATTAAACTTCTCAAATAAGGAGGAAATTACATAATTTTCTGAATCTTTATATCTACGTATATGAAAATTTCGGACAATTTTGTATCAATGTGCAAGTATTCTATAACCTATAGACATGCATAAATGCATAAATAAATGTTTCTTTCTCCCCCAAGAATGTGTAAAAAGATTTAATTGTATTAATATTTAAATGCTTAAATCACTTCAGATTTGTGTACCCACAAACAATTTAAGATCAATTTTTTTGAGTGTCATTTAAGCATGTTTTGAATTTAGAAGAGTTTTACAAATTGATCAATTCTTAAAGTCTATAAAAAGTCAAAGCCATAAAGAATGTTTAAGGCCAAATGTGAGTGCGTATTTGTATTCTTTAACTATCTTGCCATTGTACATATTTATTAGAAAGCTTCTGTGAAAGAACAATAACTTGAATATTTTCTCTTGCTGCATCCCACAATATTCGAGATTAGAAATTATATGAATGCAAATATCAAAAATCAACATGGAGGGCATATGAAAACTGAATGCTATCCTTGAATTAATAACTTAAGACTAGAAAATGTGCTCCTAAAATATAATAAAATATCTTCTAGATTTTCAAAATTAAGATCCCTTTTGGGGATTTCTATATCAGGTATTAGCTGAGTTTATGTTTTACAAACAGTGAGGATTGCATATTTTAAATTACTATCATTCAACATCTTTATAGATGTTTGGAACAAATGAGACTGAGTGACACTTTTATTTGTTTCCATGTGCTTGGTGACTGTTACCACCAATTCCCTAGATCCCTTTATAAAGAAATTTCTCATGAGACAGAATCAATGAATGTATCCAATATGAAACAATTACTGCAAAAATTGAAGTATTTCCACTTTCTGGCACAAATATAGTAAAATGTATTATCTTCAAAGAGGAAGAGCAAAGACTGATTAGAGAAAGCTTTTTGGAAAGGGATTCTCTGGAGCTCAAGCTACAATGGCAGTATGGTTTCATGTAATGATTTCATGAGCTATGGGTATCTGTTGTGTGGGTTGCTGTTACCATTGTAATTGTGTTGTAGGGGCAGGGTATTATTGGATGGATCTTTAGCTAAGTGTAAAAAATAAAAGATGGGAATTTGATTTCCATCTTTGAAATAGACCTTTGACAAGTGATAATGTGTGTATGTGACTTAAGACTTTTCCTAATAAGCGCCAAATAAGTATTATAGACAATTAAAGATATAGAAGCTCAGAAATGAGAGAACTAGACTGGACACAGAAGACCATAAAAGAGATAAAGCATGAAATTGACTTTGTAGAAGGATTTGCAAGTGGATAATTATGATGACCAAAGAGAATGACAAGTGGTAAAAACAATGAGAACAAAAATATCAGATGACAGTGACCTTGAAGTCACATTGCCCTGACTTTTTGACAGTTTGAAGCTCATGGTGCAGCTTCTCTTTTCCTTAGTTTCTTCAACTGTAAAATAATGATAATTGTACCTACATCCCAGGGTTGTGTTATAGGAATCTGAAGATGTTCCCTTCCTCTAAGCCCTTTGATAGGCTTAAGTGGCTCTGAGAACCTTCCCTGATTTGAAAGTATACTCTGCCCCCCAATAGGCTGGATGTGGTCATGTGGAGCCTGTGGTGGAAGGCTTGTTCTTCAGGAATGTCCATGCCTTATTACTTTGTGATTGGGCAGTGGGTCAAGAGGGCTGTGACATTGTCTGATCCAGGAGAAGGCTATATATACACTGATGTGAGTTTTTGCTTTGGGGCTCACTTTGGAAAGAGTTGTGTGATTTGGCCATACAAGCACATGGAAACAAATAAAAGAGTCACTCAGTCTCATTTGTTCCAAACATCTGTAAAGATATTGAATGATAGTAATTTAAAATATGCAATCCTCACTGTTCGTAAAACATAAACTCTGGGAAGTCATTGAGCCCCCTAGCTTTGACAACCCAGATGTTGGTGCTTCCCTCTCTGCTAACTAACTAGGTATGGATGTAATGGTCAGATGGTTGGAAGCCCATCTGCTGATCTGTTTCTTTGCTTATAACTTCTGTTTGTATTTTGTTTGTATTCTCTGAAGTTCAGGGTGCTAACTTTTTCCCCTGAACTAGGTAAATGATATATGATTGATTAAAGTATGATTGTTAACCCATTTTGAATTGCTTTCCTTTAGAAAAGCAGTTCTAAGAACCCCTGCTAGCAGCCATCCTGGGTATGTTAGGGTGCTTGCTGATACAGGTTGTGAAGATCAAATGAGATGCAGTTGTTGTTCAGTTGTGTTACTCATGTCTGATTATCAGTGACCCTATTTGGAGTTTTCTTGGCAAAGATACTGGAATGGTTTTCCATTTCCTTCTCCTGTTCATTTTAAAGATGAAGAAACTGAGGCTAACAAAGTTACATGATTTGCCACCGCTATTCACCCCCACCATGGGGGAATAGAGGAAGAAGGGAGAGAATTTAGAACTCAAAATTTTTTTAAAGAATATTATATGTTTGGGGCTGCTAGGTGGCACAGTGAATAGAGCACTGGTACTGGAGTCAGGAGGACCTGAGTTCAAACTGGCTTCAGACACTTGACACACTCACCAGCCATGTGACTTTGGGCAAGTCACCTAACCCCAATTACCCTCCAAAAAGCAAAAGAAAAAAAATTATATTTTGTATGTGCAATTGGGGGAAAATGAAATATTAAAATTTATTTTTTTTTTCAAAAAAACCAATGAATAGCTAAAAAAAAAGTCCAGGGCAGGAGATTTGGTTCTGTTAATGAGCATGGACTGTGTATAGAGCTTGATATTTTATTCAATACTTCATTTCACACTCTACATTTCTAGAATGTGCCATTATTAAATGTAAAGCATACGTTTGTGGGTTTTGTGGCCCATGTTAATTTATGTATGTCCAGTAATTCAGGATTAGGATTAGAATACAAGGAAATCTATATAATCCATAGAAACAAAGTGAAAACAGTTTTTGCTTAAGATAAAATTTAATAGAATTCATTTCAGAAAACATTCACCATAGTCACTGGTCACATTAGGACTGAAATTCTCAGGGCAATGAGAATTTGATTGAAACCTTCTTTCCAAATTATCCATAGGTTGAAGTTCTTATACTTCCATTGGAAAAGAAGTCAAACCAATGGTCATCTCAGTGATGTCCTCTCTGCCCTCTTAAAGGAATTTAGTACCGTGAATACAAAATAGGTGTTGCTTCTACCATGGTGTGGGTTTGGAAAGTGGAGATTTGGCAAAAAATAGGGATTTAGGAAAAAGATTCTAGCTCTCTGCAAACTGAATACATCTTGGTGGCTAGAGGGAATGGTGATATTCTAGCTTCTTAGAAAGCTATCCCATGTTTGTATGGGAAATAGTTTGAACTGGATACTGGACCAATGGTTCAAGAAAAATACCATGGGGGTAGGTAACTCAAATTTTCCACCCAAAATATGAATGATTTACAAATAGGAAATAGAACTTCAAAAAAGTTCAAGTCTAACACTTCATTTTATAGATTAGGATACCAAGACAGAGGTTAAATAAGTTGCCCAAGGTCATACAAGCAGAAATGCAGAGTCAGAATTTGAACCGCCATCCTGGCTGTAAAACCAGTGCTCTTTTCACTTTTCAATGGTATCTCCTCTCACTATACAATTAATATAGTGGCATGCTGCTTTTTATAAATTCAGATTGCCCTTGCACATGGGATGATTTTGACAGCTTGCATTGTGCAATACTAAATATAATACAGCAAAGTGTCACTGGTTTATAAAATCACAGCACAAGAAGTCAGAAAGATCCTATTATATTCAATATATTCTTTCAAAAACATTTTTATGGACAAAAAAATAACTTCAACCTGGAAAAATGAGTACCTTTTAATTGGAAAAAGTGTGAAAAATGTATAGCATATGAATGAAAAGGAAGAATGATAGATCTTTAAAAAGTGATAAATATGAGGCATTTAGAAAAATAGGCAAATAATGCTATGAAGTGCTACAGAGTGAAGAAAGAAATAGAGAGCACTATACACAGGGACTTGAACAATGAAGATGATAGCAATGTTCAATTCAACTTATAAATTTTAATGATTGAATTTATTCCCCAACCGAAAATGAAATACATCTCTCTTTTCTCACTAGAGTTATGTGGACCCTGGATGGTATACACTGTCCATTAATCTGATGGCTAGCTTTGTTCTAATGCTTGCCTGTCTTATAATAAAGGATTTACTGGGTAGTGGGAAGGTGTGACCAAAGTGAAATGATGAAGACATTTTTATAAAAACAAAAGACAACAATGAAACACTGAGGGAAAAAAATCTTCCTATTTAATATCTGCTTTTTCTCATTTCTCTTCCTTTGGTTTCCTTTATTACACTGATAAGAGTATGCATTATGAAAAGACCAAACTAAATATTGCATTAGTTTTATAAATTGGGATTTTGGTGATCTCCCTTGGTTTATGTTCCCAGTTAGGACTTTCTGCCTCCACATCAATTTTCACATGTTAATTTGGGCAATGATCTTTATTGTATTGACTTCTTTATTATGTCCTTTGGTTTGGGTCAATCCATGACAGACACCAACATTTTATTTCAAGAAAAGCTAATTAGATTCATTGATTTTTTTAAACTACAGACAACTTCTTTTACTTTGCCAGTCATCTCAAAAAAGCATGTCATAGATCACAAAGTAGATAGAATGAACAATGATTACTAGAAAAAAATATTTGAATATAAGTATGTCATTATCAAGAAGGGAGAATATAACTATTTTAAATTAGTTATTTATTACCTAAACCTGCTTTGGTAAGTGTTCAATGAACTATCTCCAATTAATAGAGTCAATGAACATGGTAAATCAGTAATGGATTACATATCTTTGAACCAATATTTCTCTAAACATTTTTTCATAGTGAACAGGATTGCAGTGGAAGGAGAAAATTCAATTGATACAATCAAAAAACTAATACTTACTGAGTATCTATTGTGATATTAGCATATTGGGAATGCAACAGTAATATAAGACATGAGGTAGGTCCTCAGGTAGGACCTTTTTGGTTGCAAAAATTTAGTCAAGGAAATTTTTTTAGAAAAATATAATTTTAAAAGGAGATTTTTATTATTGCCATGGAATTCTACTATGCTATAAAAATGATTAAATCAATTTCAGAAAAACATGGAAAAACTTGCATGAATGAATGAAGAGTAAAATGAGCAGAACCAAGAGAACGTTGTATGCATGATGAGTAATTTTGTTTAAAGAACAATTTTGAGTGACTAAGTCATTTTGAATCTTGGAAATACCCAAAATGACTGCAAAGGAACTATGATTGAAGATTCCACCTGCTTCCAGAGACAACTGACAAATGAAAAGTATGTATAATATGGTTTTACATGCAGATAGATAGATAGATAGATAGATAGATATAGACATTGACATAGATACCCAAACATATATATGTATGTATATGTATACATATATATGTATATATATGTATATGTATATATATGTATATGTATGTATGTATATATTTGTGTATAATGATAACCATCTCTATGATGGAAAAGGAGGGAAAATATAAAAAGCACAGAGCAAAGAATAAAAAAAACGCAGAAGGAAGCAGAAAGCAGAGTAGTTTTGGAAAAGATGAGTAGTATTTATATAGCTTATTTAAAAAAAATAAATTGTGGAATGTAAATACATGGTTTTGTAGGGAATTCTCTTTTTAGGTTGTGGTGTGTACATGGACATATTATGTTTATTTCTATATATTTAAGTTCAAAATTAATTAAAACATTTAAAAAATAAGATGAGATATTTGTAAATGTCTACTATGCACCAGACACTCTGATAGGTACAAAGTATAGAAGGAAAGAAAAAAAAAAGAAATAAAGAAACAATCACTGGCTTCAAGAACTTCTATTTTATTGAAAGAAATTACCTTTCTTTTTATGGTTTTTTATATAGAAAATAGACAAATGATAATCTTTGGCAAGAAGACATTCAGGGAAAAGAAGCAAGGAGGAAGCAATATAATACTCCACAAAGACAGCATGAGATAATACTAAATGATTTGTTAAAATCAAAATAAACTATATTTAGAACATCAAATGTGGGGTAGTGGAGAAAGTACTTGACTTGGAGTGAGGAAAACCTGAGTTTAAATGATGCATTAGACAGAAGAGCTTTGCAGCCCTGAAAAAACTCTTCGATCACTCTAAAGCTCAATTTCCTTCCTTGTAAGATGGACATAATAACAATATTTTGGGGCATTTTTCATAGAAAACATGTAGTTAAATGTGCAAGTGGAAGATAAAGTCCCTTTGGTGGTACTGGAGTCCTCTAGATACTCCTATTTTTGACTGACACTGTGCTAAATGATTATTCTCCAGAACACTGGGGAGCCTGTTAAATGAGATCCATATCCACACAAAAGAGATATTTGAATAAGTCAGCTATACAATTATAGATATAAATATACACATCATATATGCATGCATGTATACACACATCAGAATATAGCTGTTGTTCAAAAAATGCAAACAGAAAATGATCTGGTTCTCAAATTAAACAGAAGGAGAAAACAGGTTAGACTGTGTTTTATCTTTAAAGAATGAAATTTGAGGATGCTTTAAAGGGTGTAGAGTGCAAGAACAGACTTGTATCATCCCAATTTGGTCCAGAAACTCTTTAATATGAAACCTATAAGATAAATGGTAAGTGTGAATCCAACATAGTTGATAAATCCTGTTGCCTTTAAAAGATTGGAATGTCATATGCTCAATCTTAAAATATTATGCTAATTCAATATTAAACTGCTGGTTTGCATTTAGAATTTCTTGTTTGTAAGCTTCATTTTGTCCATAATGATGTTTGTTTAAGGGCATTTTAGAATGACCGTTTGCAAGTAACATGCAGTGCACAAAAGCTCTAATATCTTCCTTACAACTATACTGCCTTAGCAGCAAATTAGAATGTCTACTCTGAGCCTGAGAACACTTTGGATCATATTATTTTAATTTAACAGTCATGAATGACACATACATTTGAGGAAGAGAGCTACCTACCAGCTTTGGTTTCATTTTTCTATGTGAAAATCTGGAAGAACAATCAATATCCAAACTTTTATATGATGGAACTGAAGAGATTTTAAAGACCTTTTAACAACAAAAACTCCAAAGAGTTCAAAATGAGGAGCAGAACACATTTCTCTTTGTGAAGCAAATAACATAATGGAAAGAGGTTGGTGTAACACTAGAAGATGACAAAATTTCTAGTACTGTTACTGACTATTTTTTACCCTTAAGAAGCATTTTAAAAGCTATATGTCATGTATTAGCTAAATAACAGGCAAAGGAAAAGAAAAATAATAAAATTTGAAAGCAAAGACAAAAATGAAAAATGATAAAATAGCCTACAATGAGAAGGAAAGCTTTTTAAAATGGAGAAAATGACTGTCAAATTAAGTAAATGCTAAAAAATGCTAAAAATAGAAGTGATAATATTAGACAAATGATACTAAAAATATTTCCAAATAAAAATTTTATTAAGGCAGAATCATATAAGATTAATGAATATAATTAAACTCAAATTTTTTTCTTACAATGTGACAAAATTTCAAAAATATCTAAGTCAATGAGGAGAGACCATGTAAGTTTAATTCAAAATGTTCATAGGAAATCAGTGTTGTTTGAGGTAGAATACTGGATTTGAAGTCAGCCTGGGTTTGCTAATGTGTAACCTTGACAAGTCACTTATCTCTCCACTCCTCACTTTTCTTCTCTTTAATGGGAGGGATTTGGACTAGATTAGTTTTATCAAACTTAGAGAGAAACAGGAATCATTAGACCAAATATAAGAATCTTTGGAGATGTACATTAGTTTAGAAAACCACATATTAACATTATCTATGTTTTATTCTATTGTTTATTTTATTAGATATGTTTCAATTACATTTTAACCTGGTTCCAGTGGTATTCTGGAGTGTCATGGGCCTCATGTTGGACACCTGTGAACTAAATGACTTCTATTGACCTCTTTTAACTCTAAATCTTATGACTTAAGTCGTATACAATTAGTGGTGGTTCAAAATAAAATACTTATTAATCTGCAATGTTTGGTTTATATTGAGAATAATAGATGTCTAATTATATTATGCATGTGAAAATTCATGCAATTAGTTTCAAAGAAAATTCAAAGTTGTAGAAAATAATGCATGCATCTTAATAGTTTTTTTTTTCTTCTTAAAATATGGTCTTGGGATTAACATATCTTTGCCATGGAAAGATAAGTTCTGATTATCAAAGTATAATTGTCTTAGTGCATAGTACTATTGAACATAAATTTTATGTACCAGCAATTAATTGTAATTTTCCTGTGTGAACTTTTAAAACAGACTTTCAGTTCCTTAACATTCCTTTCATTTAAATTTGTTTTGTTATGCCTCTCAAATATCAAAGTAAATTTCATTTGATATAAAGAACAACATACTATAAATAATGTATTTGCCTTGCAAATTTTCTAAATTTGTTCTAAATTTTTTCTTCTTTCCCCATAACTGGGTTTTCCTTGGTATTTTTTCATGGGAATCACAAACACCTATAGCATATGAATTTATAAATCTGGCTCCTTGAAAAGGCAGTATTGAGCAGACAGATAAACAGCTGTTCAGGATTAGGACCATGGGGTTTATTTAGATCCCTACCTCCTTACATTTTTTTAATGTATGACTAGACAATTCAAAAGCACTGCTTTGAGAGACTCACAAGGAATGAAAATAGAATGTGCTTATTGCAATCCACCTTTCTGTTTGATAATGCAATGTCATTAGAGAGACAAGCTGCAGCTCATCTCAAAGCTGAGATACTATTCCATCAAGGAATTCATGGTACCTGGTGAATGGTTAATTGGATGTTCACCTTCTTGATCTAGCTCACCATGGGGAAAAGAAAGAACTACCATAGAGTGAACTTTGACCAACTCCTCAGGCAGATAGAAGAAAGGACAAATAATTTCAAAGATATTTGGAAATCAGAATGAAAAAGAAAGACATCTGAATTTTTGTCATTAACCTGTAATAGAGCTGTGCAACTAGAGAATCCAAAGAGATTCTTTTTATTATCTAGACTTAGGTATAGTTAGGTGACATCATAAATGATTTTTAAGACTATATTGACTTTTAGACCATTAGTGCCCTGACCAACAGCTCTATTTGGTACTAATCATCTCCTTTCTGTTGTATTTCATGGTGCTGGTATCTCATTTCTCTAGTGAAATGATCAAAATATTCTCATCAAATAATATTTTAAATATAGCAATAAGAGCACATCAGGATGTACTTAATGGAGCATTCAGGCCTGGCTTCATGTATCCATAATGTTCAAGGCAAGGAAATTGTTCACTGGGGGAAAGTTCATGAATGTCACTGGAATCCTATGCATCCTTTCTTCTGGATGAAGGATTTTGCCAGAAAGACAGCAATAAATTCTAGGGGTAAAATGTTTCTAGGAAACCAAAGGAAAATGAATGTCAGGAAGTGAGTATTTTCTGATATGTGTTCAATTTGATCTCATGGGATTTCCAAATGTTTCACTCAATGACAATTTTTGAAATGAAAAAAAGTACATATGAATGTGTGTTTTTTAAATAGCCTAAATCCAATTTAAAAACAGATCATTACTGAATCCAATAATTTGAGGGTATCTCAGAAATAATCTAGTCTAATTCATAATTGATGAAGAATCTTTTTAAGAAAAATCTACGGCAAGAGAATTTTTTTTTTTGTAAAACCTTAGATGGCATATTTAATTTAGAAGAAGCTCTAATTATTAGGAAATTTCTTTCTACATCAAATCTGCATCTGTGCAACTTTGACCCAAATCTCCCTCAAATTCCCTGACATAGGAACTTAAAGAAATTGTCTAATCCCTATCCCACCTAACAAATTTCCCATTTCTCTACCTTGATTATACTTCTTGTATATCATTCCCTTATCTGAAATATTTGATCTAAATATTTTTCTAGCTAAATTTTCCATTCTTATACTACCTACATTAATTTTGTTAATGCATTTTTTTCAATTTCATGTATTCAAAATTACCTCTTTTGTCTTTTTTTATTGACTTTCTAATAGTCTCCTGATTTTCTTCATCAATGACTTTAAGTACCCAGCTGAATTTTCAATCAATTTTGCTGTTATTAATTAATCTGTTTTGACCCAAGAAAAAAAAGGAAAAATATCCTGCAAGGAAACATGAAATTCAGCTGTCCATGCTTGCTTTCTACAATTAACTCATTGTACTCAGTTCATTCAAGGATATGGGTGGCTTTGAATACCTTATACTTTCATTCATGATTCTCCTATTTTATGATTAAGGTATTAGGACAAGTAAGGGATCCCTCTGGGTTTGGGGAGGAGGCATGTTTGCTCTTTTAGAAACTTTCTGGGAAACTCCATGATGGTAGTGAGTAGGGAATAATGCTTAATCATACTTTAATAAGGCAGAGGGAATACAGGGCCAAATGTCACAGAAAGTACAAAGTCAGATGACGTGTAAAGAGGCAGATGGTGTGAGGATGGGACATGTGGATGGCGTGTTGGAGGGAGTTAGGAAGTGTGTGAAAGATAATGAGGAGGGGGAGTTATCCAGAGAGTCATGTATGTAACCATGGATCAGAGTTGGGAGCACTTATGCAAAATAGACTTTTACAGATGAGTGAGGGTCAAAAGTTTGGAGTGTCATTTTTCAGGGATGGACTAACTCATATCCATGCCACCTTAGGGTTAGGTCATTAACGTAATGATATCATCTCTAAAGCTATCAGCATCATCATAGAGTTAATTCATTAATAACGCTTCCCTGGTGTTCTGCTGATCTTACTATGCATATTTGGAGCTTATCTATGGTTCACAGACTTCAGGGAGTTATTAGGAATAAAAAGACCTCGCAGTAAAGCCTGGCTGACTTCTCCTTATTTAGGAAATAGTCCCATGATATGAAATAGTTTCCAGCGGCTCATATGTTCCTCTAATTTTTGAGACAGTTTGTAATTAATTTACAGGACAATCTGTAAGTGACTCCTAGGTTGCTCTTTGCAAGTTTATTTCCTACTATTGTTACTTTACACGATTTATGAACTTGTTATATTAGCTAAAAGTTTATGTGTGTGGTGGGTGGTGCCCTTTTACTTTCAAGGGCAACATCAACCTCCTAGTACCCCAGGCTCACAACTTATGTGTCATTCTTGTTCCCTTACAATTTCTCAGCTTTCATTGGCTAGTGTAGCCCCTAATCCTCTCATCCCTGGACTATTGAAATAATGTACTTGTGAGTCTGCCAACCTCACTTTGCCTGACTCCAATCCATCCTTCATTCAACTACAGAAAAAATGCAAGTTTTCTAAAATAAAAGTCCAATTACATCTCTCCTTACTCAACAAACTCCAGTAGCTCCTTATTACCTCTAGGATAAAATACAAAATTCTTTTTTCAGTACTCAAAGTCCTTCATAACCCAGCCTCCTCCTATCCTCCCAGTCTTCTTCTACACCATCTTCCCTGATGAAACAAACAAACAAACAACAAACAAACAAAAATACAACCCTCTTCTAACTAGAGTCACTGGCTTCTTGGCTATCCCATAAATAATACACTCCACCTTTTAGCTCCAGGAATCTACTCTGGCTATCCTCCATGCCTTCAATGTACTATTTCCTTTTGTTTGCTTACTGACATCCTTGGTTTCAAGTCCCACCTAAAATCTCATCTACAGGAAACCTTTCCAAACCCTTCTTAATTTTAACTCCTTCATTATTGTATTTATTTCCTTTATCTCCTGCATGTGGTTTGTTTGTATGTATTGTCTCATCCATCAGATTGTGAGTTCCTTGAGGACTGGGGCATTTTTTTGGTCTCTTTTCCTATCCAGATACTCATAGCAGAGTATCTGGCACATAGTAGGTGCTTATTAAATGTTTATTGACTGACTTATTTTATCCCTATAAAGTATTATATTTTAGTTGTTGTTTATAGCACTAAATATAGGAGAATTTTTAATGTATTCAAAATACAATTTAGTTTTTTTCCTAAAGTCATAATTTTACATGTTCCCACTTCCATTCTTTCTTTTGCTTATTTGTGATGGGAACTTTTATATTAGTTTGTGTATCCATTTTTAATAATAATAGCTAGTATTTATATTGATCTTTATAGCATATAAAGAACTTTAGATACATAATCTCATTTCATGTGAACAAAAAACTTATGAAGTAGTTGTTATTATCCTCATTTTACAAATCTAGAAATTGAGGCTGAAAAAGTTGAAGTTAAAAGTTTGACCGAGGGTCACACATATATTAAGTAGCTGGGGCAATATTTGAACTCAGGTCTTACTGATGGCAAGACCAATACTCTATCTCTTTTGTCTTCCAGTTTCCCAGTCTTATTTTGTAGAATAAGGTCTTGGTCTAAAAGCTATAATCCTAATATCACCAAAACTTCCCCCTAGTTTTCAAAGTATTTCTTGTGAAATAAGAAGTCCAACAAGAAACAGTATAGATTATGGTACTCTTATTTTTTGAATACTAGTTTATTATGTTCAATTGCTCCTGGTTTTTGTTCACTAGTTTTTAAATTATAAACAAACCATTTTAATGATTAATATTTTAGAATATCATTTAAGATCTGGGCAAATGTAAATCACCTTCACAATGGACTTTAGTCAGCCCTCAACATACTTATTGATTTCTATGGGCTATAAGGAAGGAAGGAAGGAAGGAATGAAGGAAGGAAGGAAGGAAGGAAAGAAAGAAAAAAGGAAAGAAGGAAAGAAGGAAGGAAGGAAGGAAGGAAGGAAGGAAGGAAGGAAGGAAGGAAGGAAGGAAGGGAGGGAGGGAAGAAGAAAGGGAGGAAGCAAGGATGGAAGGAAGGGAGAGAGAAAGAAAGAAAAAAGAAATGAAGAAAAAAAAGAAGAAGAAAAAGAGGGAGGATTAAGGAAGGAAAAAGGGAAGAGAAATAAAGAAAGGAAGAGAAGGAATAAAAGCCCTTATTAAGCACTGACTGTGTCAGATACCGTGCTAAGCACTTTACTTTATATTATTTTCTTTTTATTTTTCTCACTTAAAGCTAAGCATTTAAAAAAGCATTATGTCATTTAATCCTCAAAACATCTCTGTGAATTAGGTGCTATCATTATACTGATTTCCAATTTGAGGAAACTAAGGCAGACAGGGTAAGTGACTTATCCAGGATCACAAAGCTGATAAGTGTCTGAGGCCAGATTTGAATACAGGTTTTTTTGTCGCCAGGCCCAAGTCTCTTTCTCGCCTATGTGTCTCTGTCCTGGATTTGTGCCACCTAGTTGGCTCCACAGTTGTGGGGTTCTATTAAGATTGGGCCTGGTGGCCTTAAGACTACCATGGCATTCTCTTCTTAAGGGAGACTGTAAGCTTATAGAACATACTCATGGAAAAATACTCAGAAAACATTTTCCAAGGTAAGTATTGCTGTGCTCCCCTAATAATATTTTGTCTACCAGCAGCTTGTTTTGTTCTCCTTGATTATAAAACCCCCAAATATTTTGCCCTGAGCCCTGATATGCAGCACAATCAGCTCCAGGGAGGCCATCCAAAATTGGAGTTTATGAATGCTACTCATGAATTCACTACCAAAGAAGAAGAAATTGAAACAATAATTAGGAGCTATTTTGCCCAACTGTATGATAATAAATTTGACAATCTTAGTAAAATGGATGAATATTTATAAAAGTACAAATTACCAGAATAAAAGAAGAAGAAATAAAATATTTAAACAAACCCATTTCAGAAAAAGAAATTGAATAAACCATCAATAAACTCCCTAAGAAAAAATATCCAGGGTCATATGGATTTACAGGTGAATTCTACCAAACATTTAAAGAACAATTAATTCCAATGCTATATGAACTATTTGGGAAAAGAGGTGAAGGATTCCTATCAAATCCTTTTTATGATTCAAATATGGTGCTGATACCTAAACCAGGAAGAGCAAAAACAGAGAAAGAAAATTATAGACCAATTTCCCTAATGAATATTGATGCAAAAAATTTAAATAAAATTTTAGCAAAGAGATTACAGCAACCCACCTTGAGGATAATACACTATGACCAGGTAGGATTTATATCAGGAATGCAAGGTTGGTTGAATATTAGGAAAATTATTAGCATAATTGACCATATCAACAACAAAACTAACAAATCATATGATTATCTCAGATACAGAAAAAGCTTTTGATAATATACAACACTCATTCCTCTTAAAAACACCAGAGAGCATAGGAATAAATGGAGTGTACCTTAAAAAGATAAGCAGCATCTACCTAAAGCCATCAACAAGCATTATATGCAATGGGGATAAGCTGAGAAGATTTCCAATAAGAAGGGGGGGAGGGGGAATAGAGATGTCATTTATCATCACTGTTATTCAGTATTATAATAGAAATGTTAGCTTTAGCAATAAGAGAAGAAGAAATTGAAGAAATTAGAATAGGTAAAGAAGAAGCAAAGCTGTCTCTCTTTGCAGAGGATATGATGATATATTTAGAGAATCACAGAGAATCAAGTCAAAAAGTACTTGAAATAATAAATGTCTTTAACAAAGTTGCAAGATATAAAATAAACCCATATAAATCATCTGCATTTCCATATATTACTGATAAAAACCAATAGCAAGAGATAGAGAAATTCCATTTAAAGCTACTGTAGACATTATGAAATATTTGGGAGTCTACCTGCCAAAAAAAAAACCAGGAACTATATGAACACAATTGTAAAACATGTTGCACTCAAATAAAATCAAATCTAAATAATTGGGAAAATATCATTTGCTTATGGGTAAGCTGAGCTAATATAATAAAAATGACAATTCTACCTGAATTAATTTACTTATTCAGTGCCATATCAGCCAAACCACTAAAAATATTTTATGGAACTAGAAAAATAATAATAAAATTCTTCTGGAGGAACAAAAAGTCCAGAATATCAAGGGAATTAATGAAAAGAAGTGCAAGGAAAGGTGGAATAATTATAACAGACATAAAATTTTTTTATAAAGCAGCAATCTTTAAAACTACTTGGTACTGACTAAGAAACAGAGTGATGGATTAGTGGAATAGATTAGGAATAAGAGATATTATTTAACAAAAATTGCTGGAAAAATTGAAAATAGCATGGCAGAAATTAGTCATAGACCAACATCCTATATCCTATACTAAGATAAAGTCAAAATGGGTACATGGCTTATATGTAAAGACTGATACTATAAGCAAACTAGGAAAGCAACAAATAGTTTACCTGTCAGACTTACAGAGAAAGAAAAAAATTAATGACCAGGCAAGAGATAGAGAACATTATGAAATTCAAGATAGATAGTTTTGATTACATTGGGTTGAAAAGTTTTTCCACAAATAAGGCCAATGCCACCAAAATTAGAAGGCAAACAGAAAGCTGGGAAACAATTTTACTGCCAGTGTCTCTGATAAAAGCTTCATTTCTCAAACATATAGAGCCTAGAGTCAAATTTATAAGAATATAAGTCATTCTCCAATTGAGAAACGGTCAAAGGACATGAACAGGCAGTTTTCAGATGAAGAAATTAAAGCTATCTATACTCATATGAAAACAATGCTCTAAATCACTATTGATTAGAGAAATGCAAGTTAAACTCTGAGGCACCACATCACACCTATCAGATTGGCTCGCATGACAAAATGGTGAAGTGATAAATGTTGGAGAAGATGTGGGAAAATTGGAATACTAATGCATTATGTTAGTATTGGACAGCAATTCTGAACTGTGCCTAAAGGGCTATAAAACTGTGTATACCCTTTGATACAGCAGTACCACTTCTAGAGCTGTATCCCAAAGAGATCATACAAGTGAGAGGAGGACCCATATGTACAAAAATATTTGTAGCACCTCTTTCTGGGGTGGCAAAAATTGGAAACTGAGGGTGGCACATCCATCAATTGAAGACTGGATGAAAAAGTTGGACTATATGGATGTAATGTAATACAGTTTTGCTATAAGAAATGATGAAGAAGCAGACTTCAGAAAAACCTGGAAAGGCTTACATGAACTGATGTTAAGTGAAGTGAACAGAATGAGGAAACACTGTATACAGTAACAGCAACATCGTATGGTGAATAACTTTGATAGACTTGACTCTTACCAATGAAAGGATCTAAGACAACTCCCAAAAACTCATAATGGAAGAAGCTATCCACATACAAAGCAGTAACTCAGGAGTCTGAATCTCTCTCTCTCTCTCTCTCTCTCTCTCTCTCTCTCTCATTTCTTCTTTCTCGTGGTTAGTCATGTTGCTTCTAATTATTCTATGACTAATGTTAAAATATGTTTAATATGAATGTACATGTAGAGCCTATATCAGATTATCAGATTGTACACCATCTTGGGAAGGGGAAAGTGGAGGGATGGGGTGAAAATTTAAAATTCAACATCTTATGGAAATGAATGTTGAAAAATAAAATATTTTTTTTAAAAGAATGCTACTCTTAGAAAGGCTCTTTGGATCTACCATGGGTCAGGCATAAATAGTCCATGTGAACATTTGGAGTGGAGATGTTTCTAAATTTACATATCTTGAATTCTTTTTTGAGCTACTGAAATTCTGCTTTGCTTATGAAGTACAGTGCCTACTTTGATATGGGCATGCCATTCTGGACAATCTTTTCCTTGTATCTTCCATGTCTCATAATCAGTTCCACAGTTCTTAAGAGAGGCCTTGAGGTTGTCCTTGTATTCCTTCTTCTGACTTCCATGTGAGTGCTTTTCTTGTTTGATTTCTCTGTAACATAATCTTTTAGGCAAGAGTACATTGAGCATTCTAACAATGTGGCCATCCCTTCAAAGTCTCACACTCCATAGTAGATACTTGGCAGTTCAGCTCAAGAAAGGACCTCAGTATCCAGGATCTTATTTTGTCAGATAATCTTCAGAATTTTCCCTAGACAACAAATAGAAACAATTCAGTTTCCTTCGATGGCACTAGAATATTGGCTAGATTTCAGAGCATACAACAATGAGGTAAGTACAATGGCTCTATAGTCTTTCAGTTTAGTAGGCAGTCCTTTCCCAAGCTTTCCTTCAGAGACTTCCAAACACTGAGCTAGTTCTGGCAATGTGTGCCTCAACTTCATCATTTTGGTGTACATCCCTGGAAAGTATATTGCCAAGGTAAGTGAACTTATCCACAGCTTTCAAAATTTCTCTATTTGCTGTAAATGGTGGTTTTACATGTGAATGGCGTGGTACTGGCTGGTAGAGAACCTGTATTTTCTTCATGTTAATTGTTAGTCCAAAATTACCACAAGCAGTAGTGGATTGATCCATACTCTGTTGCATCTCAGCCTGCATTGAATGTGCAGTTACTCCTGAACAAAAAAGTCATGCACCAACTCTCCCTTCATTTTAGTCTTGGCTTATGAAAGTCTTTTCAAGTTAAATCACTTAACAATCACCGTAGTAGCTGATGATGCCTTTTTCCTTTTCATCGAAGGCATCCAACAACACTGTAGAAAACACAATGCTAAAAAGCATGGGAGCAAGAACACAGCTCTGCTTCACTCCTTTGACAACTAGAAAAGCACAAGAGCATTGTCCGTTATCAAGAACCCAGGCAAGCATGTAATCACAAAACTGATGTTCAATACTGATTAACTTCTTGGGGCAACCAAATTTTCCGTAATTTTCTATAAGCCCTCATAATATGCAATATCAAAGGCTTTGGTCAGATTGACAAATGTTGTGTACAGACATTTGTTTTGCTCCGGATGTTTCCCCTGCAGTTGTCAAACAGCAAATACCACATCTACTTCAGCCCATTCTGAAGCCACACTGATTTTTGAGATGACCATCTATTAGGGGAAGGATCAGCCTCTTAAGGAGGATTCTGGGAAGAATCTGGACAATGACTAAGAGAGAGGACCCCATCTCCATGATTGTCACAGGACACCCTATTTCCCTTTCTTTTATAGAGATGAACAATGGAGGCATCTTTGACCTCCTGGGGGAGTTCTTCTTTTCATATAACCCAGAAAATTTCAATTGGCTTTTGTATGAGCAGAGAACCTATTGTCTTGTAAATCTCAGCTAGAAAAAAATCAGCACCAGGCACTTTGCCACATGAGATGAGCCTAATGAGATTTAAAGCCTCTTCTTCAGTTGGAAGTTTAGCTAGAGAGCAATCGACTTCAATCTGAGGCATATGGTCAATGACTTCAGTATTGATTGATGATGGTCTTTTGAGAAGACTATGCTAGTGTGTACATCTGAGCTGTATGGGTTTCCTTTCCCTCTCACCCCTTCACTCCTTCCCCACTGCTTACAATAAAGCTTTGCACTGAATTTACTCACATTGTTTTATGTGTTATCCTCAGCAGACAACTCGTTAAGAAGTTATTTTCCCTGGCATCTCTGGTTATCCTATGGGTCTTTCCTTGGACCAAAACTGGGTATGTGGACAAGGACTTAACCTATTGATAGTCACTCCTACATTGGGAAAGAAGGATACTAAGCCCAGATACAGAAAGCAAGAGTCAATAGGGGAATCCTTCCAGGAGGGAATCCCTTATGCCAGAGGACTGTCACAAAACATGAGTACATGTATATTGAGGACAGAATTATCTCACTAGATATTCATGTTTTCAACCTTAGAGTTATCCTAGATTCTACTCTTTACATCACTCCATGTATCTAATTATTTTGAGAATATTGTCACATCGACCTGCAGAATATCTCTCCCATTCATCCCTCCCTTTTTTTTTTACATTCACGCAGTCATTATCCTCCTTCAGGTCCCCATCATTTCTCACTTTGACTTTTGTGATTTTCCTAATTGGTCTCCCCAACTCCATTTTCTCCTCTTTTTGATATATCCTCCACTGAGTGGCAAAATTAATATTTCTAAGACCCAGATCCTCTGTTCTAAATTCCTCCGTGTCTTTAATATAAAATATATATTCCTCAGCTTGGCATGTAAAGCCTTCTATCATCTAGCTCTCATTTACTTTTCAAGACAATTCATATTACTCCTTTGAAGAATTTTATGCTGCAATCAAACTAGTCTACTGTTGACTAAAGCTATTTCATCTTCTATCTCTGCATTGGTGTACAGCATCCTTTATTTTTAGAACACATACTTCCTTCATCTCCACCTTTTAAAAGACATAGTTTTCTTCAAGGTTCAACTCAGGCTACAACTACTAAGGGAAGTCTTTCCAGATCCCGCCTTTTCTTCAATGTTCTTTCCCTCTTCAAATGTTGCTGTATTTAATGATCTAGATAAAGCTTGTTTACCCATTTTCATCCCAAGGAAAGCAAAATCCCAGAAGGCAAGTATAATTTCATTTGAGTCTTCATATGCCTTGTGCAAAAGGTAATAACTTGAATCAACACTGAGATGATATGAAAATCTCCCACTTCAAGCTAGACTCTGAGGGATACAAATATAAAATTGAGACAATCTTCCTTCAAGGAAATTACATACTACAAGAGAGGTAGAATCAACATAAACCTGGGATTAGTGGTGAAGGAAAGGCATTTTAGTCTACCCTAACAAGTTCTTTCCTATGGAAATCACAATTTTGATTGAATTTGTTGCTATCTGAGCAAGAAGTAGGTGCGTCTGTGTGTCTGTGTGTCTGTGTCTGTGTGTATAGACTTTTTCACATAGTGGCATTTTAGATAAAAAGATGCTCATGCTGACTACTCTGTGTTGTTTTGGTATATGACGGAATCAGATGAAGGATCTTCTGGGGACAGCTAGGTGTAGAGGGCTAAGTTAATTATTGATTTACTTTCTTCTAATCTAGAATAGCTCTATGTTTGGGAGATTCCCAGAATTCAGTAGATTAA
>CM053586.1:115296913-115316681 GCA_028646515.1 Pseudochirops corinnae | reverse complement strand
TTTTTTTCAGTTTCTTTTTGAAAGTGAGTAAGCAAATGTTACCCTTGGGTATTAAGGATTTATTTATACTCCTCTAAAAATAATTATATTTTATTTGGAAAAATTTAGAAACAATACCACAAAAATGCTTATGGTAGAGTTTCCAGGATAATTATGGAAAATATTTTGGAGAGTATTCAATATTTCATATATGTGTTCATATATATGTGTATACATATATATGTGTGTATGTATGTATGTGTGTGTATGTATGTATACACACATTGTCTAGTCCATTTTTTCATAATTTATATGTGCAGTCTCCCTTTGGTATATTTTACCCTAGGCAAGTCAGGGGCAGAATTCTCTTATTCTTAGATTTTTTTTTTCATAAACAAGAATAGATAGAATGGTATAACAGTGTTAATGTTTATTCATTAATAATAATGACTTTACATCCTCTAGACTCTCTTCTCCACTTCCTCTGTTTTCAATTGACAGAAGAAGTGGCTCTCCATATCAAAACAGTATCTCTAGGCTCTATGATCAAAACTTTAGCAATTGCACACACTACTAAAGTTAAAGGGGCCCAGGAGTGTAGGGTAATGTGACAGCTATGCTTCTTCCTTTCAATACTTTTATAGTCCTATACCCAGTGACTGAAAGGCTTTCTGACTAATTGTCTTCCTTGGATAGAGGGGAAAAAAAACTCTTACTGCTTAGTTATGGTTTAATATGTCCTTTCTTAGCTATCCTCTTAATCAGCCTGTAAAGCCAAGCACAAGCAGCTTTCCAGAGGACTGCTGCTGTGAACAGCTTTAAAGATTCTGATTACACAGTATAGCAAACTATTTATTCAATAAAAAATCAAAGTAAAACATTCACAGAAAATCAAGGTACAGCATTCAGAATGTTACAACTTATCACAGAAAATCAAAATACAGCATTCACCATGTCACAAGTCAACAATTTATCACTAAAATGGCCACATAGTTTTTACCAAAGTGGTCACATAGTTTTGAACAAAATATAATAATTTAGTCAATCAATCACTTAGCAACTCAATCATTTGATCATAAAATACAAAAGGTCAAAGTCCTCCACCAATGGGACACACTAAGTTACAAATCAGTCACTATTCAGTCATCAGTCACTATTCAATCATCAGTAACTACTCAGTACCCTCTTAAGGAGTAGTGGAAGATACACAGGCCATTCACACCTAGGTCACAAGTAAGTCACAATTTCATCACTACTCAGTAACCACAGAGAGGTCTTTTCATCTTGACTCAAGGCAGGCTTTCCGCTTCCATGGCTCGTCTTCCATGGCCCCAGCTCCTGCCTGAATCTAACCAACTGCTACCTGAGTTCAAAGGCAGACAGCTCCCAGATCCTCATCCAGCTCTCCATGCAGTTCCTGCTCCACATTGGAGCTCACAGTGTCCAGTCCATCTCAAATCCTTCACAGTCTCTGTTCCTGGGAAGACAAGGCTTTAAAAAGCCTCAAGAACATTCATACACACTAACAAAGCCACAACAACACATGCACATAATACCAGCATCACAGTCATGCTTCCTCAGTTTTCTGCACCTCCAGCTGGCCCTCAGAAATCTTCAGTAGCTCCAGCTGGCCCTCAGAAGTCTTCAGCAGCTCTATTCTCAAAATCAAAATCACTTTCTCCACAGAAGTTCCAGTCCAGCAGCAGTAGCCTAGCCTTCAGATGTTCATCCCAAGAAGTTCTGATTTCCCCAGCTAGGGTTTTTCCTTATATACAGTATTGCTCCTCCCTGTTCAGCCCCTTCCAATTATGTCAGCAAAAGGGGTTCATACCTTCTGTTTCTTTAACAGAGGCTTAATTTGAAACTAGGTGCTAAGTACCTCTTAGCTTAGCAATAAAAAGGGATCTTCAAATTTCACTACCATTACACAGCCTAAGTCACATCATATTTGATACTCTTACCTTCTACTCTTTATTTTGCTTCCTCAGACTTGGAAAATTATTAATTCTTAGGCACCAATATCCTACGTATGTCCCACATTTTTCTACACTGTATGGATTAGACAGGAAGATACACACACACGTATGTCTGTATATGTGTATAAACCCATTGTTTCTCTATTCATTATAAATTCAGCAAAAACTGATTTCTTATGTGAGTGATAGAATAGTTAGTGAAGGGGAAGAGAAGGAAGAGTTTATAATTCTCTATCTCCATGTAATTTATACTGACATCTTTGAGCATATCTGCTCATTTCTCATGGAAACCACATGGCACATGATGTAGATGGAGGGGGGAATTCAACCTTTTGTAGTCTATGTGCTGACTTTATTGTAATTCCTACAACAATTTCTTAAAGTAGGAGAAATCTTTAACATATATATTATATAAAATATATTAATATAATATATAAATATGTAATAATTAATATATCAATATGTGTATGGACGGATGTATGGATGTGTGTACATAAGTGTGTGCATTTATATATATATATATAATATATATATATATATATATATATATATATACAGAGAGAGAGAGAGAGAGCAAAGAGAGAGAGAGAGAGAGAGAGAGAAAGAGACAGAGACAGAGAGAAAGAGAGAGAGAGAGAGAGAGAGAGAGAGAGAGAGAGAGAGAGAGCATGCAAAGTCAATGTTCCATTCTCTGTAGGGGAAAGCAGCAGACTGAAAGAATAAATGAAACTCTAGCAAACCTCTTGGTATATGTTTTAACCAAAACAATAAATGAAATGTGAATCCTTTCCCTTTCACTGTGATTGAAGTCTAAAGTTTCCTTCACAGTTGTCTGCTTTTAATTCAGCCTGGAGTGATTCTCCACAAAGAGTACTATATATTGAAGATCTTTTCAAAGTTGCTCACTCACTTGTCAATTTAGGCCAAGCTGCTGTGAACCTATATTCTGAAACTAAAACTCAAAAAATCTTTTTTATTGGTTGAAAATTATGACAGGAATGAAGAGAACTTAGACAGAAGCACTGACAAGGGCTTTAAAAACAAACTCTGTGAAGCAAATTTGTGGAAATTAGTCTGAAGAATTAATTGATGAAATAAAAACCTCATTTATGAATAATCTAAAGTTTTTTTTAAAAAAACATACTTGAAACTCTAGATAATAAATACAATTCATAAATTTCAAATTCTGCACTATGGATAAGCCATAAGGTATACCACAAGTAAAAAGTAAAATATATAAAACTCCTTTTATCGCTACTCACAAATAGTTATATATTAATGTTGTAAGTTTTAACTTTAACCATTTTAGAATGAAAAATAGACAGTTGCCACGGAATATTGAAGATGAGTGAATGGATTATTGTTCTCCAAAATTTAGGGAATTTGTAGTGGTCCTCTTGAGCCTCAAAATTACTTGAATTGCATGATGATTAATAGCTTTACAATTCTAATTTTAATAATAAAAGATTTCTCAGATTTTTATTTAGCTATTCTGCAATATTTAAGAATTGATTTTATCCATTAGCGCTACTTAGCTAAATGTGTGTGTGTGTGTGTGTGTGTGTGTGTGTTTTATGACAGACTATAGACTATAGATGATATAACCATCTTTGCATTAAGATTCTGGTACACACTTTCTGTTTTTCTCATTCTCTTTGATCTCAGTCCCTTTTAAAAAAATATTATTGATTTTTTGAATAAACAGATATGCAATGCAGTCAAGCCTGGGGAATATTTTAAGAGCACCTAACAGAGCCCCCTCCCCCTCCAAAAAAAGAAAGAAAATTACATGAAGAGAAAAACTGTGAATGATAGCAATGGGGTATGGCAAGGGAGTAATTATCCAAACAGGGAAGACAGAAAAGCCACATGCTTTGCATAGAAATTGAAATAGCACAAATAAGATAACCCATTTTAGATTTTGACCTCTCATTTATTAGTGTTCCATGTCATCATCATACTACAGAATAAAGAAAAATAATTTAAAACAAGATGACAGAATTTCTATTACTATGTTTTCCTCCTTGTGAAATGATGATATGAGGGGTGGGAGGAATTGTTGATTTTTCACAGTGGCATTGAGAGAAATCATTGTAAAGCATGCTCATTCCAGTCCTTCCAGTACCTTAGATATTTTCTAGGAGTAAGTGAACCATATTTCCAGTGAATTAACCCTTGGGTTTCTCAATTTAATATCACACCAAGGTGCTTCATGAGTTACTGAATAGCACAGAATACTATTTCTTTCACTGGTGGCATTCTATTTCCAAACATTTCACCGACCTGATAGACATCTTTCACCTCTCTCTAAGAGAGTCTCTAAGTCTTTCTATCTCTGTTTTTCTGTCTCTGTCTTTCTCTCTGTCTCTCTCTGTCTCTCCCTCCCTCTGTCCTTTTCCCCTCTGTGTGTGTGTGTGTTTCTTTTATTTCTATTATTAGCATTGAAAGACCAAAAATATTAATATATATTTCTTGTGATACAAAGAATTCAGGCACCATCTAAAGGTGTTGTAATACTCTAAATAAATGTTAGACCTAGAAGGAAGCATACTACTAGTTTCATAGTTGAGCAAGAGAGCTTTAATTTCTATCTTAATTTTTTTTAAGAGCTGAGAGCAGATTAAAATATTTCTTTCAACGTGTACTTCTATAAGAACACAATGTGCTCAGGAGCTACCATTGTATAAAAACAAATCAACAAAAAAGGAAGGAGGGAAACTAATTTGCATAAAATAATAATCTGAATAAGTCCCTGAAAAATAGATAAAGGGCAAAACTTAAACTATCTTTATTAGAATTTTCATAATATATTTGTTTCATATTCTACCACAAATTGAATGGGCACTGTTATATGGTGACCATTACTACTATAAAAGTTATTAGCTTAACAAGTAATTTGCAATAAAATACCTAGTCATTGATCAGAATCCTGAGTCATTTTTTTTTAGTATGACCAACACATTTGCATAGTGTTTATGTATAATAAATTACAGCAAAATGAAAAATCTGCTGACAAGAAATAAGTAGCAAAAAGGATAGAGCTGTGTATTAAATCCTTCATTCCGGATCATTTAGGTAATGTTCCCTTCATTTTAGATTCATGAGTAGGGGCCTTTACAAATTGGGTGTGCATACCATAAATCTAGAGTTATCCATTATTAGGTGGTGTTTTTCTGTTTGCAATTGTACATGTTTACTTTGTGCATAATTAACTGCATAATAGCTGTCTGTGTTATGCACAGAATTTACGCTCGGGCTCTCATCGAAACAAATGACTCCAGAAACTAGGCCACTTCCATTAAGCTTCCTGTGATCAGCATTTCCCTCATACACATTTACAGGAACGACTTTGATGCTGGCTAAGTGTACAAATGCTCTGAGAGCCAAGTTTCCACTGTGAAATTTAATTTATTAAAACCTGGAAATGTTTAAAATGTTCCAAAGGCTTGTGATAAAAAAAGAAGCAGAATATACTAGTAATTCTGGAATTTCCATTAAAAGAATACATGTTAAGCTACTGAGGACAGCAAGCTGATCACTGTACAGCATACTGTTATGGATCACAGACTCCTCCCAGAGGTGTTTCTGTTTCAGCCTGTGATTTCCATCTGGAGGTCAAGTGCCTGGGGCACAGTGACTTCTCCATGCTCTACTGGAAGAGAAAGCAACATGCCATCCTTTTCTGGCAATTTCAACTGAAAAAGAACAATAAAATGTATTGATCAAAGGAAAAACTAAAACCTATTGCCATAGGGAAAAAAATTAAATTTAAAAAAAAAAAACCTTGAACTGAGAATTGTGGATAGAATAAAGGACTTTAGAAAGATATTTATTTCCCCATCCCTGTTTCTGTCAGCTGTTATACCTGGCCAAATCATACAATCTTAGATAAAAAATTTGAAGGGATGTTAAACACTGTCTAAATGTAGTCTACCTACCTCATTTTATAAATGAGGTAACTGAGGCCCAAGGTGGTTAAGCAAATTGTCAATGGCCTCACAATGTGTCGTAGTTAGGATTTGAACCCAGTTCTCATGAACTCATGCACCAATGTTCCCTACATAGTACTATACTGCTTCTGAGATTCTCCATTAGTATAAACACTAAGGATTACTGGTGGAAAAAGTATATTTTTAAAAAATAGTATTTATTTATTTTTCATAATTACATTGCTCATGGGTAGGCCAAGCCAACATACATTGTACAGTTAAACTCTGTTAATAAAGAATCAGAGTTGGAAAGAGAAGAGAACTGATTGTCCTGGCAACATATAGAAATAATGATAATTTATGTGGGTATATCTTGCAACTTTGCTTAATTTATTAAATATTTCAAATAGATTTTTAGTTGATTCTCTAAGTATACCATTATACCATTGACAAGGAGTGATAGTTTTGTTTCTTCATTGCCTATTCTAATTCTTTTTATTTCTTTTTTGTCTCTTACTTCCATAGCTAAAATTTCTAGTAAAATATTGAATAATTGTGGTGATAATGGGCATCCTTGCTTCATCCCTGAACTTATTGTGAAGGCTTCTAGTGTATCCCTATCACAAATAATGCTTTCTTATGATTTTATATAGATACTGCTTATTACTTTAAGGAATGTTTCCTTTATGCTTATGCTTTCTACTGTGTTTTTTTTTTAAATTAGGAATGATTGCTACATTTTGTCAAAAGCTTTTTCAGACTCTATTGAGATAATCATCTGATTTATGTTGGTTTTGTTGTTGATATTATCAATTAAATTGATAGGTTTATGAATATTGAACTGGTATAAATCCCACCTGTTTATAGTATATAAATCTTATATATTGCTGTAATCAGCTTGCTAGTATTTTGTTTAAAATTTTTGCATAGATATTCATTGGGGAAATGGATCTATAACTTTCCTTGTGTTTTAGTTCTTCTTGTTTTATGTATCAGCACCGTATTTGTGTCATGAAAAGATTTTGACAGGACTCTTTATTTGCCTATTTATCAAATAGTTTATACAGAACTGGAATTATTTTTTCTTTCTTCATTGTTGTTGATTTCACCCTTTTCATTTTTGATACTGGATATTTGGTTTTCTTTTTTATTTTTTTTAAATCAAATTAACCAGCAGCTTATTTATCTTATTGAGTTCTTCATAAAACCAGCTCTTAGATTTACTTATTAGCTCAATAGTTTTTATCTTTTAATCTTATTAATCTCACCTTTGATTTTCAGGGTTTCCAGTTTGGTGCTCAACTAAGGATTTTTGTGCTTTTTTTCTAGTTTTTTAGTGGCATGCCCAATTGACTGACCTGTTCTTTTTTAAATTTTGTTGATGTAAGAATTTAAAGAAATAAAATTTCCCCTAAGTATAAGATTGGCCACATCCCATGAGTTTTGGCATGTTGTCCCATTGTTGTCATTCTCTTTAATGACATTATTGTTTCTGTGATTTTTTTCTTTGACAACTTATTCTTTAGAATTAGATGATTTAGTTTCCAACTAATTTTTGTGTCTCCTCTTCCATTTACCCAATTCTGCTTTCTAAGCAGTTGTTTTCTTTCTCCAACCTATTGAATCTTTTTTTTTTCATTAACCTCTTATGTCACTCTCATTTCTTTCCCCATGTTTCTTCTACCTCTCATGCTATTTTTGATCTCCTTTATGAGCTCTGCCCTGAGTTCTTTCTGAGCTTGAGACCATTTTCTGTTTTTCTCTGAGGTTTTTTTCCATAGGAGTTTGGGCATTTTTTTTTCCTCTTCTCAGTTTGTTTCTTGATCTTCTGTCACCAATAACTTTCTATAGATAGATTCTTTTCGGTTTTTGCTCATCTTTTTCTTTTTTTTTTGGCTTTTTTCCTTTCTTTTAAATTTGGTTTTTTTTCCTAGAATGGAAGGTGCACTGTCTCAGGCTTCTTGTGCCAGGAGCTCCAGGAACTGGCTGTTTACCTGGTGCGGCCCTGATATTGCCCCGAGGCCCATGAGGGACAATTGTGTCTTGTGGGGTTGGTTGGGAGGGTGGTGACTGGTGCTACTGGAGGTTGCAGGGGTCTGGCAGACTTACTAAGTGCTCAGCCACGGTCCTAGTACTGTTTCCTGGTGTGTCCTAAGGTCAGTGGGGGTATTTTTCTGTTTCCCCCGAGCTAAACTGAAGCACATGGCTGTCTGGTTGCTAGTGACTGCCTCTTTGCTCAAGGCTATGCCTTCATGAAGCACATGGAAGTCCTCAGAGTTGAATTCTGTCTGTTTCCCTGGCTATGCTGAGGTAAGTAGAGGGTCCTGGTTTTGGTTTTTCCTGTTCCACTACACTGGGGCTTAAGATCTCCTGCTGGTTTGCTGAAGTGGAGCTTTCTGCTGGCTTGGCAGGATACTTCTTATTCTGGACTTTGCTCCTTTTTAACTCAAGTAAAACAGACCTTTCCTGCTATTCTTCCAAGTTTCTTGGGTTCAAATATTTTTTCACTTCATCTCTTTGCTTGTTCTGCTCTTCTAGGTTTTGTTTGGGGGTGCTATTTTGTGGTTGTTTGGAGATGGATATTGGAGAGTTACTGTAATTTTCTGCTTACTCCACCATCTTAGCTTCTGGAAGTTCTCAAAAACTATTTCTTAATTGCCAAGTGTTTTACTATTTTCTCCAATCTCATATTTTTTGAGTTTATTCTAGCATTTGATGTAATTGACCACCTTGTCATTTTCTGATTTAGTTACCCTTTGGAAAAAATGGGTTGACACCATTATTTTACTTAGAATTCCCTTAGGTTAGTTTCCATCATTCTCTTTCTGCCCATCAGGTGGATCAATTAATTATCCTATACACAAAACTGGTAATGGAGAATTGTGTTTACAGAAACTCACTTCAGTTTTAGGGACTATTCCATTAAAAGGAAAAGTTGTTCAGAGACTATACTGAGTTTGGGATAGTATTCCATTTCTCTGCTAATTTGTATCTCACTAAATTCCCAGACTTAGCAAAACTCTCTCTCCTTGTTTTAGGAACTAATAATCAAAACCAACATCACACTGTTGTTTATTTACTTCAGAATTTTTCATTTTTCAGCTGAGGTGGCACCTAGGTGGTTTCTATAAGCTTCTCCCTGAGTTAAGAGATGTATTTAGTCTGTGTCTATAGTTTCTTCCTTGTCAGAGATACTAAAACACAAATCAATAGGGACAAATAGTTTACTCCCAAAGATCTCACAAACACTTTCCCCATACTTTGGAAACAGTGGAAACTTTTAACTTCCTAGCTTGTTATGTTCAGGTGATATACTTTGTGCAATGGTTAGTCAATACTAAAATTACGGCTTATTTTCTTTCTCCTTAGAGAGATATTTTTCAACTATGCAGCATCAAATGGCTGTACTCTACTTTGTACACACCAGCACATCTCCCACTTTTGAATAGTGTCTGTGGTCATTTTTTTCCTTCAACTAAAAGAAGCTGCAGTATAAATGTGCCAAAAGAACAACTAGAGAAAGAAGCTCAAATAATAGATTAAGTTGTATTGGCTTCATATAACTCTAAATCTAATTTTGATTCTTAGTGAAAAATTGATGCTCAAGTCCAAATTTCTTGTATTATCTTACCTTGTAAAATGACAGGTATAAAACTGAACATTATGGGAGTGTTTATGATTAATTCTCCATTAAATTTTTCCAGTTTTCTCATGATACAGCACACATTTATTTCAGAATGTCATCATAACTTGATAAAGAAAATGTTGAACCCAATGTTGGGAAAATTTGGGTTGAAAATCTAGTCCCCCTGATGAATAGAATTAAATTCTTAATTTAATCTTCCTGAGTCTCTGACAATTAAATAAGAATAAATTGTTGAATTAAAAATGATAAAAGTTAAATTAAATGTTTTTTAAAATGTTTATGATAGATGACATTTCTAGGTATATGACATGTGAAAACTGAAAACAAAAAAGATAATAAAGGCAGTGAAGTAAACTGGGATATCACAATCATAAATGTCCGAATACATATCTAAAGCTCCAAAACCAACTGGGTGTCCCATAGTGTCTCGTATTTTATTCATTTTAAAAAACAATAAAAAAAAAATCTTTTTCATTTTTTTCAATACTGCACTTCATAGAATCTAGAGCTGGGGGGATTTGGAAATTCTTTTATCAGATTCATTCATTATGCATATGAGGAAGCACACACAGAAAGAAAAAAGAAAGAAAGAAATAGATCCTGGAATCAAATCCATGACCTCTGACTAGCAATTCATTAAGCTTTCCACTACACTGTTTGACCTTTTATGTTGATCCAGATACAGTAGGAGGTTGGAAATGGACATTGATCCTACAATCTTTCATGTAGATTTCTTTCATTAAAAATTGAGGAGCCAGAAAACATTATATACTTTATGAAACAATAATGTACAAGTATTCCTAGTATTCAAGAGTTGATACTATGAGTCAATTGTACATTACATAACCCCTGCATATTGGTATATGCAAATATGCACTAATGATTTCACTTCATGAAACCTTTTTTAACTTCTTAGTCTCTATAAATTTGAATTTACATAAATAAAATATAATAGATCATATGATGGGAAAAAAACTTTTTTTACATGTCTTACATGTGGAATAAGAAAAAGGCATGGGCTACCAAGTTAATGAACCTAGATTAATTAAACTTTTGGAATAATGTTTAGGTTTGAACAAGGTATTAGTGAAAATAAAGAGGAGTGCAAAGGGATGAATTACCAAAACGGGGACTATATACCCCATGAAATTACAAGGTGTTGACATAGGATCACATTTTATATGTTTGAATAATTGTATTGATGATAATTGTATTGAGATATGTGTGTATATATATATATATATACAGTGTGTGTGTGTGTGTGTGTGTGTTTGTGTTGTAAACAACCTTTCATTCATGATCTGCCCAGGAAGTTTGGTTAAACCTCAATTCTTTCTTGAAGTGCTTATTCAGTTCCATAGTCACCTCCTTTGTCAACCCTCTATAATGCAGTTACTAAGCCCAAAGGTGATTTTAACAAACTGTTCAAGAACTTTAGTGCTGATTATTGAAAACATGTTTATAATAATCTTAAAAAGTAAGTAAATTTGAAGATAAATATTCTTTCAAGGATCACTTACAATATATACAGAATTTTGGAGAAAAATTTTGGAAGTTGAGAAAAATCCCCATGACACTCATATGCATTATTCAAATACCATCTAATATCCTAAAATCTGTCTTTCATCTGTTTCATGTGAACATTCTGCAGAACTAATTCTTCATAATCTTTCGGTTCAATAAAGTTTATTTTCCCTCAACCTTCATATGTCAGCTAAATGGACATGTCTTTAGAGCAATCGGTTTTTACTGAACAGGAATAATTCAAATTTGCTGGCAATTTTGTGAAGTAAAATTTCAGTAATAAAATATTCATCCTTCAAAATAATAAGCCTATATCTTCCTTCTGGGGGGTGTATCTCTTCAACATGGGTAATAATGTGCTTTAATATGATCCTTCATACATGTCTGAGCCAGAAGTAAAGCTAAAGAGCATGTCTTTATGTCAACTTAACATCATATATTATCTATCAGATTTAATAGAACCAAAGAACTGCCAATGTGTTACCATAACATTAGCAGTCATTAAATATGTGTGTGTGTGTGTGTGTGTGTGTATATATATATATATATATACATATATTTAATGTAATCAGAAAGGATGATTTCAGGATGGTTTTCCAAATAGGTAGGCACAAGCTTATATGAACTAGAACTTTTGCCCCAAATGACAGGCTCATCTCTTCTCCATCATAGGTTAAATGTGGATAGATACCATTGCTTACTCTTTCCCTGATTGGAAGACTAGAATTCACAGTTTAATTTATAATCATCTATTTTAGAAACCTGAATTACACAATCTATGATGGTGATGATAGCCACAATTCATTCTCACTATATTATTATTTTTATATTATTACTATTAATATAACTAAAATATATAATAAAGTTTAAAAACTTCTAAATTATATTCTTATTTGAACCTATACAAAATGTGAGATTTGCACTAAAGATATTGTTAGTCCCATTTTACAGATGAAAACTCTAAGTCATTGTGAAGTTAAGCACTTGCCCTTAGGTATGAAAGCAATAAGGAGAGAGTTAAGTGATTCAGTGGATGGTGCATTGATCCTGGAGTCAGGAAGACCTGAGTTCAAATTCAGCCTCACACACTTACTAACTCTGGGACTCTGCAAAAGTAACATAGCCTCAGTTTGCTTTAATCTATTGTAGAGGGAAATAACAAACTCCTCCAATGTGTTTGCCAAGAAAACTGAGAAGAGTCCAGTTTATCAAGGTTGGTCGTCACACATATGATGTGTCTGTGATTGTGTACAAATTTCTCCTGGTTCTGCTCTTCTCACTTAGCATCAGTTTGTATAAGTCCCTCCAGCACCTAGAAATATTACAAATTTTTTAAAAATAACATGTCAAATGTTAATTTGAGAGTCTTTTATAAGTCAGTTTTCTTTATTTCTTATACTAATCTGATTCTGAACAGAATATTTGATTTCTTCATGTTCTCCTTCCTAGCCCACCTCCCAGCAACTTCATTTTTTTCATATAAGGGGAATCAAATGAGAATTAGCCAATAATGGCTGGTTGCTATTCATGACCTAGAAATACAAATATAGGGTTTGTCAACAATTTGTGTCAAAATCTTGTCAGGTTATTCTTAAATTGTATTTTATGAGAACGTTAAATTGTTGTGAATAGGGCTATCATTCTCATTGCTTCCTACAGCATCTAGGTAGGTGATTTTTCATCAGGTTAAGTAATATTTTTATACTATTCTTTCTATATCCCCAGAACTTTGGTTTATGATTACATATGAACAAGGTAAGACCACTTCCCTAAAGTTGACTGAACAATTTTAAGAGCACCTTGCTATGGGGAGTTTCTTCATAGGTATAAACTTTCTCCTAAAGTTTCAACTATCTTTTGGTGTTCTCTATCTATAAGTTTAATTCATTGTAAGGTGGAGGGAAGGGATCCATGATTGGTGCTGATCCAATATTTTTCCCACTTTCTGTAGGATATTTTCCACAATATATTCCTCTTTCATATTCCCTATTCTTCTGTATTCTGTTCTTCCTTTATTTAACCTCCTTGCAGAATAAATTCACATATATTCTATAGCCTGATGGCCACCTAATCCAATTCCATTATATTTTATTTTATTTTTGGAAAGGGCAGGTGAGGCAATCAAGTTTAAGTGACTTGCCCAAGGTCGCACAGGTAGTAAGTATCAAGTGTCTGAAATCAAATTTGAAGTCAGGTCCTCCTGACTCATGGGCTAATACTCTATTCACTATGCCACCTAGGTGCTCAAATTCTATTATATTTTAATGTATCAAGGATATGTGGTTTTTGTGATTGTTGTTGGTTCAAATCTCACTTGCCATGGAACTCACAATTGTACAAGTTTGTACATTAAAAGATAAGTCTTGGAGATGTGGTTAAAGCTTAGAGAGATGAAGTATCTTGCCCTTATTCACAAAGCTTATAAATGTCATAGGTAGTATTGGAACCTAAATCCTTCTGACTACATGTCTAGGACCACTATGACATATTGCCTCACTAATTCCATTATATGATATATAAATGCAGTAAAAGTTTCTGGGATTTATATAGCACTATAAATTTTGCATGGTATCACATTTGTTCTTCACAATAACTCCATTGAAAAAGAGGCTATAATTATGTCAATATTATAGATGAAGAAAGCAAGATTAATAGAAATTTGATGACTACAACAGTGTCATTTGTTTAAAGGAAATATATATTTTATGGTAGTTTTTAAATGCATAGGATGAAAGAAAATGTCCCTGCCTTGAAGAATAGATTGAGAAGAAATAATATAAGAATGATGAGACTACCTGAAAAAAAAATCTTGAAACAATATTACAAGAAATTATCGAGAAAAATTGCCCTAAAGTTCTAGAACAAGAAGGTAAGGCAGAAATAGAAAAAAAATCACCTGAAAGAGATCTCAAGAGGAAAGCTTAGAGAAATATAATAGAGAAGAACCACAACTCCCAGGTTAAAGAGAAAATTTGTAAGTAATACACGCACACACACACACACATAATTTAAATATAATGGAGATACAATATGGATTATACAAGACCCAGCAGCTACTATACAAAAGGATCATAGGTCTTCAAATCCTATATCTTGTAGAGCAAAAGATTTGGGATTACAACCAAACATAACTTATCCAGCAAACTTCAGGATTAACTGGAATTTTAAAAAAGGAGATTTAATGAACAGAAAGACTTTTAGGTATCTGTAAAAAGAAAAAACAGAAATTAAGGGTAAATTTGACATATAACATTCAGGTGAAATATAAGATAAACACTAAAAGACCACTTATAGGGAACTTTAAAAAGACAAGTTATTTACTTTTAATATGTGAAAATATCATCAGTACCCTTATGATATACTCTTTTTTTTTTCCTGGGTAACAATATATTTATTTATTTTTAGTTTTCAACATTCCACAGGATTTTGAGTTAAAAATTTTCTCTCTGTCTCTCTCTACCTCCACCCAAAATAGAAAGCCTACTGAATACCCCTTCCCCCAATTTCTTTTCTCTTATATCCTCCATAGTCCCAGTAGCTTTCTAAAGGGCAAGATGTATTTCTGTACCCCAGTGCCTGTATATCTTATTTCCTAGCTGCGTGTGAAAAACAATTTTTTAACATTTGTTTTTAAAACTTTGATTTCTAGATTCTTTCCCTTCTTTCCTCCTCACTCAGCCCCACTGGGAAGACAAGCAATTCAATATAGGTTGTACATGTGTAGTTACACAAAACATTTCCATAATAGTTATATTGTGAGAGATTAACTGTATTTCCCTCCAAGCTACCCCCCCTTATTCTATTGTCTCATTTGACCCTGTCCCTTTTTAAAAGTGTTTTCTTCTAAGTACCCTCTCCCACAATCTGCCTTCCCTTCTATCAGCCCTTCTCTCATCCCCTTCCCCCCTACTTTCCTGTAGGTAAGATACTCAATTGAGAGTGTATGTTATTTCCTCCTTAAGCCAAATTCAATAAGAATAAAGTTGACCCATTCCCTTTCACCTTCCTGCTGTTCCTCTTCATTGTAACAGTATTCTCTTGCCTCTTTTCTATGAGATAATTTACCCTATTGTATCTCTCCTTTTCTCCTTCTCCCAATATAACCCTTTCTTGCCTCTTAATTTTATTTTTTAGATATCATCCCTTGGTATTCAACTCATCCTGTGCCCTCTATCTATGTATACATATACACATATAGACACATACACAACACACACACACACACACACACACACACACACATATAGATATATATATATATACACACATATACCTTTCTATACATATATATGTATATACATATATATTTCCTTCAACTATTCCTATACCGAGAAAAGTCTCATGCATTATGACTATCCTTTTTCTATGTAGGAATGTAATTAGTTCATCTTTAATAAGTTCCTTATGATTTCTTTTTCCTGTGTACCTTCTCATGCTTCAATGCTTCTTGTATTTGAAAATCAAATTTTCTATTCAGCTCTGGTCTTTTCATCAAGAATGCTTGAAAGTCCTCTATGTCATTGAATATCCATATTTTCCCCTGAAGTATTATACTCAGTTTTGCTGGGTAGGTGATTCTTGGTTTTAATCCTAGCTCTTTTGACCTCCAGAATATCATATTCCAAGCTCTTCGATTCCTTAATCTAGAAGCTGCTACATCTTGTGTTATCCTGATTGTTTTTCCACAGTACTCAAATTGTTTCTTCCTGACTGCTTGTAATATTTATCCTTGACCTGGGAACTCTGGAATTTGGCTATAATATTCCTACGAGTTTTCTGTTTGGGATCTTTTTCAAGAAACTATTGGGATTTTTTTTTTTATTTCTATTTTGCCCTCTGATTCTAGAATATCAGGGCACTTTTCCTTGAGAATTTCTTGAAGGATTATTTTTAAGCTCTTTTTTTGATCATGGCTTTCAAGTATTGCAATAGTTTTTCAACTATGTTTCCTGGATCTATTTTTTCCAATGAGTTATTTCACATTGCTTTCTATTTTTTTTTCATTTATTTGGATCTGTTTTAGAGTATCTTGATTTCTCATAAAGTCATTAGCTTCCATTTGTTCCAACCTAATTCTGAAGGAATTATTCTCTTCAGTGAGCTTTTGAAATTTCTTTTCCATCTAGAAAATTCAGCTTCTTAAGGCATTCTTCTCATTGGCTTTTTGGGCCTCTTTTCCCATTTAATTTAATTTATTTTTTAAGGTGTTATTTTCTTCAATATTTTTTGGGTCTCCTTTAGCAGGCTGTTGATCCACTTTTCATTATTTTTTTGGCATCTTTGTCATTTCTCTTCCTAATTTTTACTCCACTTCTCTTACTTGATTTTCAAAATCATTCTTGAGCTCCTCCCTGGTCTGTGGCCAATTCATATTTTTCTTGGAGGCTTTTGATGTAGGAGTTTTGACTTTGTTGTCTTCTCCTGGTTCTGTGTTTTGATCCTCTTTGTCCCATAAAAAAGATTCTATGGTCTGATTGAGCTTCCTCTGTTTGCTCTTCTTGCCAGCCAATTAGTTGACTTTTGAGCTTTTTGCCATGGTAGAACTCTTCTTCCAGGGTGGAGAGAGCTGTGTCCCAAATTTCTGGGTTTTTCACAGTTGTTTTCAGAGTTATGGGAAAGACACCTCCTCTACAGCCACTACAAACTCTGGCACACTAGTGTTCCTCACCCCAGAGCCACCGCCCAAGACTGTGACCCAGATCCAAGCATGTCAAAGCAAGAACAGTTACCCTCTGAAATGTCATTTGGTTCCCCTATGATCTATAGGCCAGGAGCTCTGGAGGCAGCCATGTGGCAGCAGCTGCAGGTGCCTCCACCTCTGTCACCCAGGGGCAGGGGCCAGACCATGCTTTTCTCTCACTCAGTTGTAGCAGAGTTCCCTCCTGACCTTATACTTTCTCTTTGGTGTTTATAGGTTGAGAATCTGGAAACCACAACTGCTGGTGATTCATTCTCCTGAAGTCTGCTCTAGCCAGTCTGGGCTGTGAGTCTGGACCAGCACAGCTCATGTGGGACCATGCTCAGCTCCCAGCTCAGTGCAATAGACCTTTCCTATTGGCCTGCCAGGCTTCATTCAGTAGGATATTTGTTTTTTTCGGTCACTTTGAGGGTTCTGTATTTCTAAAATTTGTTTAGAGTCATTTTTTACAGGTATTGGAGGTGGTTGGAGGGGGAGCTCAAGCAAGTTCCTTGGCTCTACCTTCTTGGCTCTGCCCCATTATGATATACTCTTATAATTATTTGGGTAATTTGAAAGAAAGACTTGAACTGAACTCTGTATAATGGTGATTCTAAAAAAAACTGTAGAGAGAGATAAAAAGGAATAATTATCTCATACAAATGAGGCATAAAAGGAAAAATTGATATAGAAGAAGCTAGTAGGGCAAAGAACAGGTAGTGTTAGAATCTTACACAACTAAAGATACCAACAATTTCCTAATTGGTGAAAGAAATAACCATTTCCCAAACTTCATTATTTTTGCCCACTCTGAAGGTTTTGACACTTTTCATTAAAACTCTCTTCTCTATATATTTTCATGACAGTTTTCTCTCATGATTCTCTTCCTACTTTATTGCAGTTCCTTCTCATTCATATTTGTTGTAATGTCTGAATAATATCCACTGACTAAGGTGTTTCTTTGATTCTGTCCTGTGCCAATTCTATTTTCTCTATATATTATTTCACTTGGCAATTTCTTCATCTCTAATGAATTCACTTATTTTCTCTATGTTACTGATTCTACTTATTGAGGCCTACTTTGTCTGCTCACCTGCAGTCTTTCATCAACAACTGTTTATCAGACATCTAAAATTGAATATATTTTAGACATCTTAAACTCAATGTGTCAAATGCTCAACTCATTATCTTTCCTTTCAAATTACTCCCCTCTTATTAACTTCCCTATTACTGCTGGAGGTACTGCATCCTTAATTTAAGTGTCGTCCAATCCCCTAAACTCTTCTTGATTCCCTGTATTCAACAATTTGCCAAGGCAAGTTGACTTTACCTTCATAACATCTCTCGCATATGTCCCCTTCTCTCCTCTGGCAAAGGTGATATAGGCCCTTATTGTCTCATGACTGTAATATTGCAATAATAACCTGCTGCTTCCTACCAAACTCTTGGTTTGAAGTCTCTCTTCAATCCAATCCATTTTCCATTAAGCTGAAAAAAAAAATCTTCCTAAAGAGTAGGTCTGACCATGTCATCTACATATTCAATAAACTCTAGTGGCTCTTTATTATCTACAAGGAGCAAATATAAAATACTCCATTCAGTATTCAAAGTCCTTCATAACCAGGCCCCCTACCCATCTTTCCAATCTTCTCGTATCTTATATTCCACCACTATAATCGATGATAAAATGTATTGTCCCCCTCACTGTTCCTCAAGACACTTAATATTTAGACGGTCTAATAAGTTATTTTCAGTGCTCACTAAAATTTTATTTTCTGTGGCATTTCCTTTCATGCCCTCTTAATAGTATTTTTTTTCCAACTACATGTAAACATAGTTTGCTGCATTCACTTTTGTAAGGTTTTGAGTGCCAAATTTTTTTCTCCCACCCTCCCATTCCCTCCTCCAAAATAGCATACAATCTTATATAGGCTATAAGCATACTATCATATTAAACATAGTTCCACATTAGTCATGTTGTAAAAGGAGAACCAGGAAAAAAAAGAGAAAAAAATTCAAGAAAGAAAAAAGCAAAAAAAGACAAGATAGTATAATTTCATCTGCATTCAGATTCTATAAGTCTTTCTCTGGATGTAGCTAGTATTGCTGAGAAGAGCTAAATCTATCAAAGCTGATCATCATACAATATTGCTAAAAACATGTACAATGTTCTCCTGGTTCAGTTCATTTCACTCAGTATCAGTTCATGTGATTCTTTCCAGATTTTCCTATTCATCATTTCTCATAGCAAAATAGTATTCCATTACATTCATATACCACAACTTGTTCAGTCATTCCACAACTGATGGGCATCCCCTCAATGTCCAGTTCTTTGCTCAAACAAAAGGGACTGTTAAAAACATTTTTGTACATATGAGTTCATTTCCATATTTTTTTAAATCTCTTTGGTTTACAGACCTATTAGTGGCATTGCTGGATAAAGACATATGCATTGTTTTATAGCCCTTCAGCCAGTTCCAAATTGCTCTACAGAATGGTTGGCTCAGTTCACAACTCCACCAACAAGGCATTAGTGTTCCATTTGTCCCACATCTTCTCCAACATTTATCATTTTTCTTTTTTGTCATATTGGTCAGTCTGATAAGTATTGATTTAGAGCATATTTCATATGACTATAGATAGCTTTAATTTCTTCCTCTGAAAACTGCCTTTTCATATGACTTTGACTATTTATCAATGGGGGAATGATATGTACTCTCATAAATTTGACTCATTTCTCCTTGTATTTGAGAAATGAGGTCTTTATCTGAGACACTGGTTTTAAAAATTTTTTCCTCGCTTTCTGTTTCCCTTCTAATCTTGGTGGCATTGGCTTTATTTGTGCAAAAACTTTTTAATTTAATGGAATCAAAATTATTCATTTTGCATTTTATAATTCCCTCTATCTCCTGTTTCATCCTCTCATGGAATATGGCTTAGGGAAGGAATGACATAAACTCTAAACTGGGCATTTTTGCCACATAGAAGAGTTGGGGGAAGGGGGATGAGTGGTGGGGTGATGGAGGGGAGGGCAGGG
>CM053586.1:115277582-115288319 GCA_028646515.1 Pseudochirops corinnae | reverse complement strand
TTTGAAAAATATCACATTACTTGACAATAATTGAATGTTGTCAGTGTGCCAGACAAAGTATAGTGTGGACTTCCATTTTCAAGGATGACTTGTATTATTCCTGTCACTACTTTTGATCATCAAAATATTTTAGAATGGTTTTCACAGGGATAACATGTGGTGTAAAAATTTCTGAAATTTGTAAAAGTAAAATTCAACCTGGAATTTCTCTCTCACACTTAAAACCACCTCCAAACTGATGAGTTAAGGAGACATTCAAAATGTACTAAAAGGTAATTTAGCTATTTAAAATTCAGGAAAAAAAATTTACTATTCAAATGAAATGGAAGGGAGAGTAGTAAATGAGAAGAAAGAAAAGAAGGAAAGAGAGATGGAAAAAGAGTGGAGAAGGATTATAAGAAAAAAAAAGAATCAATTGGAGCTAAGGAAGGAGAAAGTGTAAAAAGAAGAATAAGGAGGAAGTGGAGAAGGGAGGGAGGGAAAGAAGCCAAAAAAACAGAGACAGAAACATATAGAAAGAAAGAAGCAGAACACTAACACAAAATCTAGACCTTTTTTTCTGAGATAATTAGATGTATGTTCAAATCCAAGAGAAAATTACTTCTCCCTCCCTTCTCTTTGTTCTTTATAGACTGGTTAAGTGGTTATATTTTAACAATAGAATGTAATAGAGTAAAATATCATTTTACCATTATAAGATTTATTATAATTATATGAATTCATGTACTTACTAAGTTGAATTCTTTCCTATGAAACCAAAACCCAAACAGAGCAAGCCAGAGACCCACTAAACTACTGATATATTATAGCAAGTAGGTAATATTGTCTCTTTCTTTTAGTACTACTGCTAACAGTGTTTTTCACTACATGTGTCCAAAATGTATTTTCTCTTTTTTTAAAATTCTGAACTTAAACATAAAAAAAGATCCACAAAAGATAATTCTCTATGAAACTGTGGATCTTTTTTCATACTGCTTGCTTCTTTTTTAAAGCACATAATGAATTCCTCACATTATTTTCAAAACTACTGCTTTTCTGTGGTACTTTCTTTTGAACTCCCTTCTCTTCTCGGTATTTTTAAAAAATAATGGTGTTCTTTTTGTTGTGTCACTACAGTATTGTTAATACCTTCCCCTTTATCTACCTCACAATTAAAAATGGAGAGGAGCAGGTGAGGGAGTGGGACATTGTAACATATAATCATAATTTAAGCAAAAACAAACCCACAGAATGGTTTGGTCAAGCAAATGTGCATCTCTTTCTCCATCTTACTTTGATCACCTCTTTGTCAGGAGGCATATGACCCACCTCATTGTTGGTGTTCTGGACACAAATCTGGCCACATTGATCAGAGTTCATTAATCTTCAGAATTTTCTTTACAATGTTGCTGTCCTTGTAAAAATTGTGTTTCTTACTTCACTCTTCTCAGTTCACACTACCCAGGATTCTTGGAAAATATCTTTCATCATTTTTAAACTTTGCAACAATTTGTTTAACCATGTCTAATAGTTTAAGGGGCAATCAAGAGCAGCAATTTAGATTTTTATTGTTTCCATTATTTATTTTTCTTTTAATTCTCCCATCATGATCAAGTTTGTTTTGCCTGTGACTTTTGTCTCTCTAGTATTGTACACCATCTTAACTTCATCACATTCTACCTCTTGCTTTTTTCCCATTTATTTTAAAGTATTCTCCACCAAACTTATTTTTCTGTTTCAGATGATTATGAAATTCATTGGATACTTGTTCCCTCCACTGCTTCTTCAATGTATAGACTGATAATCTATATATCTACATCTATCTATGTATCATCTATCTATCTATCTATCTATCTATCTATCTATCTGTCTGTCTGTCTGTCTGTCTGTCTGTCTGTCTGTCTGTCTGTCTATCTATCTATCTGTCTATCTGTCTGTCTGTCTCTGTTTGTCTATCTATTCTTTTTCACATTCTCTCCAATTATGACACACAAGTTCCTCTATGACTTCCTCCTTTATCACTAATATATTCCTCCCTTTTCCAACCCTTCTATTTTCCTTCTAAAGAGCATCAGCACTGAAATGTACCACCCCCAGGACTTCTATGTTATTAACCTCCTCTACAACTTTGAAAATATTAAGGTTTAGAAAGCACACATTTCTTCTCCCTTTATTAAAATTTTACCTCTGTATCATTTTATAGGTCCTTCCAATTGTTCAAGAAACTTTAGGTTGTTTTTTTTTTTTAGATTTCTCTGGATTCTTGAGTTGCATTTCAAACTTCCTACTCAATTCTATCTTTCCATGGAAATATTTGAAAGTACTCTATTACATGAAAGGTCTATTCTGTCCTACTTCCAACCCCTACAGCCAATAAGATTATACTTAATTTTGCGAGATAAGGTCTCTGTGGTTATAAGCTTACTTAATTATTTTGTCTTTCTGTTTTTTGTCTTTTAGAATATGGCATTCCAAAATTTCACTCCTTTTAATAGAAGCTGTCAGGTATTATGTGATCTTAAAAATAATTCCTTGGTATTGTACTATTTCTTTATAGATGGTTTGCTTGGGAGCGCTGAGTTTTGACTACAGTATTCTTGGGACTTTACATTCTGCTGTTCTTTTCAGGAAATCACTGATGCATTCTACCTTCGCCTCGTCCTCTAATTGTGTTAAATCTAGGCAGTTTTCAATTTATACTTTCTTGAAATATGTGTCCAAAATTTTTTCATTATGGTTTTCTGGGCATCCAGTGATTTCTTACATTATCTCTTGCTTTCCAGGTCAGTTATTTTGATACCGCGTATTTTGAATATGTCTATATTTATTGAATTATTTATATGTATTTAATATATATTCTATATTACATATATATTAAATATTTTAAATGTCTATATTTATTTTTAAAATTTATTCTAATATTAATTTATTTCTGCTGTAGTTAGTGATTTCTGTTTGGTCTATTCTGCCTTTATAAGGCTAAATTTCTTAGGTTAGATTTACTATTTCCTTTTCTAAGCTAATAGTTCTCCTACCAGTTCTTTTCTTCAAAGCCTTTATCATTAAAAAAACAAACAAACAAAACGAAAAACAACAACAGCAACAACAAAAAAAAAGCAACCCTGCTTCATGTCTTCTAGGTGTGAGCGCTGTCCTTGTGGAAAATTTATTGTTTCCTTTTGAGTACCAGCTTGCATTAATTAGGAAATTACACTTGTTTGCATTTGCTTTGGTTTACTCTTCCATCCAGTTTATTTTGCTGAGTTTGAGTTTTGTGCCTGGGCCAGGATCCTTCCTATACTGCTGAGTGGAATGGCCCTACTTCTTCTCTCTCTTGGTTCCCTGAGTTCTAGTACTGACATCAAATTCCAATTTCTAAGGATTCTCTGAATATTTGAGGTTCAGATACTCAATTTTAGGTACACTTCATGACATTTTAGGTCAGAGTCAGAGTCCCAGGAGCCCTGGGACTTCCATAATTCCCACTGTAGTGTTCTCTTATCATCCACAGAGAACTCTTGCTGCTTCCATGCAGAGAAACGTGTATAGGCTACAAGTGATATGTTCATATAATCACTTAACTTTACTTGACATTTCCCTTTCCTATATGGGAAAAGTGTGAGGAAAAGTAATTTATATATATACATAAATACATATATATGTGTATATATATATATATATATATATATATATTTACTGAATTTCTTAATCATTATCAGATCTTATCTTTACTTCAGTGAGCCTCAAAAGGCTATTGTGAAACTGAACTTGGTGCTTTCTAACTACCCTAGGGCTTTCTTGGAAGATCCCTCTTCTCTTATGGACTTCAGGAACAGAGGCTTATAGGCTATAAGCCTATATCTAGTCATCCTATGTGGCTACCCTTGGCAGGCACTGGTTTTTTGGGTTGGCTAACGTTCCTTTGTACGATGGACTTCTGTTTGAGTTATTGTGCAGTTATGTCATGGAGAATATCACTTACTAAGGTTTTTTATTGAATTTCTTGATTATTATTCAATCTGATGTAAATTTTGTAGTTTTATTGGAGTTTATATATGTGAGCTGAATGGTTTTCCTTCTTTTTGAGGCAGCCATCTTGGCTTGAAAGTCTATCCATAATTATTTTAATATATTATATTTAAGAACATCTAGATATACAATGTACATCTGAGGTAGCTGAGGGTTCTTATTTACTGCTTCAATTATTTCTATCTGTAATTTACTGTTTATATTAGTTCACAAGAAATTCAAACTATATCTGCTTCCTGAGGAATCAGGATATGTATATGTGTGTGCATGTATACATATACACATATACACATGTGTATGTGTTTATACATATATGTGTGTATTTCCTTTTAAATATTTGCATTTTTTCCTATTTCCATTTGTACTTTGAGAGGTATGTAAAAGAAGTGAAATCTTGAATTCTTCTGGTTTCAGTAAAGGGTAACTGACAAATGTACTTAAGAAAAGTAGAAATTGGTCCATTTAGAAAGACATCCTGGAGAAATAGATTGAGAATTGGGTTTAAAGTCAGTAAGACCAGGGTCCAAAGTCTCATTTCCCGCATCTATCAGCTCTTTGGCAAAGATTTAGATCTGATATATTTTCTAATCCATGTATAGGCATTTCTCCCAATTTAATGTAAGGTACTTAATTATAAGGAATGTTGCTATTCTTAATTCCTAACATAATGCAAGACATATAGTAGGTGCTTAATATATTATTGTAAAATAAATGCATGCACAAATATAAATCTATGCTAACAAAATGTTATAATAGAGAAGGGACATATTTACATTATAATAGAACCCTTTAACATGCTTGATTAAATTGAGAGACAAGGAACATTTTAGGGAAATACAGCATTCAGTGATGGTGATATGAAAATATATAGGCAGCAAAAGACTCCTACACATCTAACTGACACATACTGTTCAAAAGTGAAAAGCTAGAGGTTTATAATTCAGGTAGGATAAGGTATAGTTAATAGGATAAGAAGACAACTTGGTTCCATGGAAAGGGTTCTGAGTCTGTATACTCAGTAGGAGCCTGGTTTCAAACCTGTCTGTGCCACATACAACCTATGTTACCTCAGGTGAGACATTTAACTTTTATGGAGCTTAGTTTCTTTATTGTAGAATGAAGGGGTTGGTCTCTATCACCAAGAAGGTCCTTCCTTGGTCTAAGTCTATGATTCTATGAATGATAATTGCTCAGAACACGAAGTTATATGCATCTTTAAATTTTTACAATTAAAATTATCACATGAAAAACATGTAAAGAATGAAAAGGAATAAAGACAAGTTTATAATAAATTGTGAAGAGAATGAAATCTTCAGGTTTATCTATACTTGAGATCAACAAGTTACTGAGGACTGGTGATTTTACTGATATCTGCAGGTGACTGAAGAGCATTTAATGTGACTTCTATTCTGCCGTTGGGCTTCAAGTGTTGGCAGATTTACTTGGTAAAAAGAGATTTTATTTTTTTCTAGTAATGAAGCTTGATTAGCAAGGGGAAAATATCACTTGAAGAAAGATTCTCATTTAATGGCCTTCCCCATTCCCTCTGTTCATTTATTTTAGATGTTCAAATCTAATTTCTTCCCCAGCATGTGATCATCAGCTGGAAACATCCCTGTTGACCTCTATCTTCCATTCTAGTTAAAATGTGTGTGTGCCTTTTTTTTTAAATTCACAAGTCTAATTTTCTCCCCAGAGGGTGTTCACAGCTTCTTCAAAGGCTTCAGTGTTTATGTGGTAGTTGAGGTTTTCTTTGACAGTGTTCACACATTTCCTCCTTCAGGTCTCCCTGGTCAGCTCAGTGGAGAAAAAGAAACTCCAGTCAGGATTTTCACTGAACTAGATTTAGCTAATTAGAGGATGTTAGAGAAACACTACATTTTATTCTGTTTTCCTCCCTCCATCTGTGACTTTAGCCATTATCTAAGTAGTCAGTAGCAGGTATTTGATCTGAAAATAAATCTACCATCCTGATTACATTACATTTAACCTTAGATTTATAATTGTCCTTATCTTATTCTTGTTGACTTTCCAAAGACTATTTTAAATGTTGAAGTCTTGAATGTTGCAACCAGAATATCTTGTATCATGTTTGGATTTCTCAAAGGTCTTGGTTTTCTGAACTGTGTGGGTTCATTAAGTGGGGTTGGCTATGGATCTATTCTTTTCCTTAGGATCATCCAATATCTTTAAAATGGGGGGGGGGGTTATTGTAGTATTCTTAATCTTTCTTAAATTTTGACTGAAGAGATTTTAGTCTTAAAAGTGATTTATTCTTTGCAGTTTTATATAAATCCACAGACCATAGGAAATTATCTGTACCAGTGTTTTGATTGAACGGAAGTTAGAAGTCAGCTAATTTAAACTCCTCCTTTCATATTTGAGAACAATAAAAGAACATAAAATGACTTGCCTAAGGTCACTCAAACCTCTTCATATTTAAGACAGAATCTTAACCAAAGTCCTCTGACTCGAAAGTCAATCCCTCCTCCCCGCCCAATATTGTGGTGTCCTTACTTAAGTCCTACACTGAGATATCACTCTGATATTTAGGTAATCCTAGGAAAAACTGAGCTGACTGAAAGTAAACTCTGGACAATTCTATCAGGTTAAAAAGTCTTTGAATATGGGTCTAGGGATGAATTCAATCTATAAACCATTATTTATTAAACACCTACTAAAGGTTATAATATAAATTAAATTATAAATATAAAATTGTAAAAATATATTTAAAAATCAATTGTATTAATTAAATTATCAATTAAATTAAATTACAAAAAATATAATATAAACACTATAGTAGGGTTTAGGTATAAAATACAAAGAAAAAAACCTTGTTCTCAAGAATGGGGGGAAGCAACAAATGTGTGTATGCATGTATGTATACATTTATATATACATGCACACATAAACACATATATGGATACCCTATCACACATAAATACACACGTATGACTGAACACATATGCACTCATATACATGTGTGTATGAGTGTGCACATGTGTGTACAACTGCTTCACACATATGCACATGTGCATGTGCATCCATGTATATGAACTTTGTTGTATATGCATGCATATGGACAGAAAATAGAAATAGATTAAATATAGAAACAAATACAATGGATTTGGAAGGGGTAACTAGCAATTTGGAGCATCAGGAAACAATTCATATAGGAGATATTAATCTTTTTGTGAAATATCACTTTTGTGATTCACTATGCAAAAATATACAGATGAGTAGTATATACTAATTATCACCCTGGCCTTTCTTTCTACAGTGTCCTTTAATGAAATTTTCATCATCTTATCTGCATTGTATTTAAAGACAAATGTTGGATTTTCTGCTCTCCATTTAGGCATACCTATAGTTTAATAAATGTTTCACTGAAAAGATCATATTGACTTAATGATGTGTGTCCAATAAAAATGAATTCTTACCAAGCTATAAGAGCAGTATTCTCTACAAGGAATCTAATCTCCATGAGCTATAAGAAATACCTATTTGCCACACTCTATTAATTGTAAATAAAATATTGAATATCTAATTTGCACTGTTATTGGCTAGAAGTATACTACTGTATCAGCTCATAACTTAAACTCCCAGTAGTGTAGGTATCCTAATTTTACTCAGTTTAAGTTCCATTACTACATGTGCCATTAGACTTATAAAAATGACCATTCATTGTCTTCTTCTCTCTGGGAGTGGAAATGATTATGAGAATTTTAATGGCATTCACATTTCAGGTTACATTTGAAACTAAAAGTTTAGCCACTTGACATTCACCATCACAATATTAATTAAATGGTGTTATCAGAATATATTTCTTTGCAAAATGTAACACAATCAACCATCTATAGTCTTAATTTAGTGAAGTGGTTCTGCTTGAGTGTGTCTGGACTTGGCAGCATTCCAGTACTGTTGATATGTCTGTTAAGGGAGATTTGATGAGTGGAAACTAGTGCTCAGGGAGGAACAAATCTACCCGTCTAACAGTTTAATATAGATGCCCTTTATCACTTTTAGGTTCAGTAGTTTGGTTTTTAACAATGGTTATCCATTTAACTCTCCCACTTCTCTCTCTGTCTCTCTGTCTCTGTCTTTCTTTGTCTCTCTCTACCCCCCCCCCCCATTTCTCAAAATTTTTCACACCTAATGTGCAAACCCAAATGTTTGAATTATGTTCTTGTGAAAATGCTAAGAAAGCTGACTTTGTTATCACATTGTTGTAGAAAGGCCAGTATAATAATTATGGGAGCTGTTTTCTGAAGCTTTGAATACCATCATCTCCCCCTCCCCAATCCCTATAAAAAGCTAATAGAAAACATCAGGAGCCTGAACTGTAAGGATTCTTAAGAAAATTATGTTTCTAAAATGTGTCTATTATAGCCTAGCCTGTAACTCCTCAGGAGTTATTCAAAGTCTAGCCTGGAAAAGTGGTGGTGTGACTCAATGGGGAATATTCATAGGGGGTTCAGTTCATTTGACGACCAGGGCATAAGAGACGTAGCACTAAATATTACTGGAAATTTTGTACAGTATTATACTCTGACCATGCTGAAAGACTGATAGAGTACAATCATTCAAGAATTCAGAATGGATATTTATAAACAAAATTCAAATAATAATTTCTTAATTTAAAACAAGTTCTTAAATATTTCTGTGTCATGTTTGCCTTTGATAGTCTGCTGACACTTTTGCACCACTTCTCAGAATAATATTATTAAGTGAATACAACAAGCTATATAGAACAACATAAGAAACCAATTATATAAAACTAAAGTTACCAAAATCTTTAAAAAATATTCTTGAATCCTAGATTAAAAATTTATTATTTAAGGGAATGAGTTTAATTTAACAATTTCCAAATGCCTTATATGGTTATATTATTGTTTTAACTCCTGGCATTCTAAGCCTTCCATAATTGCTCCGAATCTACTTTTGTGAATACTGTTCCCCATCTTAAACCTTCTACTTCTCCCATCCTTCTCTAGAAACTATCTCCTAAACATGTCTTAACATTTCCTTTTTTGACACCTTTGCATGTGAAATTTTCCCTTGAAATAATGATTGTTTTCCTTTTGGCTTCTCAAGATTCTGCTCATTATTCCAGCCCTTCTTAAACTCTATTTACTTCAAGAAGTTTTCCATAATAACCTTCTCCCTTGCCCTGCTATAGCTGGGAAAGGCATCTCTTTTCTTTGAGTTTTTTAGTTGTTTAATGTCTAAACCAAGCAATTTGGACATCATTTATTCATATTGTTAGGAATCTTTTTCTGTGACTAAGTCTAAGTTTTGACTACACCAGAACCTTCAAACATGGAGCCTGCAACACTCCTGAGTACAGTCTGAATAAGATAAAAATGTAATTGAGAAACATTTAGCAATATAAATAAAAATACAATAAAGTAGATAATATTAATGACTGGTTTTCTCAGTCAATATACAGCCCATAGGGATTCCTACATTTGGTTAATGGCCCTTGTGTTGGATACAACTGAATCTCACCTTGAAGATGCAGATTGTATTTTATATGATTTTTGTTAAATGTCTGTCATAGTCACACACACACACACACACACATGCACACATAAATAGATGGGTATATACACATATAAAAAATATAACATGTATATATACAGACACAGATACATACACTATTATTATAAAATATATTCCTATACATGTGATGTGGATAAGTGTATATTTATGTGCATACATACACACATGTATATTTGTGTGATATATGTGACAACCAGAGGTATTAGGCAAGGCCTAAATATGTTTGTGTCCTCAAGGTGTAGTTCAATGGCATCCATCTATCTATCTACTTATGCATTTATGTATGTATCTATATAGATATATGCATGTATACACACATACATATGCATAAATATATTTGTATGCATATATTTAAATATAAATTCTATCATATACTATACTGTCATATAAATATATCAGTTGTGTATATATATGTCATATGTATTCATATATACACAGATGTATATATCCACATATCCAAATGTATACATACATATGCAGATGTGTAGGTACCCCATGAGAGGTCTCATGGGGGTATTATGCCCTTATCTGAGGGTGTTCTATCCAAAGGAGGGTAAATTTTGATGGTAAAAATTACCTAGTTGTGGTTTACTGACTAGATTTCTTTCTTAAAGACCATATCTGGATCTCATTGATTGGAAGACAATAGATCTCTACCCAAGGACCGCTTAATGGTGATCTTTTGGGCTGGGCCTGGCTGTGAGTGAATGTAAACAGTAACTCTTCCTTTTTTTGGAGAGCAACTCTGAAGGTTTTCCTCTTTCAGTTTGATTTTTTTTTATTAAAGGGGTCATACCTTGACTCATTCTGTATTTTTAAATTTATTTTTTTTTTTGCCTTTAAGTGTATTTTACTTTTTTTAAATTTCATTATAGTTTGCATCATTCATTTCCACAAGATTTTGAGTTACATATTTTCTCCCCCTCTTTCCCCCCCCCCACCCCAAAACAGCCATCCCAGTGTGTCCCCCCTCCCCCAGTCTATTCTCTCCTATGTCACTTTTCAGTAGGGCAAGATGGATCTCCCAACCACAGTGCCTGTGTATCTCAAGTTCCAGTTGGATGTAGTCAATAATAATAATAACAATAATTGCATATATATATATATACGTAGATACATACTCATAACATTTGATTATGGAACTCCAGATTCCAGATTCTTTCTCTT
>CM053586.1:115234431-115271703 GCA_028646515.1 Pseudochirops corinnae | reverse complement strand
ATCTAGAGTTATGAGGTTTCCTTTACTAGTCTGTGGTATGCTATCTCAAGGTTGCTATTATCTTTAATGTTATTATTATTTCTATGATTTGTTATTTGACCAGCTCATTCTTTAATATTAAGTTATATAGTTTCCAAATAATATTTAATCTATACTCAAAGTCTTTTTGTTGAATATGATTTTTGTTGAATTATGGTCTGAAAAGGTTCATTTAATATTTGGGATTTTCAGCATTTGTTTGTGAAGATTTTATGCTTTAATACATGGTTAATTTTTGGGGATGTATCATATACAGCTGAGATAAAAGTTATGCTTCTTTTTATTCTCATTCAATTTTCTTTAGGGATTTATTTTAGTTAAATTTTAAAATTATTTTCATCTCCTTACCTTCTTTTTTTATTATTTATTTCATGGTTAGAATTCTTTAGTTCAAGGGACCAAAAGTTGTAGGTAGTATGCACATATTGTGGTCAAAAAATACATTTTATATTTCTCTTTCTATTTGTTTTTGAAGTTTTTATACTTTTAATACATAATCAATTTTTGTGAAGGTGGCCTTCACAAAAGCAGAGAAATAAGTTATAATTTTTCCTATTCTCATTTAATATTTTCTGGAGATCTATAATATCTACAGTTTGTAAAATTCTTTTCATTACCTTACTTCTTATTTGTGTTATGGTTACATTTATTTAAATCTGAGAGAGAAAAACTGAAGTCCCCCAATATCATAGTTTTACTATCGATTTCCTCCCATACTTCATTTACTTTTCATTCAAGAATTTTTATAATATGTCATTGGTGCATATATGTTCAATACTAAAATCATTTCAATTTCTAGGGTGCTTGGCTTTCTTTTTAGCAAAATATACTTTTCCTAATTTAGTTCGCTTTTTGATTTTGTTTTGTCTGAGATCATTATTGCTACTTCCTGCCTTTTTTACTTCAGCTGATGCATAATAGACTCTACTCTGTTTCCTTATTTCAAATGTATAAGTGTCTTTCTGTCTCAATTGTTAGTACCTTAATTAACATATTATTTGATTCTAGTTTCTAATCTATTCTACCATCTTCTTTCAATTTGGGGGTGACTTCATCCCATTTATATTCAGTTATGATTTCTAACTGTATATTTTCCTCCATCCTATTATTTTCTATCTATCCTTCTTTTTTTTAACCTATGTCTTCCTCAAGAATCTGCTTTGCTTCTGAACATTGTCTCCCTTAATGTACCGTTCCCCTTCTTTCTCTTACCATTTTCTCTCTCAATTCTCTGTTTGTTAAAAGAATTTCTGTACCCAAACAGTGTGTATGTATATTCTTCCTTCCTTGAAGCAGTTCAGATAAAATTAAGTTTCAAGTTTTGCCCACTCCACCCTTCTGCCTCTATTTTTGAAAATTCCTTCTTGTGAACCCCATTTATGAGATAGTTTTCTCAATTTTCCCATTCCTTTCCCCTTTCCTGCAGTGCACACCTTCTTACTCCTTTCTTTTTCTTTTGGGATCAGTTCAACATAATAGACCCATACCCCTGTCCTCTATCTAAATAGGCTCCTTCTAATATCACTAGTGATAATAAATACTGAAAGGTTAGATGTTATCTTTTCATGTAAGAATGTAAATAATTTAATCTTGGTTTGTGCCTTATGGTTTGTCACCCATGTTTACCTTTCAATGCTTCTTTTTGTCTCATGTTTCAACTCAGTTCTACTGAGTAGAATTGCAATTGGTTGTAATCCTAGTTCCTTTGCCTTCCAACATATCATATTCCTATCCTTATATTAGTTTATAGTTGTAGATTAGATGCCAAATCTTGTATGATACTGACTGTGGCTCTGTGTTATCTTATTTATTTTTTTCTGTCTGTTTATAACATTATCTCTTTGACCTTGGAATTATGAATTTGATTGCAATATTTCTTGGAGTTGTCATCTTAGGAATTCTTTCAGGAAGTGATTTTATTTTTTTTTTTAGTTTTTATTTGCCCACTAGTTCTGAGAAATCTAGGCAGCTTTCCTTTATAATTTCTTGCAATATCATGACTAGGAACTTTTTTGTCATTCGTGGATTTTGGATAGTCTTATGCATCTTAAATTATCTTCCTATCTCTTTTCTAGATCTGCTGCTTTTTCCCCCTGTATTTTACATTTTCTTCTATTTTTTTTCATTCTTTTGGCTTTTAAAATAATGTTTCTTGGTATCTCATGGAGTCATTAGTTTTTGCTTAGCTAATTCTCATTCTTACAAAGTTATTTTCTTCAATGAGGTTTCATACATTTTTTTCTTTTTTTCTATTTGACCAATTCTGATTTTTAAGGAGTTATTTTTCTCAGTGTTTTTGTACCTTTAATACCAAGATGTTTATTCTCATTTCATAATTTTATTTCATAGCTCTCACTTATCTTCCCAATTTTTGTTCTACTGTACTTGTTTGATTTTATTTATTTTTGGTTTGTTTTTATCTCTTAAGCATTCCTGTAAATTTTATTGGGTTTGTGTTCAATCTGCATTTTCACTGAGGTTTCTTCTGTAAATGTTTACAAGTTATTGTCTTCTATGTTTTGTCTTAAGCTTTCCTGTCACTAAAACAGCTTTTTATGGTCAGGGTTTTTTTTTTTGGGGGGGGGGGGGCAGGAAGGGAGGTTTATTCATTTTTATGGCCTGTTTCTTGACTTTGGGTTTTATTCTTGAACTCTTTTCACCTGAAGAGAGGGGTTAGCAAATGTCTGTCATGAGCTTCTGTCTGTTATGTCCTCTTACTTTGACAGCTTATTCTGAAGACTTGCAAGTTTTCAGCCTCCAAAATAGTGTGATCCATGGAAAGGTCTCTTGCCTGCCCTCCTGGTCTGCAATCTCCAAATTCCTAAACTGGTTAGGGTCCATTGATTTTCATGTAGTTGAGATTTTGTTGGCCTTTGCTGTACTCACTCAGGATTAGCTCACTGTAATGTTCTTCAGTTCCATAGTGACTAAAATGTGCCTTTCCCTTGATTTTGATTTCTTGGCCTGGTTTATTCCAATACAGGTTTATGTGTAGGGCTAAAGGCTAGAACTGAGTCTTATTCTGCTCTTTGGCTCAGAATCATGCACATGTATTTCCAGAACTTCCAAGTTGATTATAAAACAGGTAGGTTCCTGCTCCTTCTTGACCACAAAAACTCTTCTCCACTGGGACCTGGAACTGGCTCATGGGTGAAAGAACTTCCAGATAGCATAGATTTCTGCTCCTACAACTAAGACAAAGTTCTCCTATGATTTCTTCCTGCTTAAGTTACCAGTCCGTTTGCCATCACTGGGCAATGAACTGCTTCTTGTCACTGCTGCCACTACCACAGTCCAGTGCTACTTCTATTTGTTACCCCTCTGCTACTCCTACTGATATACTGTGTTCTGGCTAGCTCCACCCTGATGTCTACAGACCTCTGTCTTGCTCATCCTAAACTGTCCTGGCCTGCAAAAAAAATTGGTTTTCCTTCAATTTTCCATTCAGAATTTGGTTTGGTATGCTTTATAGGTCATTGTGAACAAGGTTTGGGGGTAAATGAAGGCAAAATTGTGATTTCTCACTTAATTATCTTGATTGCATCTCAGGTGTTTGCTTCAAGAAGAAACTTGGAGTCATAAAAAAGATTCTAAAAGAAAACACTCCCTCCCCTGTCACTTCACTCAATTCTGGGGACTATTCGTTGGTATCATCTGTCCAAGATAAGTGTGCTAATGAATTATGGCCATGCATGACAGTCTATCAAACTCCTTATCATAGTCTGGACATTCATAAATGAATGAACAGCAAAATATAATTACATCAATTCTGTCTCTCACTTTGTGAATTAAAACAAACTTCAACTTAGAAAAAAATGTTTATTTCTTCTTATTATGAAGTTAATAATATATTTTTTTCTCATGTCTAGGGACTTCTTTGTGTGAAATTGCTCTCTACTCACCTTTAACTTATAGATAATTGATTGGAATCACTTATAGTTTAAGTGACTTTTCTTAAATTTATACCCCTAGAATGTGCCAAAGACAAGATTTGAACCCAAATTTTCATGACTCCTAAGATAGCTCCCTATTCAATGCACAATGCTGCCTCTCCCCATGTCATTTCTTAATAATGACAAGTCAGTAACATGATTTTAGTATTCAGTATTTTCTTCTCTCCGAAGTAATTTCCATTTTACTCTGGTCTGATGAGTATAATTCTAAATTTAGATACTTCTCATTGTTCTCAGGAGCTAAGTAGTAGGAACTAAAACCCTGAAGCCAAAAAAAAAAAAAAATCTAATTTGGATAATTCCATTCTGCTTATCTCAAACTCCTTTACAATTTCATTGACTATAACATTCATCTTCTGTTCTTATTTGACAGCATTATGCATTATTTAGTGCCCTCTTTAGTAGCTGCCCTTATTCCACTGGATACATTTTCCTGGTATGACTAGTGAATAAAGTCTGAAAGCAATCTATTGTACCTTTGCATTCCTGTTGAGTCCCTTTCATATGTGTGTCAGTGTTATTTACAGTATTCAAAATGCTAATTCTTCCAGATGAGGATATTTTTTTCCTATTTCATATCCAAGTTATGAAGGAAAAATATATCTCTTGTTTCTTTATTTTCTTGTTTTAATTAATAATAAAATATTCTCAGGGTTCTGAAAGAGCCCCAAATAAGCTATAGATAGGGAAGTCTAAAAGACTGTGAGTACAAAGTGGGCAGCAGTGGCAGAGGGGTCAATTTACGCAGGTCTGGGTGTGCAGTGACAGTGTAGAGGACAGTCTATACATAGACATAATTACATCAGGTAAAGTGGGGGAAGGGGTTGCACTTTGAAGAAACTCAGAATAGTTTTGGAATGTAAGGTAAGGTATAGGGGCTATAGTAAACATAAGGGGAAAGTATATCACCATACCATTATTCCCCTGAAGTTTAGCTTTCATATTGAATTATGATCATGGGTATCTCCTAATACCTTGCACAATTCATCACACATAGTAGGCATTTATTTAATACTTCATAAATTTTGATTTCATAGGTCCTATTCAATGGGTTCTAATAATTTTAGCCTGGTGTCTATGACATATACAACAGTCTGTGTGAAAAATTCAACTAAAATAGTACCCATAAAAAACAAACAAGTAAACCTTGTCATGCTCTTAGGCAGCTTCTAGTTTATATTCCCTTAGAATCTCAGGCCATTTGATCAGTGATTAGAAGACTTTAAGATATGAAATTTTTATTTTCTAATACTTTGATAGATCTATAATTTCACAGATCTGATTATAGTTTCTAACCATGCAAATTATAATCTACTTGTTCATTCTTATCCTGTGCAATTCCTATCTTTTTTGTTTTTTCCTGCAAATTCACAAAAAGCATACAATGTTCTAAAGGACGAGTCCATCTTTTTTTTCTTGTCTATGAAGCTGTCCTTCAATTCATTTATTGCAGGTAATTCGTTGCAGGTAAAATATAATAGGCAATTTATACCCATCATCACTCTATATGCTTCTCTGTTGACCAGTAATTTTGACTCTCCCTTAATTGTGATATTCACAAATGTGCTACCATATAACAGCTCACCTATTATATAGCACTTTGAGTTGTGCAAATTGCTTTACAAACACTGTCTCATTTGATCCTTAGTCAGTCAACACTTATTTACTATCTATTTAATAAATGTTTGCTCTGTGAGATACTAATAAAAATAGAGCAACCTCTGCCCTCCAGGAGTTTGCATTCTTTTGGGGCTAATAACACATAGACTTAAACTTAAATATAAAACTTTATGGTGTAATTCCAGGATAAGAGGACAAGTGGCTAATTCAAATAATACTGGCTGTTGATAAGAATGGAAAGAGTTTCCTCAGTTTGCAACTGGAGTATCAGTAAACAGACAGTAATATTTACTTTGTATTAGAAACTGTGATAAGGACTAGGTTTCCAAGGAAAGGCAAAAGCTTGAACTCTGCCTTCAAAAAGCTAATATCTCCTTAATATGGTTTATTTGCTTGTTGTTCTTGCCTAAAACTTTTTTTTAAAACAAAAAAAGTATAAGGAAAAGCACATTATAAGTACAAGTAGGCATAATATGATTCAGTACAAGAAAAGTAGCATAATATATATCATTGGTGAAGTTTATGAATTAAAATATATGAATATAACAGACCAGTGACTTAAAATCATGAGATAAAAATGATGGATGATTGCTTTATTGGCACCCATACAAAGTCATGAGGTTCAGAGAAAGTCCCCTTCCCCCCATCATGTTGTGTGGATCTCATATGGGGAATTTATGAGAGTATATGAACAAATCCTACTGAATAGGAAGGGTTAGATGGGTTGCAAGTTGCATTTTGGAAGGGAATATCAATACCTTTGAGATCAAAGATCTACTCAAGTATATTGCAAACAGAACAGAGAAATGGGGGCAATAGAGCTGATGGAGTCCATGCAAATGTAGAAAGTATGTTACTTTATAATTCAGCAGTTCTCAATCTGTGGGTCGCAACTCCTTTGGGGGTCAAACAACCCTTTCATAGGGGTCACAAAGGTCACCTAAGACCATCAGAAAACACATATTTCCAATGGTCTTAGGAACTGAGACACCGCTCCGCTATCCATCTCCAGGCAGGTCCACTCACATGCAGATATGCCCACATACAAGTATTAAAGGGTTGTGGCATTAGGAAGGTTGAGAACCACTGCTTTACATAATCTGACCATAGTCAAATTTGATCTTATGGAGTTACTTTGGTTTCCTATATGCTATATACCCAGTTGATATAGCAAAAATTAAGAGAATAAATATAATTAACATGAAGAAGAACCATGGCTACTTTTTCATGTTCTGGGAGTAATGTTCAGTGCTTACTAAGTCATTCCCTGTTACTGTTGGTTTTATTAACTCTTCAAGGCCACTAGGGGCTCGTTCAGTATAATGCAGCAAAATGGTTCTTCAGTGTGAGTCCTATATGACTGACTGTGGACCCAGTGACAGGCACTGGGGGAGAAATTGGCTCATTAGTTCCCAATGTGCTATGCTCTGAATTGAATTAAAAATAGTTTCACCTCATCGAACACACAAACCATCTATAGCACAGACATGCCTGGGTTGAAGCCATATCTATTCTCTCACAACAGTGGAAAATATCTGTATCTTTCAGATTCTGAGTATACAATCTCACCTTCTTTCAAGCATTTCAAGTGAACATGTTAGGTCAGTAGAGTTTTTTAAAGGTTACATTCCAAAGAATCCTATAGCTATTCCAGGATTAGGTGATAAAGTTTCAACTTATTTCTTACTGTTGTTCATATCAGTGCTTTACAGAATAAAGCTCAGTGCCCAGACTGTGTAAAGCAATGGAAAGCAATCCATGGCTAAAATATATAGAAGACATGGACTATGGTACAAGTAGGAGTGGATCATAAAAGAATGGTGCTAGATTAAGCAAAGTCAAGTTGACATTTTAAAAAAACAAAGAATAGTATTTACCTTTTTCCCCCTTAAATTACACAGGAAGTCATCAAAATTGTGAGAATTAGAGTAATATTCAGTTGTGTTTTAAAATTTTTTGTTTTCGTAGTACTTATTGTACATGCTTTTGATTCTAGGTTTCAAATCTCATCTCTGCTTCCTACTATTTTCATGTATCTAATTCTGAGTTTGTATAAGATCAACTCTATGGAACCTTCTAGCTCTATTAATGTATGATTTTTATGATTGTTCACTATAAAAATATCAAAAATGACTTGTTATTATAATAGAAAATGTTAATTATTACACATAAAATAGAAACAAGTTTACAGTTGTATTGCTTTACTTGTGAGGGGTGTTTTTGGCATTTCAAATTTTGTTTTAAGGCATGAAAGTTACAAGAAGTGTCTCAAAGAGAACAAGAGCATAGAGCATTCCTATCTACACTTCATTGCTATCTTCCTCCATAATCCTGGCTCCTTTGACTACTTATTTTAAAGCCTTCAGGTACTCTCTTATCCACTCTCCATGATTTCATAGTTATCAGATATTTCTCCCAATCCTCATGATCCTGGTAATTTATTTTTTGCTCTGAGGAAGAGCAAGACCTGAAGCAGGAGGCAGCAAGGCTTAGCAGAAAGAATATTTATTTTGAAGTCAGAAGGACCAGGGTTCAAATCCTGATTTTGTTACTTTATATCTGTGTTATCTTTAACCTTTATTTTCAGAGCTATAAAAAGGAGTTGGTCTAGTTGAGGTTCTTTTCAGAATTTAATCTTTGAAAAGGACACAAAACTAGGGTTCCTGTGCTTCTGATCCAGGCAGTATGGCCTAGGAGAGAAGCGACCAGAGTATTCTTAGAATCTTAGGTAAGACCTAAAAGGGAACTTAGTAGTCATCCAAACCTTTTCATTTTAGAAATTGAAGAACTTGATTTGACAAATGCTGCTGGGGAAACTAGAAAACAGTATGGAAGAAAAAAAGATATGGCCTAACATCTTAAATCATACAGCAAGATAAGACAAAAATGGGTATAAAGGGGATAAAGGGTGATTCCATAAACAATCAGGAGGTAAAGAATAGTTTACCTGTCAGATCTATAGAAAAAGGAAGAACTTATGACCAAATAAGAGATAAAGAGATATAAAATACAAAATTTTGATTATATTAAATAAAATAGGTTTTGCACAAACAAAACCAAAGCAACCAAGATTAGAAGGAAAGCAGAAAGCTAGGGGAAAAAATTTATGACAAGTATCTCTGATACGGCCTCATTTCTCAAATGTGTGTGTGTGTGTGTGTGTGTGTGTGTGTGTGTGTGTGTGTGTAATTGTAACGCCATGCACAAGCAGATTCCCAAAAGAATACTACTGTGAAGAGCTTTTAAGGTTTGGATTACACGGTACAGTGAACACTCCATTTATTCCATTACAAATCAAAGCAAACATTCACAACAAATCATAATATAATATTCACAACGTTTACATCTTATCACAGAAAATCACAATATAGTGTTCATAACAGCTTAACATTAGAATGGCCACACAGTTTTCACTACACTGGCCACAATATTTAGAACAAAGAACAAAAGAAAAATCATCTGGTTTCCCTAAGGGGGAACCGTCCTTAAGTATTCAATCAATTCACAATACAATAATCAATCTTCCACTCATGTGGCAACCACTAACTTAATCACTAATCTAGCTTCACAATTACCAAATAACATTAATCACTAAGTACAGTCATTAGAAAATTACACAAACCCTCCACCCCTCTGTGTCTTCAATTTCATCATTCCTCCAAGGGGAGGCCTTTTCTTCATCTTGACTGGGGGTGGTCTCCAGATTCCCTGGATCCCATTACATAGTCCCAGATCCTACTTTAATCCACCAAACAGTCACCTGGGTTCAGGGGAAGACAGCTCCCAGGTTCTCCTCCAGTCCTCAGAGGTAGCCTCCAGACAGTCCCTGGCACACTCCAAAGTTCACAGGGTCCAGCACATCTCAAACCCTTCACCACTTCTGTTGCCAGGAACTCAAGGATCCACCAAGACACAAACCTACAAGGCTTATCCTGGTCATCCTTCTTCAGTCCTCCAGCAGTTCAGCTGGCCCTGGGACCCAGAAGGAGTCTCAGCCTTCCAGGCAGCCCTTCCAGGCAGCCCTCTCAGCCTTCCAGGTGGCCTTCACCAGATTCTGGTCTCAAGAAAACTCCAACTCAGTTATTCAGTCCAGCAGCCCAGCTCCCAGATGCTGGGACAATCCTGCTTCCTCCAACAGGAGGCACCAGGAGGAAGATTCCTGATTCTGTCTCTTTCTTATATACATACACTGGCCTCCTGTCTCAGCCAACCCCCTCCTGCCATATCAGCAACAGGAGACAGAGCTCACACCCTCTGTACTTAGCCCTAAGTTATTAAGGGCTAAGTATCTGCTAAATTGATTACTGTTACAATAATAGAGTGAAATTTATAAGAATACAAGTCATTCCCCATTTGATACATCATCAAAGGATATGAATAGGCAGTTTTCAGATTAAATCAAAGTGATTTAGAGTGGTATGAAATACGCTCTAAATAACTATTGGTTAGAGAAATACAAATTAAAGTAGCACTGAGGTACCACCTTATACATGTCAGGTTGGCTAACATGACAAAAAAGAAAAACAATAAATGTTGGAGGAGACTGGAGAAAAGTGGGATAGTAATGTACTTTTGATGGAATTATGAACTGATCCACCACTCTGGAGAACAATTTAAACTATGTCCAAAGGGAAACTGAGTATACCCTTTGATGAAGAAATACTATTACTAGATTTGTATTGCAAGTAGATTTAAAAAAAAAAAAGAGTGGGAGGGGGGATGAAAATATTTTCACAAAACTATTTATAGCGACTCTTTTTCTGGGAGCTATGAATTGGAAATTGAAGGGATGCCTATAATTAGAGAATAGCTGAACAAGTTGTGGCATATGATTGTCATGAAATATTATTGTGCAATAAGAAATGAGCAAGATGATTATAGAAAAACCTGGAAAGTCTTACCCAGACTGATGCAAAGTGAAGTGAGCAAAACCAAGAGAACATTATATACAATAACAGCAATATTGTACAATGATCAACTGAGAATGATGAAGCTATTCTCAGCAATACAATGATCCAGTTCTAAAGGTCTCATGATAAAAAAATGCTATCCACATCCAGAGAAGAAACTTAGAGAGTCTACATACAGATTGAAGATTATTATTTTTCTCTTTACTTTTTGTGTTGCTTCTTTTTTGGTCAGTGACTTCTTTCACAACATAACTAATATGGAAATATGTCTTGCATGATTGTACGTGTATAACTTACATCAAATTGCCTACCATCTCAGGGAGGAAGCAGAGGAGGAAGGGAGGAAAATTATTTGGAACTAAACATTTTTTTAAATGAATGTTAAAATATTTTTACATGTAATTGGGAAAAAATAAACTAATATTTAAAAAAAAAGATTGAAAAACTTGAAGTGCAGAGAGGTAAGTAATTTGCCTGTGGTCAGATTATTAATGGTAGAGCTAAAATTTAATTCCAGATTGCCAGAGTCCAAGCAAAGCAGTCTGGTGGGTAAATAAATGCATCTGAGCTCTCAGGAATATGCTTTGTATGTCTCCAGGAGACATACCTTATGAGAAATTTACAGTCTTGGAAACTTTCCCTGTGACTCTAATAGGTTAAATTATTTGAACACATTGAAGTAACACATATATGTCATAAGCAAAGCTTGAACCCAGGTCTTCTTGATTCTTAGTCTAGACTTTCTCCACTACAATATGCTATGCCCACCTAGGAATGTTATCGACATTAATGTGAATTGAAGAGTCAGGTGCCATAAATGATCATTTGAAACAATGAAACTAGGTGCCTTATTTTACTTGAAGAGGGACATTAACAAATTGAATGTGTCTAGAGAGTGAAAATCGGATGATGAAAGGACTAGATATGTAACTTATAAGTAGTAATTGAAAGAACAGCAATCATTTAGTCTATGAAAGAGCCTACAAGGGCCCTTGAACTTAAATCTTCACTACTTCAGTTATCAACACATTCAATGACTTGTTCCAGATCAACCAGGAAACCAATCAGAGAGATAAGACCACACTTCGAAACCACCATAACTCTTCCCTTGGTGTTCCATTGGTTCCAGTGACTCAAATTGACTCAGTCAGCTAGCATTTACTCTGCTACTATGTGCCAGGCACCATACTAAACTATAGTGATTAAAAAAAGGCAAAAGGAAAAAACAAAATAATCCAAACTCACAAGGAACTCATAGTCTAATAGACTCTTGAAATTTAGCAGATTTCTCTGGAGGTCATTTCTTTGCTAATTATCATATCCACAATTTTAGTAGGCAATTAGGGTTAAGGGACTTGCCCAACATCACACAGTGTTAAGTACCTCAGGCTGAGATTTGAATTCCGGTCCTCCTGATACAAGGGCCAGTGCTCTATTAACTGCACCACCTAGCTAGGCCAAAAGATTTTTGAAGGAGATAGCCTATCATGTTGCATGGTTGCAACTACCAGCAGAAATTTTATGGCAGCCCAGCTCTGAATTTTACAGTTAATGTTGCATGTAATTCTCCTGTCTAAAAGGAAGAATGTTACTTGTCACCCTGCAAATTAAAGGAAGGCATAAATGTTTATCCTGACAAGCAAATTGTCTTGAAATGTAAAGCAATAAAAGGGAAAGAGTTTTGTTTTCTTCCTTTATAATCCTGACTTCTTGTCTATCATAGAACCCTGACCTAATTGATCTTTCTCATTTTATTAAAAACTTGCCACTATTAGTGAAATGTTACTTTTTTTTATAACAGTGGTTTTACTTAATTGATACTAAATGGAAAAGTCAAAGATATCTTTTGTAACTATAGAACATTCTTGATGCACAATTTTCCTCTTAGTGACCTGTTCAGCCAACACTTTCTCCTTTTAGGGAAATAAACAAGCTTACTATCCTGATACTCCAGAAGGAATTAAGGCTCTTTGACCACATTGCCTCATTCATTATTACCACTTTTTTTTAAAAAAATGGTTGGGAAAAGAACCATGATTTAAAAACTATGTATCTCTGACTCCAAGACTAGTACTCTATTCATTATCCTATATCAACTCTATAAATTCCTTAAAAACTAGGGACTGTATCCTACATATCACTTCTACCTTCACAGTGACTAAAACTGTGTTGAATATATTTTATTTATTAACAAGGATTTAATGCCTATTGAATGAGATTTCTAAATTCTCTCCTTAATTACTCTATTTTATTAGCATTTTGAGCAATTCTACCTGTAAATTAACAGCTCTGACTCACAGGTCCCAAACGAATTATTATTGGAAAGAGCATTGGATTTAGAGTGAGATGACTTAGCTTTCCATACTAACTCTGACTTTGGACAAATCATTTAATGTTTCTAGACCTTAATTTTTTTTTCTGTAGATTAGGGGTTGGAGGATTGACTAGATGTTACTTAAGATCTAAATAAGAATACAAACTCTTTGTTTCCTTATTTCATTTCAATTTCTTCTATTGTTTTCTGGGGATTTTTGTTTCTGTTTTGTTTTCCATGTGTGCATGTAAAGCAACAGTAGAATTTTTTAAAAGATTTTTCTCATTGATTTCCAAGACTGCGGTTTCACCTATGTCTCTATTTATTCTTTGATAAACACCTTTAAGAAACCTCCTCCCTACTCTTCTCCAACTCTCCTGACAAATCATTATTTAACTTAAATTTTGAGGTCATTTTTCCAAGATAATTCTTTTTGAAGATCATTTCCAGTAAGGTATTCATTTTCATTCTTTTCACTTGTGCTAAACATTTCTATTTTTATTTTAGAAAACAAACAGGGGGAGTATGAACAAATTCTACAAAATCTGATAGATGAACTTATCTTTGGGTGTAATGGCTTTGAGGCACTCATGAAGACTAGTAACACTCCTAAAGAACTCTTCACATCCTGCTGCTGCATTGGGCGTCTAATGTAGATCAGTTTTTTAATATATTCATGGCTAGCCTGACTCAGCTGCTTTGCCTTGGGATGATGTCATCTAATTTAAAATGAAGTAAAAGCCACTATGTTAATCCTTCTTAAGCTTAACACTTACTGTGAATTACATAACACAGTGTTCTCCCTTATGTAAGATGGGGGCTTTATGCATATTTGAAAAATCTTATGCTTTGTCCTCACCTCTTATTATGGAATAACTTCCATAATGCTATGGAATTAATCAATTCAAAAATATTTCTCCTCAAAATTGCATACTATTGCTTAAATAGTCTACCCAATATTCAATAATAACTTATTTCTGAGAACCAAATGAAACCCAGTAGAAACAGTGGGAGGCTGAACATCTTGATTCCCTGTAATACTTCTCTAAAAATAATTTAAGAAGACAGGTTGAAATGGGAAAGAGAAATGAAAGGAGAGATTACATGTTTAGCCCAGGATCACAATTTGACCCTACAGGCAAGTAACCAGGATAAGTACTAGGGAATAAGAATGGTGCTGCATTACAGACTCAGTTCAGACCTCAAATATAAATCATCTCAGTGTCAAGATGTCTGGAATAACAAAGGACTCAGCCTGGGACCCAGAAAAGCATCGAAGGATCTCTCATGTGGCAAAAACTAAGGACTCAGTCCCCAGAGATATAAGTTGGAACTTCACAGAGGGAATACCCAGACCAGTTCATCAACTCATTTCTAAGACCCAGCCAATATCACAAGGTCCTCCAAATGGGCCAACATGTGGAATCAGAACCCAGACAATAGAATTGCTAAGAGTAAATTGTTGAAACAAGGTTCCTAATGAAGACAGAAGAGAATAGTGTTCAGGTTCATTTTCCAAAGCTCCTAGCTAGGACAATCTTGGATGGACCATATCAGATAAAAGACACACACACACACACACACACACACACACACACACACACACAGACATACAAACATGCACGCACACATATGTATATACATATATGTATACATGTGTATATGTATGTGTGTATGTATATATAAATATGTTGTATTATTATGTTATGTATAATAATATTATAATATATTGATATGTAATATATTGTCTTATACATTATATGATGTATTTATATATTATGTATTATATATTATATTATGTATTTAGAGAGAGAGAGAGAGAGGGAGCAGATTATGGACTCAGGCCCAAGTCCTGAATAGAGTCAAGCCAATAGTTTGATTACTCAAAACCTACTGACTCTTCCAGTTAGCTAACAAGGTCTGAGACATATGAAAATTTTGTTATTGTTTAGTGATTTTTCAAATGTAACTTTCTCTTCATGAGCTTTTTTGGAGTTTTCTTTGCAAGAATACTGAAGTGATTTGTCATGTCCTTCTCTAGCATATTTTACAGATGAAGAAATTAGGGCAAATAGGATTAAGTGACTTGCCCATGGTCACACAGCTAATAAGTGTCCAAGGCAAGATTTGAACTCAGGTTCTGAGTCCAAGTCTAGCATTCTAGCCACTGTATCACCAAGCTTCCCCAATATGAACACTTACAAGAGTGCAACCGAGGGGTAAGTCTATGAACCAGAACCTAAACCTTTGAAATTCTAGGAGGACAATGATCATCCCATATCTTTCATTTGACTTCAAAAGTCCAACTGAAACTTTGCAGACCATTGAGCAAGGCTGCCCCTATTACTTGAAATACAAAGAAATGTGTCCCCGATGAATGTAATTGAAACAAAACACAACCACAAAATGCCACAAGAAGCAGACTGTACTAGTCCTAATTCAGTATCACAATCTGGGAAGCCAGTCATGAAGTGAACAAAAATTACAAAAAGCTATGATGATGCCAGGAGAACACCAATCAAAAGTACAGAACAGGAAATTATTTTTTTTTAAAAGAACAAAGCATCAAAAAAAAGCTATCATGGTTATAAGATCAATTAAATTCTTAGAACAAATGAAGCAAGAACTTCAAAAATGTTAAAAATTATATTAGTAGTAGTAGTACTCTTATTAAAATGACATATATAGAAGAAGAATTGGAGAACCAAAGATCACTATGTAGGAAAGAAATGGAAAATGAATTTACAACTTAGCACAAGGAGAACAAAATTTTATACGAATGTCAGACAATTGGAAATAGAATGAAATAACCATGAGCAGGGGAGTGTATAAGACAAAAAGAAATAATATAAAGTGAAATAATAAATAAAAAGATTACAGATAGATAATTTAATAACCACTGGACCAAATAAAAGTAGGACCAGAGAACCAATTTATCATATTTCTCAAGAAATAAAAGTGACCAAACATTTTTAAAAAGTCGGCAAAATGAAAATAGAATCTAACAATCACCTCCTGAAACTCCAAAATGAAATTTTCAGAGTATCCTCACCAAAATACATATGTATGTATGTATGCATGCATGCATATACATATACACAGAGCTGGGCTACCATAAAATTTCTGCTGGTAGTTGCAACCATGCAACATGATATTTGAGCTGGCTAGGTGGTGCTGTTAATAGAGCACTGGCCCTTGTGTCAGGAGGACCAGAGTTCAAATCTCAGCCTCAGATACTTAATATTTACTGAGTGATGTTGGGCAAATCCCTTAACCCTAACTGCCTGTTAAAATTGTGGATATGATAATTAGCAAAGAAATGACCTCCAGAGAAATCTGCTAAATTTCAAGAGTCTATTAGACTATGGGTTTCTTGTGAGTTTGGATTATTTTGTTTTTTCCTTTTGCCTTTTTTTAATCACTAGAGTTTAGTATGGTGCCTGGCACATAGTAGTAGAGTAAATGCTAGCTGACTAACTGAGTCAGTTTGAGTGACTGGAACCAATGGAACATATATAATAGAAGTACAGCTCAACTCATGTATGTGTATGTATGTATATGTATATGTAATAATTTAATTTAATTTGAGTTTGGTGGAACTATAGTCATTACCAGACCCATTTTAGGAGCTACTATTTTTTATCTTTGATTTTTGACGAGGACTAATTACATCACAGGGTAATGTCTTGCATGTGAATTGGATTTAAGCTAGGCAGAGGTGCACGAAGTGATTAGCCTTATTCTCTTTTCCAGAGTGATCAAAGTCTAGTGGCAAGGCAAAAGTCAAGACCATTGGCAATGGCCCAGGAATCAGTGAATAATCTTGTTAACTTCAATGTCTGACTAAGCTTGAAGCATTTCATAGTGCCTGCTTTAGCCACCTTCATAGCCTCTGCAACAAATTGTTCTAAACCACCCATTCTACTGGGGGAGTCTTCACATGCTTGCATTAGACATCCCTCTAACTCACCGATGGGTTTGAGGCTTGTCAGTGACCCTCAAACTAACTGAAATGATTTTACTGGTGTCTGGCTGCTGTGCATGCTACAGGTTCTTGAAGCCATGAGTGAGAGTTGGTGAAAGGTAAACCCCAAAGGTGGATAAGCAGCTTTGAAAAGAGCTTAGCAAGCCCTCACACCAGAGGTGCTTGCCCTCTGTGAACACCCCATATATCCCATTATAAAGGAATAAAGATCATAAGTATGATATTCTAAAATGCAAAATATATAATCTTAGAACAAAGAATAACTTCCTTAGAAACAATGAGTATAATTCTATGGGAAAAGAGGAGTGTACTTTTAATAAAACAAATTTCTAAATATTCATGATTCAGAGATCAAAGCTGAATAGAGACTTTGAGATATAAGCATAGGCATAAAAATATATAAAAAGGTCGATATAAGTGAAAAATCATAAAAGACTTTGTGAAGATGCAATCTTTTCATTTTAATGGGGGAAAAAAGATAATACAACCATCCTCTAAAACTATGAAGTCATCAGTGATGATAAAGGAAACCAAAAAAGATGAAGGACTTGTGAGTGATTTTTTGTTATGTTTTACTGATTTTTTTTAAAAGAAAGGAAGGGGACAAGGGTATAATGGAGACAAAAATCAGGAATGGAGAGAACTTATCTCAAAGAATTTAGAATTTTTTAAAAATTTCTAAAAAAAACAAAGGTGAAAAGAAGCAGACTTTGAAACTCACTTTCATCTGAGTTCAATAAAGGCAGGGAGAACACACAAAGAGTTTAACATAGAAGTACATTCAATCCAAAAGGAAAAAAAATGGAGGGAATAAGGAGAGAGGAAAAAGGAGAAACAAGAAAGATGATACATCAAGAGATGGTATATTCATAAGTAAAATAGACCAAGTTTATAATGGAGAGGAGATAATGAAAAGGGGTTTTTAAAGGGAAAGAAAAAGTAAGAGCCTGTAATTGATGTAAGAATGAAGTCTGGTTGAGGGGAAGAAAAGAGGGGTATAGGATGAAAGAATACGCAATCATGCTAAGTACATCCCTATACTTTGTTTTTCTTCTTCACTGTAAAAAAGAGGTGCTGAACTAAGAGATAAAGAATAAAAGAATAGAGTCAAGAGAAACTATAAAAAAAATAGTTGTCATAACTGTGAATGGCAATGGGATGAACTCACTCATAAAATGGAATGGATTTTGCAATAGTATTCAATCATATATTGTTTACAAGAAGCAAGTTGGCACAAAACAATCATAAAAGAATTAAAATAATGTAATGTAACCCAACATAAGAAAAAAACCTTTTTTTAATGTGTCATGATCTTTAATAAGGTAAATTAAAAATAAGCTTAATAGATAAAATGGAAACAATTTTGCTGAAGGTTATCACAGATAATAAATTAATCTTAATTTATAACATATGCAATGAAAAGTAGGGCATACTACTACATAAAAGGTAAGCTCAAAGAGTTACAAAGAGAAACAGATAGTAAACATGGTATAGTGAAGTAACCCAATTTATTCCTTTCATATTTAAAGAATCTAACAAAAAAAAGTGTTAACAATCTGAATAGAATTTAAGGAGATGTCAGGCTAGATTTTTGCTGACTATTGAATGGAATTAGAAAGGAGTATACTTATCATCAGTTGTACTTGCTATCACATTGGCTCCATATATTAAGGCATAAAAAATCTCTGCAAAAAATCAAAAATATCTATTTTTAAAATTCTGTATTCACTGTGATGCAATAAAATATATTCATAAACCATTGAACAAAAGATTAAAAATTGACTGAAAAATAAATAATCTCATAAACTTAATAGATCAGAGGACAAATCATAGAAATGACTACTAATTTTTCAAGAATGAAGGCAACAATATGAGCACTTATCACAATTTTCATGCTTCAACAAAAATACTTCTTAAAGGAAAATTTTTATTTCTAAATACTTTTATCCTCCAAAGAATGAAAGAACAAATCAAAGAACTGGCTATGTACATAACTAGAAAGCCAACAAATTAAGAAACCAATATTAAAAACAAAATAGAAATCCTAAAATCAAAGTAACCAAAAAATAAATTTCAGAAATTTAAATAATACATAAAACTAGAGGCAATTAAAATAATAAATTAAATTAATAAATGAATGAATGATTAGCTCAATTGAATTTTTATAAGTAAGAGGACAAAATTACCAGAACAAAAATGAAAAAAATAAAATTCACTACAAATTAGTAAACAAAGATATTATTAGAAAAAATGTCCCATGAAATTGACAACATAAATTAATTGGATGAATACGGTATAAGTCTATCAGAAATAGGTCTTAACCTCATACCACATACCTAGAGAAGTTCCATGTCTGAGACACTAAAACTCACATTCTAAACATATAAGAAAACAGATCTATGGGTAGGGAAGAGTTCATGACAAGGGGAAGAGCTCTTTAACCACAGTTTACAAAGTATCACAAAAGATAAAATAGTTTTGCATGCATGGTTTTTTTTTTTAATTCACATACCCACACACACACAATTTACTGCATCTGGGACTAGAAGGGAAACATAAACTAAATCAAAATCTTTGCAAGTTTTTCTGATGAAAGTCTCATTTCACAGATATGTAAGGAACTGATTCAAATTTATAGGATTAAGAGCTAAATGATAAATACCTCAATGACAAGAATAGGAAGTTCTCAAGAGAGGAAATTTTAAACTACCTTTACTCATATAAAAAATGTGCCAAATCACTAATGAATAATGAATGCAAATTAATGAAACTCAGATTTCCGCTGAAAACCATCAGATTGTTAAGGATGACCAAAAACAAAAAAAAGAAAATGATAAATGTTAGAAGGGCTGATCAAAAAAAAAAAAAAAAACCACTGATGCACTGTTGATGGGAATTCCAAATTGACACAGCCATTGTGGAAAACATTTTGGACCTATGTCCCCAAAAAAACTGTGCTTACCTCTCACATAGAGACACATCTATACTCAAAGGAAATGAAAGAAAAATCATCTCGTTCTGTTTGGGCAGAGAACCTTAAACTATGGGGTGTCCCTCACTGGGGAAATGGATAAATAAATTATGGCATGAAAATGTAATATAATGCAAATGTGCTTTAGCACATGAAGAAAAGAAACAGGTTCAAGGAAACTTGGGTATATTGCAAGATCTGATGAAGAGTAAAGTGAACAGAGTAGCAAAAAATGTATTATAATATAAATATTGAATTAGCAGCTTTGAAGGACTTAGGAACTCTAATCAACAAAATATCAAAGACTTTAAAGGTCATCCTTTCCTACCACTCTTTTTCCAAGTGAGGAAACTGAGACCAAGAGTTTTAAGTGACTTAAACAGTTTAAGTGCACACACTAGGAATAATTTGATAACCAAGTGCTTCCTTTTGGATAAACATTGTTGATATCTGTTTGATCCAGGATTAAATTAATGAGAGATAGGATATATCCCTATAAATTAACATGATTGCAAAACTGCACAAAGTTGTATGGCTATTTTAAGCAAATACTAAATTTAAGCTTTGAATGTCTTTCATAGGGTTCTGAAAAATGCCATTAAAAAAAGTATGTTAATTTGAATTGAATTGAAATTCTAAACTACAGAAATGCACACTGTTCAATGGGCTTTGCCAGACCTTTTCTTCACAATGGGTAATTTCTCATCATGCCATAGAACCCACTGCATTGACAACCATATGAAACATCATTTGAAGTCAATCTGTAAAAAATCCATCTTTATAATTAATGTGGTCTAATACAGGGTATTAGGAATTAATTAATTAGTTAATACAGGGTACAGGAAAACATTAGGTGAAAAGATCTGACAGCACCCCATCCCTTTCAGCTTCTGACTTGGGGCTGTGTTTTTCTATTTAGTGAAATTTCATTAATCATAATTATATGGCCCCAGATAATACTATACACCCCGATCATCTCTCTGCTTTAATTCTATGCTCTACTCCTCCCTGCCCTTCTGGTCTCTTCATTTCTTCCCCGAGGCTAAGTTCTCCTGATTGCTGAAAGTTTGCTGAATCTAATCAATTCTAGACTCACCATGATGTACCCTTTCCATCTTCCTGCCATGCTGCTACCACTTTTCCCCCTTCTTCATGCTCTGAGAACAATAATCAAAATAGCATGATCATTCCTGCAAAGTACATGTCAATCATTATTCTATGACTCCACTCACATTCTCAGCCTTCTCATAACAACACACCCTCACTAGCCATATACACATACACACACATATCTATATGTGTGTGTGTGTGTGTGCATATACACATATGTGGAGGGAGAGGAAGAAGGGAGCAGAGAGAGAGAGAGAGAGAGAGAGAGAGAGAGAGAGGGAGAGAGAGAGAGAAAGAGAGAGAGAATAAGTACAATGGTAGATATTCCTCCCTTTTAGAATACGTTTCTTGATAACTGGGACTTTCTTGCTTTTTGTATTTTTATCGCTGGCATTTAGCACAGTGCTTGGCACAGGATGCTTAAAATACTTTTTTATTACCCCAATCTATTTTTCATACATAACATTGTCCATAGGAGACGATCTGCCTGGATTCAGAGTAGATCTCAATAGTCTCAAGTAAAAGAACATATCTTCTACCCTTTACCTACCACTCCACAGATTGTTGACGCAGTCACTCTACCCTAGCAAAAGGGTCAGTCCTGACTAGAAAGGTGAATTATGCCTTTGCAAAACGAAACTTAAGAAGGTTAACTATTTACACATATTTAAAAGAAATGCTTTATACAAAGGAAGAGTTTCCTATCCATATTCCAACTGCTGTGACATCATTCTAGTTTAAAAGTTTCTACAGAGTTACTTTCTTTAAAGAAATGGTTTCTTCCTCATTTGTAAACCAGCAAACTTCCTACTATTGATATTTATTCTCCCATCACTGTCTAATGTGCTGTCATTCCATATTTGTGCTACAAAATGTACTCTTCATAATCATCCACTTTTCAAGAGGAATCATTAGAGCCACCATGAAAAAATTTACCTTGATTACAAACATGCACAGTTACCATGCTGCTAATATAAAATAAATGTCATGCATTTTTACCAGCGCCTCTTACCAAAAGGAGCAGATATTAAGGAGTCATTAAGAAAACCTGAATCCCGGATCATTATTCATTCAACACTCAGAAAAAGCATCTGTGTGTTAGATGCTATTAACACATGCAGAATGCCAGATATAATGACCCCATTAAATCAGATTTGATGAATAGTTCATGAAGTCTGAATTTATGTTATTTCTGGAACTTCTGCTTATATTACATCTAGATATAAGAGTCTAAGGCAAAAGAAATGCCTGCAGGCTTTGACCAGCTTTTTCTACACAGTCCCTTTGATTCCAATTTTACTCACAAGATGGAAAAGTGTAGCTACCACACAGAGCTCATGAAGGGTACCTTGTTTCTCAGCCTTCTTAAACTATAAGATAAAAAATGTACCCTAGAAGTTTCTCTTAGAGATAAAAGTCTTAATGTTCCTCCCAGGGTCCCTTCCAGCTCTCTTCCATTATACTCATTCATTCAAAGCCATACAGTCTCTGTCCAGTTTATTTTGCAATGGATGCAAAGGCAGCCATTGTAATACTTTTTCAAACTGCCTTGTGAACTCTTTGCTGTTTAGTCTTGGCAGCACAATAACACATAAAGATTAAGTACTGCTTCACCTGGATAGGAAGACAGGCTACACATCTTCATCTGCTACTGAGATCTGGAACTCTTTATTAAGTGAAAATGCCTCTAGGCTTTCAGCAGCATTATGTTGTCTAGATACACTATCTAACATTTGAAAATACCAGGAGGTCCAAATTTCCTGAGGTTATTCAAGGATGCTTGTTTCATGTGTAGTCAGTGTAATTAATTAATACATGATTCTTTTTCAGCTTGTGTACGTCTGTTCTTTGGCATATGTGTGCAGAAATCAAAGTAACCCTACTTTATGCACAGTACAATATTATGGAATGTGAATAACAGTGAATTAGGGGTGAGGTCAAAGGCCAATGGAGGCTATGTGGTAAACGTCAATACTACTGGATTTAGAATAACAGAATGTGGATTCAATCCAGTCTTTAATACCATCACCTCTGTTATTTTGCATGTCAATCAATATCTCTAGACTTTGATTTTCTCATCTGCATTAATAAAATAAAAGTAGGGATTTGTGTAGTGATATAAAATTTGAAATATAATTAATGTATGTCAACTTATTTAATCCTAACAAAAATTCTACTAGTCAGTCAACTAGGCTTTATTAAGTGACTGCCATGTGTCAGACACTGTCACAAATGGTGAGGATATAAAGGAAGCCGAAACAAACAAAAACAGTCTCAGTTTCAAGCTCACAGTGTAGTGGGCAAGATAATATGCAAACCACAGTGTGCAACCAGGATATATGTGGGATAAATTGGACATAATCTCAAAGACAAGGCACCAAATTTAAGGAGGTTTGGGAATGCCTTCTTGGAGAAGTGTAAGCTTAAGTGAAACCTGACGACAGTCAGGGAAGCTATGAGGCAGGGATGAGGAAAGAGAGACTTCCACATGTTAGAGGAAATAACAAATATATCTGCACTAGGAAGATAATGTATCATATGCCAGGAGCAAAAGAGAGATCAGTTTCATTGTATCACAGAGTATATGGGGTGGAGTGCATGGTGTTAGAATATTGAAAGTATGGGAAAGAGCAAGATATGGGGTATTAAAAATCAAGCATCTATTTGATCCTGGAGGCAATAGGGAGCCACTAGAGTTGATTAAATAAAGGGGAAACATGGTGAGAGCGCTTTAGGAAGATTAATTTGACATCTGAGTGGAGGGTAAATTGGAGAGGAGAGAGACTTGTGACAGGAAAGTCAATTTGCAGGTTATTATAGTAGTCCAGATTTGAGGTGATGAGAGTGTGCACAAGCACGGTCTGAATGACAGAGGTGAGAAGGTGATGAATACAAAATATATGTTCTGAAGGTAGAAATGACTGGACGTGGGAAAAGATCAGCTATGTGGGGGTAGGTAAGAGCAATACTGAGAGAGTGAGGAGTTAAGGATAAAACTGAAGTTGCAAGCTGAAGTGATTGAAAGGGTGATCCTATGATCAATAATAGAGAAGGTAGGAAAGTGGAAAGATTTGAGGAAAGATAGTGAATTCAATATTGGATTTGTTGAGTTTAAGACATCTATAGGATATCCAGTTTTAGATACTCAGTAGATGGTTGGAAATAAAAATGGAAATCAGGAGAGAACTTAGTGCTGGACAAATTGATCTGGAAATCATGTGAAGAGACATGTAGAAAATGAGTTCATAGGAGCTGATAAGATAATCAAATGAAAAATATATAAATAGAGAAGAGGGTCCAGCATATAGTCTGTTGACCCACATGGATAGCATATGTGACACAGATGAAGATTCAACAAAAGACATTGAGAATGAAGAAAAAAATGATTTGAGAAGGAAAGGGTGAAAATTCAAACATTGCTAAGAAAGAGTGTCCTGAAAGACTGTTAAGGAGGAAAACAGGGAGCAATGAGTTAAAGAAAAAAAATAAGATGAAAGCTAGCTTGTTACCTATGGAGCAGATATTCCAGATAGCATAGTGAAAATGATGGATCACATTAAGGAAAGACTGGTAGGAGAACAATGAGGAGAGAGTAATGATATGAGACTCTAGACAGTAGAGAAAAGAATATGAAGAGGAAGATAAACAGTTTCAAAGGCTGCAGAGTTCAAGCAATCAAAAATCAATAAACATTTATTAGGTGTCTGTGTGCTTGGGACTCTGCTTAAATGTTGGAGACAGGAAAAGAGGCAAAAGACAACACCTGCCCTCAAGAAGTTTACATAGAGAGTGCAAACTAAGATAAGGTCCTTAGAACTGCCAGTTAAGAAGAGATCATTACTAACTTTATATAGAGCAATTTAAGCTGAATGATGAAGTTGGAAGCCAGACTATGGAGAGTTAACAAGACAGTAAGAGAAAAGTATATGGAGACATTTATTTTAGATGGTCTTTTCAAAGGGTTTTGGAGCAAAAGTTAAAAGTTATGGAAGATGATACCTAACAAAAAGAATGTATCAAATAAGGGTTTTTTGAGGATGAGGATATATAGGAAAGTTTGTAGATAGCAGGAAAGTAGCCAATAGAAAGAGACTGATGTAGCCAACAGGGAGATTGAAAAATATTGAGAGAATAGGAGTGATGAAGAGAGAGAAAGCACAATCTGCTTCAGAAGATCAGAAGAAATAGTATCTTGTGTGCCTGTGGAGGTTTACTTTGACAAGAAGGATCTTCTCTTCTCATGAGACAGGAGTTAAAGAGGAGAATGTAGCAGAAGGTTCTGAGTGATGTGGAATTTTAAAGGAGTGGATAATAGGGAACTCTTGGCTAATGGTATTAACTGTTTTAAAGAAATATTAGACAAGGTTCTCAGTTATCAAGTGAATGAAGGAGAAGCTATGTGAAAGGAAAAAGATCAATAATCAATGCCTTGAGTTCTTTGCTCTGTATTCCTTGCTAATCTTTTATCAGCTATAATAATTAGGATAAGAAATAATTGTGTGATATATAGTAAGAGCCCAGTAATGGAGGTTTGTAGCAAATGGTTTGGAGAATATAATAGCAAGTTAGTAGAGACAAATTATTTATATTCAATAAATAGGGTTGAATTGAGGTTAGTAGTGGATTCAGTCAATATAATTCAAGGAATTGCTTCAACAATATTCGGTAGCCGAGGAGTAGATCTAAAGAAAGAAGATAATAGACAGTGAAATAGAGTTGAAGACTACCAAGGAAGGAAGAGAAGAAGAAGGGTCAAAAGATTCAAGGGAGGACAGTTCTATTTTGAATTAGTCAATTATAATACCAAGATGTAAAATAGCAAAGTTAAAAGAGTGATGTACTTGGTTATAGACTGGAAGAACAAATACTGAAAGGACCAAAAGTTATGATGAGAATGAAGTGCAGGTTTCTAATTGGGCCACTTAAGAAATAGAAAGATTAGATACTGTTAGAAGAGAACTCAATTTCAGAGTTTATTATTTTAGAAAAGGATGCCGACGGTGAAGTCTAATGTGTTATCATCCCTAATCCTGGTACAGAAGAGGTTATGAGAGTTAAGAAGCTTTTTTCTGAACTGTGAGACTAGGTTTATCAAAGGTCTACTACATTACATCTCTTCATCTTGTCCACATGGATAGCATTAACTACATTTTCAACTGAACTTCTGATCCCCATATATGCTACATTTATATTATTCTCAGGATTTTCCACACTAGCATATTTGATGAAAAAAGAAAAGAAAGAAAGTATTACATAACCATATGTATAGATGAAGCCATTTTAGCTCTTAGTTATCCCTGCTTCTCTTTCTAAATATCCATAAGCAACCATTTCATGATGTAATCAAGTATTTTAGCAGAAATCTAAGTCATTCTCACCGACCTAGAACTTTTAGGCTCCACAAGTTTTTTCCCATTTTCTTCTAAACTGATAAAACATTTTCCCTTTTATAATCGTCCTGCATCATAACTTCCATTCACTACAGCTTTTCAAATGGGAATATTCTGGGAGATTATACATTTTAGATAAATACATCACTTGCAACTAAGTTTTCTTACTATCCCTACCCACATCATGTGTAAATTCATTAGGTCATTTCAGCCCAAATCTAACCTATTCTCACTACATTACTACAAAATCAGATCATTGTAAAGTCATTTTCCAATATTTATGTTTAAGACAAAGATCTAAATCTATGATCCTATAAGAACAGATATCCAGCAAGATGTGGGGAGAGGGATCAAGTATGGTGGAATCTACAGAAAGGCCAAAGATTGTTGAGGGAAAAAAATAAGATTAAAAAATAAAGAGATCATTTACAACCATTAAGGTATGTATTTCAGTAGAATGTTGGAATGAAAAAGCAAGTTCAGGGATTGTGGAGTGAATAGGCAGACGAGATTTAGAGATAATGAATATAAATTGTTGTTACCATGAGTTTGTAAGTGAAAGGGAAAAGGCAGATGTAAAGATAGTTCAGAAGGATAACAACATTAAGGGCTAATTTTTCAATGTTTATAGGCAATAGGGGAGAACGAAATAGGAAAAGACTAAATTTAAAAAAGAATTGGGAAACATGTCAAGTTCCCAAAGGTGACTGGACAGTATAAGAACAAATGAATAGATAGATAGATGATAGATAGAAATATAGATAAAAAGAGATAGATAGATCCATAGAGAAATAGAGAGAAACTACAGGAGTAGTAATGTTTCATCCTTTAAGAAGGGAGCAAGAGAGATTGGTCAAGGTATCTAAAGATAGAGGTTGGAACAAAGAGTGTGATATTGGAGGAGAAAAGTAGAGCTATGGAGAAGGTAACTTGGATCTATAGAAAAACAAATGAAATAAGAGACTGAAAGTGTCTTGAGAAGTCTAAGGTGTTGCACAAACTGAATATATTAATATTATGTATCATATGGCAATAGCAAAGAAAGGAAAAAAAGGCTGGTGTCCCAATGTTACTAAGCAGTCAGGGAGGTAATAATAATTTATTATTAAATGTCTAATTGACCTCCAAGAAGAACATGTTAAGAAAGAAGAAAAAATGGACATGAAAAAGACACAAAAAATATAAAGCTGCCCAGAACTTCTACATACATAAAACAAAGCCCCAATTAAAATAACCTAAACTACCTCCAAGAAAACAAAAACCACAAAATAAAAAGTATAATTCAAGCAACACATTCTTTGAGCACTGGGGGTAAGGCCTTAAAGTATAAAGAAAAAGCAATTTGAATACAGAGACTATTCTATACTCATAAACCATAGAAGTGCATAGCACAACATATTCTAAAAAGCAAAGGAAATCAAGCTGCAACTCAAAATGGCACATTCTGTAAAACTGAGGCTATTCATCAATGAAACAAAAGGTAGGTGCTTAATAAAAGGTAGGCATTTAAAATTTTGCTTTAAAAAAGAAAAGAAGAAAAAAGAGAGTTGTCAAGAAGGAGAGAAGAGAGGAAGGGGAGGAGAGAGGAAGGAAGGAAGGAAGGAAGGAAGGAAGGAAGGAAGGAAGGAAGGAAGGAAGGAAGGAACAAAGGAACAAATGAAGGAAGGAAGGAAGGAAGAAAGGAAGGAAGAAAGGAAGAAAGGAAAGAAGGAAGGAAGGAAAGAAGGAAGGAAGGAAGGAGGGAGGGAAAGGAGGAAGAAAGATTAGGGAAGAAAGGAAGAAAAGAAGGAAGAGGAAAAAGAAAAGAAGGAAAACATGAAATCTGATTTTTACCTACCCTAAATATCCAACATTCAAGAAATGTAAATAAATACCACTACTAAGGAAAGTATACACAATGAAATATATTACCTCATAAATAATGATATAAATTAGCTCAGAACTAGTTACTATTAAAAGAGAAAAACATAACATGTTAATTAAAGACATTACAACAGAGCAGTCATTTAGCAAATGTTGGCTTTGTTCTGTTTTTAGGCTTGCTAAAATGCATGGATTTAGAAACAATCCTAGAAGGTGAACAATCTTAAAACATTCCCCCCTGACCACAATGGGCATTCTTTGCTTCAAGAAAAAGACTATTATGCTAGGAGTAAAGTTACATTGGTATAATATTTCTGATTAAGTGGTTAAGATTTCATAGAGTGGGGGAATGTTTAAATCATTAAACACTATAATTACCAAACATTGCAGAAGAACTAAAAAAAATGGAGATGCATTGTCAGAGTAAGAAGATTGTCACATATTAACACTAATGGCCTGCATGCTAATAGAATAATAGATATCATCTATTAATTGCATGATTTAGAATGCAAGATGGCCTGGGCAAGTAATGAGAATAAGACATAAAAAGTAAATAGCCTAGGCATTCAAGTGGTATACACAAAACATAAGATGACCTAGAGGAAGGTCTTCAAAGACATGAGTTTAATATGTACTTAATAAATTCTTGTTAAATTGGAATGAAATCCTCTTTACATGACTTATGAGAAGATTTGGATACAATGGAATAAGATGAAGAGTTATGTGATGTGTATAATCTTTACCACTGGAAAGAATACCCATACAGATGAAAATATAGATCTACTGAGCTATTACAGTGTAAGGAGGAAAACTGAATCCACTGAAGGATCAAGTTTTGATCCTAGCCCCATGGAAGCACTAAATCTTTAATAAAATATAATCATTCAAAAATTAAAATAAAATAACCACCTCCCAAATAAGACAAGACAAACTCCAAAGAAACAAAATGAAAATTAAACTATGATGAATCCCTTTTTTTATGTAATACCACACAACTAGATAGGCAATTGGATTATTAGTCATCCAGATATTTTCCATTCTAAACATTGGTGTGTTTGTTTTTCTTTCAGTTTTATCTTCTAACTTGCTCACTACCAAATAAAACATTTACAATCCCCCAAATTTCCAATCCTTTAACACCACCACCCTCATCACCACACAACTACCAATTTGTATGTGACAAAAGTTCCTTCCTGACTGTACACAATACCCTTATCATCCTGGAAAGCATCATCAGATATATTATCTTTTGACATAATCCTTACTTCAGAATTTTTTTTGAAATTTTTAACTTTCTACCATGGCCAACATGCTAATATCTAATCCTTAAACACCATTACCATCTACTCTTGCCATTTCTGCTTCTACGACACAGAATATTATTGGAGAAAGTCTAAGAAATGTGTAGGTGTGGTACTTTATATCATGATATTCACATATAATCATCTTTTCATTGCTGCTTAGAATTTTTTCTTAAATCACATTTACTCTTTAGCATGCTATTCAACTGCTATTCTAAATCATTCTACCCTTCCTTGCAGCACAAACATACACTGTTGGACCAAATGAGGAATACAACTAAACACATGCCCTCATCTTATTTCTCTTGTTCTTTTAATGTTACACTGTATTTTGACTTTCTCTGTTCTGTGAGTGTTTGCTGAATAAATAGGGTTTGCTATGCTGGTAATCCAAACCTTGGAAGTTGCCTTTGCTTGGCATTACAACCACTCATTCATAACGTCATCTTTTAATAACATTTGGTGAAGTATCCTTAAAACTGTCATATAATTTTAAAAGGTTACTTAAACTTCTTCCTTAATTTGTATATATAAAAATAATTGAAGCAAAAACATGGAATGTATATGTAGCATAATTATCTCACCCATCTTATTCTCTGAATATAGTCAGTACTTAATGAATTGTACAAAACAAAGAGCACTGGATTTCAAGTCAGAAAATGTGAATTCAAATTCCAGCTCTTCCATTTCACCTGAATGAGATTGGACAAATCATTTCTATTCTTTGAGCTGCTATCTTCTTATGTTAAAAAATAAAATTAGATAAAATAATACTTAATGACCCTTACAACACTAAATTGATGCTTCTGTGGAAAAATGATGATGCTTATTGAATCTAATTTTTATAGCTCAATATTTTCCCTTTTGGGGAAAGGCTTCATAAGAGAAGTGACTCTTGAACTCTGCCTTGAAGTAACATGAAGATTCAGGAAGGCTTAGACACAGGAGAAAGTAAATACTAGTCATATGAGCTGGTTTATGCAAATACATGGTAGCTAGTTAAGATGAACTGTCACATTCATAAATCTGCTAGAAATCCAGTTTGGTTGTTATGCACTGTGTCTGAAGGAGAAGAATATAAAATAAGGCAGAGAAGTAGAATAAAGTTAGACTATTTAGTGCTTTGGAAAAATGGATTACATATGGTGATTAATGGGCAAGTCACTTATCCTCTGTCTTAATCCACTGGAGAAGGAAATGGCAACCCACCCCAGTATCTTTGCCAAGAGAACCCCATGGACAGTACTGGCATGCTATGGTCTGTGGGATTCTGAAGAGTCAGACAAGTAACTGAAAAACAAGTCTGGTGCTAAGCTATTGCAGCTTGAAACCCAAACCTTGCCATGGATTTGCACTCCCAGATATTATTTTAGTTCCCATTTTTGTCACTGTTTCCATTTCAGAATCAACTTCTAGACATTTTCCTTCCATGAGTACTCTTCTTCTTTGTTGATTTTGGCTAAATTCTGACTTCCTAATTTGGGAATTTCCCAGTCTCAAAGTATTGCCAACATCTCATTGCCATGGATCACAAAACAGGGAACTGTCCAACTAGTACCACCAATATCATTCAGGCATGAACCTGAAAAGGGATGTGTCCAATTAGCAACACAAATATAGCTCAGGTTTGGATTTTTAAAAGAACAGGGAGGGAGAATATCTGAGATTCTAAACTGATCCTATTCAGTTCTGAGGAATTTGGTCCTGGGGATTCCAACACTCATCCTAGCAGTTTGCATATTTCCCAAATGAGCTAAAGTAATAAGTAAAAGTCACATACTCTATGGTTCTTGGTGAAAAATCTATCCCTCAGCTGTACCCCTCCCTGTAGGGTAGTGCTGATTTGTTGTCAAAGGATGTGGCGATTTCTGGATTTACTCAATCAGAAATTGGCTTTTAACCCTAGTTTACTGGTCAAACTGCAATTTCTTCTTGAACTTGCTATATTTCAGTAATCTGTAGTCATTTGAGTTTGGCATAATATGTCAAATGGACTTGTATATTATATGTGGTAGGTTTGCCCTTGGTATGAAAAAAATCAATAAGTAAGTGAACAATGTTTGATAATAAGAGAACAGCTATCTAGAAGCTTTGGCCAATTGATGAGAAGAAAGTTCCTATATATACTAAAATATTTATAGCAATACTTTTTGCGATGACAAAGAATTGGAAACTAAGCAGATTCCTATAGTTTCTTAGGGAATGGCTAGACAAACTGTGGCAAATGATTGTAATTGACTGGTACTGAGATGTAAGAAATTATGAATGTATGAATAAAGAAAAGAATGGAAAGATCTACATGAACTAAGCAGAGTAAAGTGAGCAGGGCTACAAAAACAATATACACAATGATTATAACAATGTAAAAAGAAATAATAAACATCCAAAATTCAAAAATTATTCATTAGTTAAGGTTATTTCTTAAAATGCGTAATACAAAAGAAGAGCAATGAAAATAGGCTGCCACTTCAACATTTTGCAAAAGTGGTATGTCCACAAGAGTCAGTATACATAGTTTCAAAGTTTTTCCATGTATTGATCAGTTATGCAGATTCTTCTTTTTTTTTTTACTCAAAATAATATTTGTTATAGGGATGGATCTCTGAGAGAGGAAGAGATAAGGATACTGATGGAAAATATGGTCATATAAGAAGGCAAAAGACATCAGTAAAACCTAATTTTTAAAAAAAGGGTGGGGTCATCCATCAGACTACAACTCAAAAGTCCCTTTGGAAAAACCCAGAATTAAACCAAACTCAAAAGTTCTGAGAAATATACAATATAAATTCTGACATGAAAGGCAAATAAATGTATACAACTCTTCTGTAAGAGGTTTGACTCTTTCATCAAATCATCAAAACTTTGTTGTTTTGTTGTTTCAGTCATGTCCAACGCTTCATGACCCCAATTTGGTGTTTTCTTGGCAAAGACACTAGAGTGGTTTGCCATTTCCTTATCCAGCACATTTTATAGATGAGGAACTGAGGCAAACAGGGTTACATAACCTCAGTGTCTGAGGTCAGATTTGAACTCAGGAAAAAGAGTCTTTTTCATTCAAAGACTATCCACTGTACCACTGATATGCCTCATCAAAACTTTATTATTGACAAAGAAAAGCTGAATTTAATTTGTGATGTCCATACAGAACGAGGCCCTTTGCACTTTCTAACTATACCATTAAGTCCTTCAGGGCAAAACCTTTGTCCTATTCTTTGAACACCCTTCAGTTCCTAGCCAAGTAATTCTCATAAATTTGACAATTCAATTCAACGGGTATTTTTAGAACATTGCTGTATATCTAGCACTGTAAATCAGGGAATAAAAGATTGAAAAAATTTAATCCTGGCTCTCCAAGAATTTATATTGAACTGATACTTTTTTGCTCCCTATTTGTGGATGGTAGAATGCATTCAGCTAATTCATTCCTTCTTATTTGGTAAGAATGTTCAGTTCCTGTCATCATGTTTCACTTTTCACTTTGATATTTAATTTGTTTTTATTTCATTTTAGATTATTTTTTAAAGTATATAGCTATAAACCTGAGGGAGATGAAAATTAAAAATATATTCATTGGCTTGCCATTAAGATGCATTTACCAAATATGTATTAAAGTATGGGGCTGTATAAAGATCTAATTTTAAAAAGAGTAAAGCTGATATTTTTCTTCTACTTTGGAGACTATTTGCACTAAAGTCTTACCTGATTTCATGAAGAGACTTTTATGACACCCTCATCAAGAGGAAAGATTGACTGTTTCAGCAGGTAATGCACCCCTGACTGTTTTAAGTACAAGCAAAGTCCTCCAGAAGAACTCTTTGTTTTGCTCACTGAACCACAAAATTAAAGTACCATGGAAGAAATTCAGATAAGCAACAATGCCAAAATATGTATCATTCTATACTGAAAATCTTCAAAATTACAGTATTTACACAAGGGTATTAGGAAAAGAATAAATGAAAATTTTATAGTTTAAGAAAGGAAACACAATTTTCATTAACTAGCACTTTTCTACTGCTCTAAACCTTTTAATGGGAGCACAGGGAATTTGTACTCACTGAAGTAGATCAGTGAAATGATAATTTGTCTTTGAATAGAGTACTTTTATCCCATTAATTTCTGCCATTATGGTATGAGACAAGCTGTAATCCAATGACTAACTGAAAATCAAGGTACAAAATGAAGACAAGAAAACAGAGGGCTAGGTTACATCACATTATGCTATAAATATAAATATATATATATATATATATATATGTACAAAATTAATAGTATTCAATCATTAATTATAATTATTCTTAGCATAAATTTTATAACCCTAATTGTGACTGAGTTGCATGTTATTACTAATAAATTATTTTGGAAGCTCCAATTTAGTAAAGTTCATTTACTACATACATAAAAGAAAAAAGAAGCACCAGCTATTTCCTTAAGATTTGCTACATGAAAACAAGTTGAAGTGAAATTTAAGACCTCACTTAATGTACTTTCCATCACCTCAAATGACACATTTATTTTTCAACTTGATATACTGCCTTCTCATGTTTTTTTACACAAGGAGCCACTTTTCATACCCTTTTAAAAATACCACAAATGACAAATAACAATAAAATCTCAGAAGGTTAATCCCACCTTCATTTTTCTGAATTATTGCTTCTTTGAAAGAATTATATTTAAACATCCTTGGATTTTTTTCTATTAATAGAGAAAAAATTACTTACTTTGGGGTAGACTTTGCTGTCACTCATTACCCTGTGATTGAATGGAGCCAAATAGGATTCCAGCAATGGTATCTGGTTCTTTCATTATAATGTATGCGCATGTAAAAGGTGGTTATGTCGGGATAGCTGGAAACAGTAGCATCTTCAACCAAGAGGTAAGTTGTGAGGAGCAAGAGAATGGTCAAGATGGAGATCAAGGAATGAGGAATGAGGCTTCTGCTCAAAGTAGGAGGCTTAAGTATCATGGAACTAGAAACCTTCATACTCATTCTATAGATGGAAACCTGAAATACAGGGAAGTTAAGTGACTTACCAAATTCAGAGAAAGAGTAAACATCAGAGGCAAGACTTAAAGCCAAGTATTTTGACTCCACATTCCTTGCTTTTTCTATTGTTTCAGATTTATATACAATTTGTCACACTCACTGATGAGATCATAATGTATCTTTTTTAAGCTGAACAGTTGAATTTCAACTGTGGATAGCTTCCAGCAAGGTTTGATTCCAACATGAGAAAAAAATATTTCAGTAGCTACAAACAGATATAACATGTCACAGAATGTAATCATAAAATAGGTCTATCAGTAAGCTAAAGAACTTCTTTAATAAAAAAAAAATCTTTGGACTATTGCCAGACTGAGATTTATTGAATCATTTTTCAGTCATATCTGACTCTTTATAACCCCATTTAGGGTTTTCTTGACAAAAATTCTGGAGTGGTTTGCCATTTCCTTCTCCTACTCATTTTACAAATGAGGAAACTGAGTCAAACGGGGTTAAGTGATTTCCCCAGGGTCACACAGCTAGTAAGCATTTGATGTCAGATTTGAATTCAGAAAGGTGAGTCTTCCTGACTCCAGGCCTATCACTCTTATCTTAGTTGCCCAGACTGAGATTAACTGTTCATTTCTCTAATGCAAGGACACCTAGTGGCATAAAATATTTTTGGCAAGTTTCTGAAGTACCAGAAAAATGCACTTGGTTCTGGAGGGCTCGCAGCTGAAAGAATTTCTCCCCTATACTCCTAGTAAAGCTTTATTGTCCGTATAAATTTTAAAACTGTTTTCCCATACATCATCTCACTTTAAATCCTTTGGCTCACACATAAAAAAGAATTAATAGTCAACACAAACACTAATAACGTATAAGAGCAATATAATACAGATTTTTTTTAAGAAAAATCTATTGGGGGGGGGGTGGAGCCAAGATGTCAGTGTAGGAGCAGCAAGGTACCACAGCTCCCACATAGCAACCTCAAACAATATAAAATATGACTCTAAACAAATTTTAGGCTCTAAAACTCACACAAATACACCTCCTGCTGAAGGTAGTGCAACTGGAAGGGATCGTCTCAGCACTGGGAGCAGAAATCAGCCAAGCCTGAGACCAAGGCTTGGCCTGGGGTGGGGGGGGGGGAGGAGAGAGAAGGGGAGTGGCCAGGATGAGCTGCAGCTGGAACTTCAGCTGAATGGATCAGTGGCAGCTGTGGCAGTTTCCAAAATTATCAAACTATAAGAAACAAGGACTAAGTGAAAGGTCAATAGAACTCAGCTAAACTTGGGGGAGAAAAGTGGTCAGGCCAAATTGCCTCCAGGGAAAGAAAGCAGCAGAAGAGGTGGACCTGAAGCTGCCTCCTCATAGCTGCTTCAGAGCTTCTGGCCTGCAGACTGCAGGGGGGCCAAGTGATCGTTCAGAGGCCAAGTGCTCTTGCATGGAGTGGCCTGGATCCAGAGCGTAGTCTTGGGTGGTGGTCCTGGGGTATGTTTTCAGAGAGCCAAAGTGGGTGGGGGCTACAAAAAAATGACAGACTCCTAATAGCTCCAGCAGCTGGGAAAGACCTAGTGATTTGGGACAGAGCTTTCCCCTCTGGAATCAGAGTTCCACAGAGCTAAAAAATCATTGACTGGCCAACATGAACAGGCAAAGAAAGCAAAGTTAGAACAGCAACCAAACTCTAGATTCCTTCTTTGGTGACAAGAAGGATCAAAGCATGGAAAGGGAGGAAGACAACACAGTCAGAACTCCCACACCAAAAGCTTCCAAGAAACATGAAGATTTCCTAAAAGCCACAGGTCAGCTTAAGAAGGATTTGAAAACAAAATGAGAGAAGTGGAGGAAAAATTGGGAAGAGAAATAAGAATGATGCAAGAAAATCATGAAAAGACAGTCAACAACCTGACTGAAGAAAATAACACCTTAAAAAATAGATTAACTCAAATGGCAAAAGAGGCCCAAAAAGCCAATGAGGAGAAGAATGTCATAAAAAGTTGACTTTTCCAGATGGAAAAATAATCTCAAAAGCTTTCTGAAGAGAATCATTCCTTCAGAATTAGAGTGGAGCCAATGGAAGCAAACGACTTTATGAGAAATCAGGATACTATTAAACAGATTGAAACAAATGAAAAAATTGAAGGCAATGTGAAATATCTCCTTGAAACAACCACTGACCTGGAAAACAGATCCAGGAGAGACAATTCAAAAATTAGTGGACTACCTGAAAGCCATGATCAAAAAAAGAACATAGAAAGCATCCTTCAAGAAATTCTCAAGGAAAATTGCCCTGTTATATTAGAATCAGAGGGCAAAATAGAACTTAAAATAATTCACCAATCACCTCTTGAAAAAGATCCCCAAAAGAAAACTCCTAGGAATATTATAGCCAGGTTCCAGAGTCCCCAGATCAAGGAGAAAATATTACAAGCTGCCAAGAAGAAACAATTTGAATACTGTGGAAAAACAATTAGGATAACTCAGGATCTAGCAGCTTCTACAGCAAGGGATCGAAGGGCCTAGAATATGAAATTCCAGAGATCAAAGGAGCTAGGATTAAAACCAAGAATCACCTATCCAACAAAATTGAATATAGTGTTCCAGGGGAAAATATGGTCATTCAGTGAGGTGGAGGACTTTCAAACATTCTTGCTGAAAAAAACAGAACTGAAAAGGAAGTTTGACACTCAAATACAAGAAGCATGAGAAGGTAAACATGGAAAAGAAATCATAAGGAACTTATCAAAGTTGAACTATTTACATGCCAACACGGAAAAGTGATAATTGTAACTTATGAAACTTTTCTCAGTATGAGGATAGGTGAAGGGA
>CM053586.1:115208406-115233931 GCA_028646515.1 Pseudochirops corinnae | reverse complement strand
TTATAATTTTATTTTCATTAGCTATTAGAATGTTTTTCTTACACTATTTTGCTCTATTGCCTTGAAAAAAATAGGCAATACTGACTTGGAAAAAAAATTTATATTTATTGATTCCAAAGTTCCTCATTAGAATTAAATCAGCATCTTTCTTATACTTTTTATTATTTAAATACTAAAATATAGAACTATGTGGAATAAATTAACTTTGACAATTTTTCTAGATGAATAAATTATTATTTTAAAATTCATTTGAATTTCCATCAATCATTCATTTAGGAATCATTTTCTGAGCCTTGATTATGGGCAAGAAACTGTGAGAAGTCATATGAATAATTATCCTTTAATCTAAAGAATCAATATGTTTAATAAAATGTGATCATGTATGAGCGTTTATGTATGTATGTGTTATTGTCAACAATGCCTAATATAATGGCTTGAGCATAATTGAAATTTAATAAGGACTTATTGAATAAATGAATATGTAAAGGGTTAAAGAGAACAGTATTTTTTCTTGTACTTTTTTCTTTTTATTTCATTGTACCTTTTTAATCTAATGAGAAATTGTGCATATCAGTTGGAAAGATATTGATTCTGTAATTGTTATTTAAATAAGAATTAGATTTCTTTAGGATTTAAGTATGTCTCATTTCTTTTTACCTGTGTATATAATACACAGACATTATATACACCCATATTTATGCATACATATTTATGTCTATTTATGTATCTACATCTTATCCCATCTTTTATGCCTAAAGCCTGAGATTCAGGTAAATTTTGATAATGGATAGAATGGTTAGGAAATTTGTTCTATCAACCATATGAATAATTAACAATAGTTTCTCTTGAATTAGGGATTATTTCTATTGTTCTAAAACCATCTGAAACACCACAGTCAAATTTGATTCTCAAAGCATTGATTCCTCACTATATCACACTGTTTCTCCTGAAGTAAAAAAGCAATAATCAGTGGCGGATTACAAGGAAAATGCAACTGCTCTCTATACTGCTGGTGACTTTGCCAATGACTGATTAAAGAGACTGTTGAGCTCTAAGGTTAGTAATGACTCCTGATTGCAGGAATTTGCCATGAACTAAGAACCCTAGCCAGTTTAACAAGTCCTATGAAATTCCTGGTAGGCATTCTACTGTTTTTCACCCAGCCTTTATAAGCACATAAAAAGTGTACTTAACACCTAATTACTAATTGTATGTCTATGGTAAAACATTTGGTGAAAATAATTTACTCTCCTATGGTACCACTTTCATATGATACTTAAAAATAACTAATTGTTTTCCCCAAACAGAAACACAAGGTCCACTTTTTTTAGACCAGGGAAAAGCTTTTCATAATATTTCATATCTGAAAATCATTTAACATGTGATAGAGATGAGAAATAAAGACTTTTGTCTTTGTTCAGTCTTTTTCAGTCATGTCTGAGTATTTGGGACTCCATTCAGCGTTTTCTTGGCAAAGATAATAGAATGATTTGCCATTTCTTTCTCCAGCTCATTTTTACCGATGAGGAAGTGAGGTAAACAGGATTAAGTGACTTGCCCAGGGTAACATAGCTAGTAAATGCTGGAGGCTGAATATGAACTCAGGAAAATGAGTTTTCCTGACTTCAGGCCCAGGAAAGGCCATCCATTGCCACTAACCTAGTTGCCCCAAGAAACAGAGGAAGTCAAATAATAAAGTCAAAAATCCAGTCATTTTAGACATAAAGCATCTTCACAAAAGCAGTAAATTCCCAAGATTCCAGGCTACTATTCTGGATTTTGGGTAAACTACTAGGTTCATGCTATTTTTTTCTTTTTGCAAAAAACATAAGAAAATTCCAGATTTCCCATTAGTCACTGATATACTTCAATTCAGAAACAAGGAAGAGACTGATTTCCATCTGTATTCTACCTCTATCATACCTTATTTATAGTGTATTGTTTACTTCTGGGCAACACAGTTTAAGAAGGACATTGATAAGCTATCGTCATGTATTTGAAGAAACAAAAACAATCAAGCAGTGGAAATCTCAAATAGACAGATTTATACCTGATATTGGGGGGCATTATGTATGAAAATGCAAATCTACTATGTAAAACTTGCTATTCCTTTTAAATACAAAGCAAAGTTATTATGTAAATTTATTTGTTTTCCTTTTTATGGCTTTCCTCAAAATGTAGTAGACCCTCTCTTCGAGGATGTTTCAAGCAAAAAAGCTATATGACCATTCATCAGAAATGTTATATTGGGAATTTGAGTGTGAAGGGTTTAGATTGGATTAGTTGACTGCTAAAGTTCTATTAATCCTATGATTCTATGGCACAGTGGATGGAATGCTATCATAAAGTCAGTAAGAACTGAGTTAAAATCTGGCCCTAAACACTTACTAGCTATATTACGCTGTGCAAGTCACTTAACCTCTTTTTGTCTCAGTTTCTTCATCTGCAAAATGAAAGTAATAATGGCACTGACCTCCCAAACTTCTTGTGATTATCTAATGAGATATAAAGTGCTGAGCTTAGAGTGTCTGGCACATAGTACTCACTATATGTGTTAATTATTATTATATGCTCAATATATGCTGGTGACGTTGCCAACGATAGATTAAGAAGACTGTTGAGGTTTAATGTCGGTAAGGATTCTAATTTAAGGGACTTGCTATGAATTGAGAACCAAAGAACATAATCCCAGACCAATTTAGCAAGTCTTAGGGGAAATTTTATGTGTAATTTTTCTGTTTACATTGTAGTTATTATGTATATTGTTGTTTTGGGGTTTTTTTTTTGGCTCTATTTAAATCACTCTACATTAGTTCATGTAGATCTTGCTATGCATCTCTGTATTTTTCACATTTATCATTTCTTACGGAACAGTAACATTCCATTACTTTCTTGTACCACAATTTATTCATCCATTCTCCAATCAATGGGCATCTACTTTGTTTTCAATTCTTTTTTGCTACAAAAAGTGCTGCTAAAAATATTCTGTTGTATATGAAAAAAAATATTCTTATTGATTCCTTCCTTTGGGTATAACCCAGGAATGGAGTCTCTGGTTCAAAGGGCATAGAATTGTGGTGACTTTATTTGCATAGTTCCAAATTGCTTTCCACAATATTTATACCATTTCACAGCTCTACTAACAATACATTAGTAAGTCTATCATCCTACAACCCCACCGCCCGACATTGCCTACTGCCATTTTTGTCATCTTTGCCAGTTTCCAGGCATTGAGCTAGAACAGTAGAATGTATGGCTATTTTAATTTATGTTTCTCTTAGTATTAATGATTTGGCACATTCTTTCACATGGCTACAAACACTTCATAATTCTCCTTTAGTAATTGTTTGTTCATATTCTCTGAGAACTTATGTGTTGATGAGAGACAAATCATACGTTCCCCACTTTTTTCCTCTTTTCCTCTCCCCTCCAAATATCCATGCTATTTTGTAATTTAGTATCACTAAAAAGAATAAAAACACACAATAAAATAAAAACCACAACAATAAAAAGTGATTCTCCTGTAGGTTGGGTGCCATGAAGTTCTATCCAGAATGTCCCAGGTTTTTTTCCACACCATCACCTCCACCTGACTTTTGCTTTTACCTCCCTGTCTTTTTGTATGTTTAGAAATAATCTCTTTGTGCTCTTCTGCTATCATTATGTTGTTTTTGTTTATCTTGGTTGTAGCGTACATTTAACACTCTTGCTTTTCTGTTATCTGAGGTATTCAAGGAAAAAATAATTTCTTTGGGTCTGGTTTTCTTTGTTTCTGAGCGTATTTTTTCTCTTTTACAGTTAAGTTCTGATTTGGAGAGTAGATCATCCTAGGTTATATCTTGAGCTCCCTTGCCTTTCACAACATATTATTCCATTCTCTCCTTCAAGAAATGCTTTGTATTTTTTTATGTACCCAGCTTTTAGCATAATGATTGGTACATAGTTGATGTTAAACATATATTTATTGACTTGTCTCCCTTTTATTAACATTTTAGTAAGTATCCAGCATATTTTTTGTGGTGCTACTTCTTTCACTTTCCATTAGTTCATATAAATCTACCCATGTTTCTCTGAATTCCCTATATTTACTATTTTTTGTGGCACAATAATATCATATGCATTTATAAACAACAGTATGTACAATTATTCAGAATGGATGATTTCGCATATATTAGACATTTCTTCTTGTCTTTGATTTTCTTGAGGTATATATAATTAAATGTTCTATGAATGACATGTTGTCCACAATGGAAGTCTTTCCAGCTTGTTAGGTACCACCAGATATTGATATGATCTTCAAGCAATCAAGATTACCTCCTTGTCACAAGTTAAAATCAAATGTTTTCTTTTCCAAGGGAGCTAACAATAAGAAGATACCATAAGTTGAACTGACTTTTTGTAGTAGTGTAATTAGCTCTTTCATTGTCATATACATAAACTCATTTCTTCTTTATGCTACTATGCCTTTCTTTTTGCAAAATGGGGCACACTTTCTTATGATATATAATTTAATTTTAAAATCTATACAAAGAAGAAATTCAACAGGGTAACTGCCAGATTTGAAATACTGGTCACAGGACTGCTTATGCTATAAACTTTACCAAGTTTTGTCACCAGTCTGAAAGAACTGAAGTACTCTACTTTATGATGCTTTCTTAGGGCAAATGGATAATTGGATATTGAAGTATTTAAAAGAAGGTCTATCATTTAGTTAGCTATCAGAGAAGAATTATTTTCACCTCTACATGTTTTTCAGTCACCATAATTTATATGACTTTTTTGTCATTAAATTAGTAATGCAACATCACTACTACTGTTAAGGTTCTGTCAAAAATTTCAATACAGTGAGCTATAAAAATTTTCCCCAGGCCAAAATTTAATATACAATTTTCACAGTATTGGAATACTGGATTTTTCTATTAGCATAATATATAGGCATATATTTAACACATCTTTAAATCTCTTTGATGTATATTGACATTACACAACAAAATTTTACTTCCAAACATTTCCCTTTCCTTGACTAACAAATCTAAGAGCCTACACTGAAACTCAATTATTTGAATTAAAGTGGAAACCTCTTTGTAAATGTGCCCTTCCAAAATTGAACATTTAATGCAATAACCTTTTGAAAAGACACTGGTATCCTAATTTTGAAACATTTTCTCCAGAAATGATATAAAATAATGTGTGTCCATGTAAACTAAGAGATGAGATAATTTTGAGGTTGAAGAGATAGTAGAGATACTCTCCTCTGCCTTCCTAATTCTATGTAAGGAAACTGAGGTTTCAGAGCTAAAAAGGCTTACACAAAGCCACACAGACAGTATGATGCAAAGCTGTTGAATCTAGGACTCCTGACACCAAATCTATTGCCTTCACCAGTATATCATGAGAAGACAAGATATGATCTTAATTTCATATCATCGATGAACAATCACTTAAAAATCCTACTTGATAACATAAATATGGATACATCTTACAATATCACTATTTCTTAAAACCATATATTTAATCAAATTTTTCTACTTTGAATAATATTCTAAATGCCTTAGTAGAGCTATGAACTGCCATGCCTAACCCCATAATTTCCATAATTTAAAAAAATGGTAAAATTTCTGAGGGCTATGAACAAGTTATTCTCTCAAATGTCTTCTAACTCCACTATCAAGGCAGGTCCGATCTATAAAACCAGAGTTAAAAAGACGTGGCAATTAGTTTTTGTCTGAATGATGGTAATAGCAAAATTCCTGTGGCTAAGGAAACATGTTGTCTTACTTTTTAGGACATCATGATCATCATGATCGTCATCATTTGAAAAACATATCAGAATACACTTTTCTTCAAACATCATTACCCTTGAACATGATTTTAAGGTAGGTAGTGCAAGTATTATTGTTATTATTATTATTTCAATTTTGCAGTAGACAAAAGTAAAGTACCTGGAGATTGTGACTTGCCTATAAATACATAGGTCAAGCAAGACAGTAAGAGTACACGTTAAGTAGTCACAAAATTAATCTTGAAATGAAACCCAGATCTTTTATTTGCAATTATTTTGATTTTTAAAAATTTTTCAAAATTTACATTTGGAGTTTTATTTTGGACTTTTGTATCTGTTACTTTTCTGGATTTTTAGTTCATTTTATATTTTTAGTTAAATGTCTGATTTATTGATCTCTTATTTTGGAAAATGTGTTGGAGAAGATAGTTTAGAGAAATAAGTTTTTCCCTAAGCATTACTTTGGTAGTATACTATAAATTTGTTTTGCTATCTTATTTGTAATAAACACTTTAGACTCATTCTCCCAAAGCAAGCCTGACTATGTCACTGAATAAGTATACTGGGATATTCCTGAGGATGTGTGGGCATTTGTGGGCATCATTCTTTAACATTATTGACTCAATTCTCATGTCTGTTAGGTCCCCCTGCTGTTAGGTGGTAGTGATTTTTGCTCTAGTTCTATTTGACCATACAAAGGAATAGTTCCTTGAAGGTATAGCAAGAAGAGAAGTACCAATATTTCCCTCAAACACCTGAACGGCACACTATCTCCTTTACTTGCTTGGTCCCTGGTGAGAGAGGACTCAGAATTAATGGAATTTCTGTGTGGTATTAGTTCCAACAAGATCATGTCCAAATGTAGCAAAGCCACTGAATGAATCCAAGTCTCAGTTACTATGGAGATAGGACTGGAAGGTCATTCATTCTTCAGCCATCAATGTTGTACTAGCTGACTTCAAAAACCTAGCAATACTTCAGTCCTGGATTTCCCATTTACTTTCTTTTCTTATTTCTTGTAATTCATAGTCATAGTAAATCTTACTTAAAACTGTAAAAACAAATGCTGAGATAATAAAACAAGGTCCATGTTCATGTTATATGGGGAGTAACTTAGGCTTTTCAAAACCTTTTCAATATTTTCTCCTTTCTCTCACCAGGATGCCGCCAGGTGTGAAGGAGTCAGAACAAAAGCACTGGATCTAGTTAATTAGTGCCCTCTGAATGTACCCCAGCTCTGAATTTAATCAAAGAGCCTTCTCTTTACCACAAGTTTAGTAGACCAATAACCAGTTGCATAATATGATATATAATCCATTTTGGGAAGCAAAATACTTCTATGGTATATCACTGCGCCCCTTGGAAGCAGGCTCCCCAGCCTCTTCCCTATATGGAATTGTCTCATTACCAACCTCCTTTTATATACTATTATAATTGTCTTTGTAAAATCATATCTTGTTTCCATAATTTGTTCTTTGATCCACATATTCTTTAGAATTCTATTGTTTAGTTTCTACACAAATTTTAAGAGTTTCTTCAAATTACCCTTATTGATTATAAGCCCAAATCTTTTGATTCCAAATCTAGACAGCTCCATGATAAGTGGCATTTTATTTACAGAAGAGAATAGAAATATAAAACTAACCCAATACCTATATGAACACAACTAAAAAACACTTTTCACACAAATAAAATCAGATCTAACTAATTGGAGAAACATCAATTGCTTGTGGCTGGGTCAAGCTAATATAATAAAAATGACAATTTTACCTAAATTAAATTAAATATTTAGTGCCATACCAATCAATCTACCCAAAAATTACTGAGCTAGAAAAAATAGTGACAAAATTCATTTTGAAGAACAAAAGGTAGAATATCAAGGCAATTAATGAAAAGAAATGCTAGAGAAGGTGGCCTAGCCGTACCAGATTTTAATCTCTATTATAAAGCGGCAGATGTCAAAACTACTTGGTACTGGATGAGAAATAGAATAGTAGATCAATGGAATAGATTGGGTACAAATGACTCAGTAGTCAATGATTATAAGAATATACTGTTTGATAAGCCCAAAGACCCCAATTTTTGGGATAAGAACTCACTATTTGACAAAAACTGCTGGGAAAACTGGAATATAGTATGGCAGAAACTGGGCATAGACCATCATCTAACACTGTTCGCCAAAATCAAGTCCAAATGGGTGCATGACCTAGGTATAAAGGCTGATACTGTAAATAACCTGGAGAAGCAAGGAATAGTTTACCTGTCATATTTATGGCGTAGAGAAGACTTTATAATCAAAGAAGAGTTGGAGAGCATTATAAAATGTAAAATGGATAATCTTGATTTCATTAAATTGAAAAGTTTCTGTATAAACAAAGCCAATGTAACCAAGATTAAGAGGGAAGTAGGAAACTGGGAAAGAATAAATACAACCAGTGTCACTGATAAAGGCCTCATTTCTCAAATATACAGGGAAATAAGTAAACTCTATAAGAATACAAGTCATTCCCCAATTGATAAATGTTCAAAGGATATGAACAGGCAATTCTCAGAGGTAGAAATTAAAGATATCTATAAGCATATGAAAAAATGCTCTAAATCACTCTTGATTCAAGAAATGTGAATCAAAACAACTTTGAGGTACCACATGTCACCAGCCAGATTGGCTAAGATGACAAAACAGGAAAATGACAAATGCTGCAGAGGATGTGGAAAAATTGGAACACTAATGCATTGTTGGTGGAGCTGTGAACTGATACAATCATTCTGGAGAGCAATCTGGAACTATGCCCAAAGGGCTATAAATAATTGCATACACTTTGATCCAGTAATACCACTTCTGGGGTTGTATACCAAAGAAATCATAGAAGCAGGAGGAAGATCCATATGTACAAAAATATTTATTTCAACTGTCTTTGTGGTGGCAAAAAATTGGAAATTAAGGGATGCCCATCAATTGGGGAATTGCTAAAAAAAGTTGTGGTATATGAATGTAATAGAATACTATCATGCTATAAGAAATGGGGAGGAGATGGACCTCATATTTACCTGAAGAGGCATATACAAATTGATGCTAAGTGAGAAGAGCAGAGCCAGGAAAAACTTGTACACAATCAGAGACACATCGTATGTGTGATGATAAACCTTGAGAAATTGGACTCTTCTCAGCAATGCACAGCTATGAGACAACTCTACAAGTCTCAGGATGGAGGGAGATATCTACATTCAGAAAAAAATCTAGAAAGAACAGAGTTTAAATGGAGACTGAAATAATCTACATGCTATTTCTTTTTTCCATGTTTAGTTTCATTTCCTTTTTCCCGTTGTCCACTTCATTGCTTACAACCCTTCTATACAACCAGATAAATGTCCAATGTGAAAGTATTTGCAGATTCTATACTTGACTGCATGCCACCATGGCAGGGGGTGGGGGGGAAAGGGAGGAGAGAAAATTAGAAACTCAAGGGACTCTGGAACTGAATCTTGTAAACTAAAAGTAAAGAAACAAATAAATTTAAATAAAAAAAAAGAAATATAAAACTATAAGAGATGTTAGAAATCCTTTAGTCCACTTCTCTCATTTTCTTAAATAAGGAAACTAAAATCAAGAGAGCTTGATTTGTCTCAAACTTGTATATTCATTAAGATGATGACTTTACTTTTTATCACTTTGTCATAAATTCTAAGTAAACATTCATGAGAAAGGTAGGAGAAAATTATTAGAAAGTGAAACTATTTGAGTGATTAAAGTAGTAGGAAGAGAAAACAATAGTACTTCTCATTAAGAGAGACATTTGTAACTTTATCCAAACTTCAAATTAAGAGTCAAGTCACAGGAGATGGAAGAGTGGATTAAACAAGATACAGAAGCCAGAAAAGTTGTATTTCTGGTTCATTTTAGAGGCAAAAGGCAGAGTTTTGACAGAAAAAAAAGAGAAAGGAGATTTTTAAAACAACCAAGATATTGTGAAGAAGAAATGGCTCCTTCAATTATACTAATTGAAAAATGTTGGAAGCCTTGATATAGATTCTAATTATCTTTGTATAAAACAAAATGTAGGAATATATTGAGCAAAAATTGACAATCATAAAATTATTTAAAGATTTAGAATGTCTTGTCCAAACTAAACAGTTTAGTATCTATTATTAATCATTGTCAGTAAAATTAATTAGCTTCTAATAGTAAATAATTTCAAACTGTTGATTTATCTTTTAAAATAAGTTTTATTAATACTTTTAATTTTTACATAATTTTCACTTCTGCCATTTCCTGCGCCTCTATCTCATACCTAAAAGAAGGCTCTTTTTATCAAATTAAACAGAGCTAATCAAAATATTTTATAAAGGAATGGCATAGAACAATTCATGCTATATTTTGTTGAGAAGAGGGAAGCATATTTCATTATCTTTTTTTCTAGCGACATTATTGAATTTTTCAATTATTCAAAATTTACCTTCCCCTTAGTGGTTTTTCCTTTCTTTTTTTTAGGAAAAAAATAGCAGGTCTTGGAAACAGACTCAAGATGATAGAGAGAAGGCAGGAAGTTGCTTTTTTTTTCAGTTTTTCTCTGAAACAAGCTTAAATCAATCCTCTAAAGAGATTCTAGAGTGACAGAACCTACAAAAAAATGGAGTGAAACAATTCTCTAATATAAGATTAACTTAAAAGGACTTCAGGGAAGGTCTGTCTCACTTGGGTAAAAGGAGAGAGCAACTCAAAGCAGATGGTATCAGGGCAAGCCAACAGGAAGCTCTTAAGCACAGCACAGATGAGTTACTGAGTCCTCTCAGTCCTGGCTCAGCAGATCAGTGGCACAGTAGGCTGGCTAGCTGTGAGGCCTCTAGACTCTGCACAGAAGGCAAATTCCCGGCCCCAGAAATGAGACAATAACAGGTACTACTAGTCTGGGCCACCCCAGTGCAGTGTAAAAGGGCCAGCATCTGAAGCCCCAGTGTACAAAGCCAGGCCCCTGGTCACTAGCACAAGAAGGTTGGGACAGTGCCCCTTGCACCCCAGGAGCAGAGCTCAGCTTTAAAAACCACAAAATAGGCAAAAAATGACTAAGAAGCAAGAAAGGATCTTGAACATAGATGACTACTTTGGTGACAGAGAAGATCAAAACACAACTTTAGAAGAGAATGACAATGCCATAATGCCTATATGCAAAACCTCATAAGCGAATGTGAATTGGTCTCAAACCCCAAAATCCTTCTTGAAAGAGCTCAAAAAAGATTTTAAAAGTCAAATGAGAGAGGTCAAAGAAAAATTGAGAGAAGAAATGAGAGGTATGCAAGACAGAGTCAACAGCATGGAAAAGGAAAGACAAAAATTGACTGAAGAAAACAATTCCTTAAAAAATACAATTGACCAAATGAAAAAGAAAATCTGTTGAAGAAAGCAGCTACTTAAAAAGTAGAATTGACAAAATTCAAAAAAAGATACAAAAAATAATTGAAGAAAATAATTACTTAAAAATTAGAATTGGGCAAATGGAAGCTAATGACATTGTGATACATCAAGAATCAGCCAAACAAAATCAAAAGCATGAAAAAATAGAAGAAAATGTGAAGTACTTCATTGGAAAAACAACTGACCTAGAAAATAGATCCAGGAGAGATAATTTAAGAATTATTCAACTACCTCAAATCCATGATAAAAAAAAAAAAGGGGAGTGGGAGCTGAACAGCTGTAATGCCATAAAAGAGCAGCTTCCCAAGAGAATGCTACTGTGAACAGCTTTTAAGGTTCTGATTACACATTATAGTGAACACTCCATTTATTCCATAACAAATCAAGACAAACATTCACAACAAATCACAATATAATATCCAGAACATTACATCTTATCACAGAAAATCATAATATAGTGTTCACAACAGCTTAACATTAGAATGACCACCTAGTTTTCACTACAGTGGCCACAGTATTAGGAAAAAGAGCAAAAGAATAATCATCTGGTTTCCCTAAGGGGGAAACACTCCTTACTTAATCATTCAATCATTCCACAATGGAATAATCAATATTCCGCTTATGGGGCAATTATAGATTAACTTAATCAGTCACTTATCTAGCAATCAGTCACTAAGTATTGTTAATCACTAAATACAATCATTAGAAAATTACAGAAACCCTCCACCCCTCATTGTCTAGTAAACTTCAATTTCATCAGGCATTCTATATATCCAAGGAGAGGCTTTTTCTTCATCTTGACTCGGGGTGGTCTCTCAGATTCCCTGGATCCCCTTCCATGGTCCCAGCTCCTACCTGAATCCACCAAACAGTCAACTGGATTCAGAATCAGACAACTCCCAGGTCTTTGTCCAGTCCTCCAGGCAGTTCCTGGTATACTTTGAAGTTCACAGGGTCCAGCACATCTCAAAACCTTCACCACTTCTGTTGCTGGGAACTCAAGAATCAACCAAGCCATAAAAAAACAAAGTCATATCCTGGTCATGCTTCTTCAGTCCTCCAGCAGTTCAGCTGGCCCTTAGAACCAGAAAGAATCTTGGCCTTTTAGGTGGCCTTCCAGGAGGCCCTCTCAGCCTTCTAGGCATCCTTCCAGGCAACTTCAGCCTTCACCAGATTCTGTTCTCATAGAAAACTCCAACTCAATTCTCCGTCCAGCTGCCCAGTTTCCAGATGCTGTGAAAATTCTGCTCCCTCCACCAGGAGCCACCAGGAAGAAAATTGTTGGTTCTGTTTCTCTGTCTCTGGAACTCTTCTTATATACACATACACACATTGGCTTCCTGTCTCAGCCAAACCCTTCCTGTTATGTCAGCAACAGGAGACAGAGTTCACACCTTCTGTTTCTTTTAAGAGGTACTTAGCCCTAAGTTACTAAGGGCTAAGTATCTGCTAAATTAATTACCATTACAACAGCATCTTTCAAGAAATTATCAAGGAAAATTGCTTTCATATCCTAGAACCAGAGAGTAAAATAATCATTGAAAGAATCCACTGTTTACCTCCTAAAAGAGATCCCCAAATGACAACTCCAAGGAATATAATCTGGAATATCAAGTTCCAGAATTATCAGCTCAAGGAGAATATGCTGCAAGGAGTCAGAAAGAAATAATTTAAATATCATGGAGATACATTCAGGATTATTCAAGATTTAGCAACATCTTCATTAAAGAATCACAGGGATTGAAATATGATATTCTGGAAGCAAAGGGGCTTTGTACAACCAAGAATCAACTTTGTACAACCAAGAAGTACAACAACTTTGTACAAGAATCAACTTTGTACAACCAAGAAGTACAACCAAGAATCAACTACCCAGCAAAACTGAGCATAATCATTCTGGGGAAAAGATGGAAATTCAATGAAACAAGAGACTTTCAATCATTACTGATGAAAGGCCAGGGATGAACAGAAAATTTGACTTTCAAATACAAGACTCAAGAGAATCATAAAAATGGCAAACAAGAAAGAAAACAACAACAATATGTTATTCAATAAGGTTAAACTGTTTACATTCCCACACAGGTAGATGATACTTGTAACTCCTGATAGCTGCTTTTTTATTAGGGCAGTTAGAAGGTGTATACACAGACAGAAATGTGGGTGCAAGTTGATTTTGATGTGATGATATAAAAAATTTAAAGAGTGGGGAAAAAAGATTGTGCTGTGAGAAGAGGAAAGAGCAAGCAAAACATGAATAATTACATCACATGGAGAGGTACAAAAAGCTATTAGAGTAGAGGGAAATAAGAGAGGAGGGTGAGCAATGTTTAACTTTATTTTCAAAGGATTTGGTTCAAAGAAGGAATAACATACTCAGTTGGATATAGAATTTTATTTTACTCTATAGGAAAGGAGGAAGAGGAAGAGGAAGAGGAAAGAAAAGGGAAGGTGCAGATAGAGGGAAGGCAGAAGTAGTAGGGATAAGGGAAAACAAAAGAAAGGGAGACTGATATAAGGGAGGACAGGTTGAGGGAGGTGGTGGTCAGAAGTAAAACACTGGTGAAGAGTGACAGGGTGAAAGGAGAGAGAAAAGAATAAACAGGAGAAAATAGGAGGGACCTTTAGAGGGGAGGGTAAGGGACTAGATCAAAGGTGTGTATAGAAGGGTGGTTAGATTTATGGGAATGGGAGGATAAGAGAGGGATCCTTGGAGGGGAGATTAAGTAATAGAAGGACAAGGTAGTGGATAGAAGTCAAGTACAGGAGTTAGGAAGGATGTAAAATAAGAGATACAGACAAACATAAAAACAAAGTTCAGAAGTAGAATTTATTAGGGAAAAATATATTTATCTATGTATGTGTGTATATATGTGTGTGTGTGTGTGTGTGTGTGTGTGTGTGTGTGTGTGTGTGTATGTGTGTATCTATATATCTCTATATAAATATATCCATGCTTAATTGCAGCCTTCTGGGTTGGGGAAGAAGGTATAAAAAAGAACAAATAAAAAATTTCACAGTAGAGAACAAAAGAAAACTAACAAGGAAGCAAAGAAGATGGACAGCTCTCAACACATAAGCTATTTATTATATAGGCTTGTTTGAAATGGAATTTTTTGCTGTATATTTTGAATCCTCTTTCACATCCTGCTGTGCACATGATATGCTTTTATTTCATTTTCCTATTTCATGTTTGTTTCAATAGTTAAGTTTATAATATGGTTGTTTTTCTTTTCTTACTGTGAATTTAAGTTTTAGTACTTAGAAAAACCCAAATAGAATTAAAAATAAGAAAAGCATTGAACTAATAAATCAAACTAAGATCCTGTTTTAGAAAAAAAAAGATAGATAAAATTTGATTAATTTAATTTTAAAAAGAGAGAATAAAAACCAATTACTAGTATCAAAAATGAAAAGGATGAATTCACCACCAATGAAGAGAAAATTTAAGGAATAATTAGAGCTATTTTGACCAACTGTATGCCAATAAATCTTGCAATAGAAGTGAAATGGATGAGTATTTACAAAAATATAAATTGTCCAGGTTAACAGATGAGGAAATAAATTACTTAACTCCATCTTAGAAAAAAAGTAATTTCACAATTTCACAAGTTATTAATGAAGTTCTTAAGAAAAAAGATCTCCAGGACCAGATGGATTTACAAGTGAATTCTATGAAACATTTAAAGAAAAATTAATTCTAATATTATATAAACTATTTGGAAAAATAGGTGAAGCAGGTGTCCTGCCAAATTCTTTTTATAACACAAATATGTTGCAGTTACCTAACCCAGGAAAAACCAAAATAGGGAAAGAGGATTATGGACCAATTTCTCTAATGAATATTGATGTAAAAAAATTTAAATAAAATGTTAGCAAGGAAATTATGGCACTATATACAGGTAGGATTTATATAAGGAATTCAGAGCTGGTTCAATATTAAGAAAACTATGAGCATAATTTACCATATCCATAACAAAACTAATAGAAATCATATAATAATCAATAAACACAGGAAAAGCTTTTGACAAAATACAGCACCCATTCCTAAAATTAAAGTTTTCCTTAAAATGACAAGTAATATCTGTCTAAAGTCATCAGCAAGTATTATATGTAATGGGGACAAACTAGAAGCTTTCCTGATAAGATCAGAGGTGAAAGAAGGATGTCCATTATTACCACTGTTATTCAATATTGTACTAGAAACATTAGCTTTAGCAGTAAGAGAAGAAAAAGACATTGAAGCAATTAGGAGAGGCAATGATGAAACAAAACTATGACTATTTGCAGATGATATGATATACTTAGAGAATGAACTAAAAAATCTACTTGAAATAATGACCAGCTTTAGCAAAGTTACAGGTTTCAAAATAAACCCACAAAAATCATCAGCATTTCTGTACACTACCAACAAAGCCCAGCAGCAAGAAATAGAAAGAGAAATTCCATTTGAAATAACTGTAGGCAATATAAAATATTTGTAGTCTACCTGCCAAGACAAACCCAAGAACTATATGAACACAATTACAAAACACTACTTTCACACAAATGGTCAGATCTAAATAACTGGAAGGATATCAGTTGCTTATGAGTAGACTAAACTAATATAATAAAAATGACAATTCTATATAAATTAATTTACTTATCAGTGACATATGAGTAAAACAACTAAGGATTTATTTTGTAGAGCTAGAAAAGTTTACAAAATTCATCTGGAAGAGTACAAGGTCTAGAATATCCGGGGAATTGATGACAAAAATGTAAAGGAAAGTTGCCTAGCCATACCATATCTAAAATTGCTTTATAAAGTGGCAATCATCAAAACTATTTGGTCCTGGCTAAGAAATAGAGTGATGGATCAGTGAAATAGGTTAGGAACAGAAAACATTGTAGTCAATGATAATAGCAATCAACTCTTTGATAAACCCCCAAATTCAGTCTTCTGAATAAGAACTCATTGTTTGACAAAACCTGCTGTGGCAACGGGAAAATAATATGACAGAAACTAGGTATAGACCAACATTTTCATCTGTATACCAAGATAAGGTTAAAATGGGTATGGGTTTAGACATAAAGGGTCATAACGTAAGCAAATTAAGAGAGCAAGGAATAGTTTACATTACATTTATGGAGAAGGGAAAAATTCACGATCAAACAAGAGATAGAGAACATTGTGAAATGCAAAATGTGTAATTGTGATTACATTAAATTTTAAAAGATTTTTTTTTTTGTACAAAGTCAATGTAACCAAGATTAAAAGGAAAGCAGAAAGCTAGGAAAGAATTTTTACCACTAACATTTCTGATAAAGACTTCATTTCTAAAATGTATAGAGAACTGAGTCAGAATTATGAGAATACAAGTCATTCCCCCCCCCAATTGATAAATGGTCAAAAGATATGAAAAGGTAATTTTCAGATGAAGAAATTGAGCTATCTATAGTTATGTTAAAATACTCTAAATAACTATTCATTAGAGAAATGCAAATTAAAACAACTTTGCGGTACAACTTCACACCTGTCAGATTGGCTAACATGACAGAAAGAAAAATTACAAAAGTTGTAAGGGATGCAGGAAAATTGGAACACTAATGCATTGTTGATGGAGTTTGGAACTGATCCAATCATTCTGGAGAGCAATTGAAACTACACCCAAAGGGATATACAACTCTGCATACCCTTTGATCCAGCAATACTGCTACTAGGTCTGTATCTCAAAGGGATCATAAAAAAGGGAAAAAGACTCACATGTACAAAAATTTCTGTATCAGCTCTTTTTGTGGTGGCAAAGAACTGGAAATTGAAAGAATGCCCATCAGTTGGGTAATGGCTGAACAAATTGTGGCATTTTAATATAATGGAATATTATTGTGCTATAAGAAATGATGAACAGGTGGATTTCAGAAAAAAACAAACCTGGACAGACTTCCATGAACTGATGCTGAGTGAAGTGAGCAGAAGCAGGAGAACACAGTAACAGCAAAATTGTAAAATGATCAACTTTGATAGATTTGATTCTTCTCAGCAATACAATAACAAATTGCATACAAAGAAAATTCCAAAAGACTCACAATGGAAATGCTATCCACATCCAAAGAAAGAACTATGGAGTCTGAATGCAAATCAAAGCACACTATTTTCACCTTTTTCTTTCTTTCTTGTGCTTTTCTCCTTTTGTTCTGATTCTTCTTTTGCAGAATGGCTTATGTGGAAATGTGTTTAATATTATTGTACATGGATAATCTATATCAGATTGTTTACTTTCTAGGGGTGGGAAGAGGGAAGGTAGGGAGGGAAAAAAGAAATTTGGAACTCAAAATGTTATAAAAGTGAATGTTGAAAAAATGATAATTAAAAAATAAAAAATAGGTCTTTCTTGATGTCTTTTGTTTTTATAATATAAATATTATATAAATATAAAATATAATTTTCCCAAGTATACTTCCTTCTCCTCTTCATAGTCATTCTATAAAACAAGAAGTATGTTTTAAAGGTAAAAAAGAAAGAAAAAGAAGAATTTCAGCATAACTGATTAATTCATCAAAAAAGTCTAAAAATATATGTATTGTACACTTGTGGACCTTCTACCAGCTGCCACAAAGAAGTATCCTGGGAGTGTCTTCTCATATTTCTTTTTTTGAGCAAAATTAAAAAATATTTGCAGCAGTCATTTTTCTTTTATTAATTTGTGTGTCTGTGTATCTTTATTGGTGTATGTAGTTGTATTTTCTGTTTACATCATTCATTTATTGTGTGTGTTCCTTTGTTGACTCTGCTTACTTCACTCTTCAAATCATGTAGATATATTCATGTAGATAAGTTTTCTTAGAATTTGTCCCTATATCATTGTTATAATCTGTTTTGCTCTATGTCTGGTTTTGCTCTGCATCAGTTCATATACTTCTTCCCATATTTTTCTCTCCATTTTTTCATATATGTAATTTCATTTTGCCTAGGCATGTTATGTTATATTCATATACTATGGCTTCTTTAGGAACTCATAACTAGAGGGTCTCCAATTCTTTTCCAAGTTTTTTTTTCTAAAAGAGAATATTGTAATATGTGTGTGTGTATACAGATACACACACACACAGAGACACACATTTCATTTCTATCTTTGACTTCCTTGGAGTATTTGATTAGGATATATATTACTTGGTTAAAGGATACAAACAGTAGTAATTTTCTTGCATAATTTAAAATTGTTCCCAGAATCAATAATTCAACTTAACATGCACTTGTCATGCCTTAAATTTGCCAACTGCTTACTATTTCCCAGGAACTGTGTTAAGCTTGAGAATCAAATCCAAAGAAAAAAGAATCTTCACCCTAGAAAACAAAACAAAGCAAAAAAAAAATGAAATTCTACTAAGTGAAAAGAATACTTAAAAGGAAGCTAAAAAAAGGCAGGATTTAAAGACTGGAAGTACCTACAAGGAAAGATGGTGGAGAATGTCCAAAGAGTCAGGATAACCTGGAAAGCAGTGAAACCATTGCTGGACCAGGAATATTCCATAAAAAGGAGGTTCTTGAAAGAGCCAAACAATTGGAGCAAGGGGCAATAAGAGCAGAGTGAAGTTGCTGGAAGAGAAGGTGAGGGGTGGAGAGTGGGGGGAGAAGGGGTGAATTAAATGTCAATTATTATGAGGCCCCAGGGATGGAATAAACTTTCAGAATGAGAAGATTGCTGTAGAATATTGAAACAAGTTTGTAGATAAAAAAGTGAAGTTAATAGAAGAATGGTTAGACCATTTCATGGTTGTACCAACATTTATTGTTCTTTTTCCCCTCCATCTTTGCCAGACTACTCGTTGTGAGGTAAAACCTCAAAATTGTTCTAATTTGCATTTATCTTATTGTTAGTATTGCAGAAGAGTTGGTAGCTTGTAAAATTTTCACCTTAGTTTATTCATAAGTTTTCCCCATTTTTCTATTGAGAAATGTTTTCTTTTTTTAAATATCTGTCTGGAGTACCAGATTTCTATCAGTGATTTCTTGGACAACTTTTTCTTGATTTCAGTTTCTCTCATTATTTATTCAACTATGGTCTTGTAAAACCTTTTTGTTTTGTGTAGTAGTAATAATTTTGTCTTCTTTGGATACCTATTTTTCCTGTTTGCTTAAGGATTCTCACTGTATCCATATTTTTGAATAGCACTTCTTTCAATTCTCATCTAATAATTTATTTTCATCAGTTTTTACAGATAGATATGACTTAATTCCTGCATAAGCATAGGTATCTCATTTTGTTATGATATGAAGTTTTTGCTAGTCAATACATAATTTATTTCTAATTGGCACACAGTTCTGTCCCCCTAAATTTCTTATCAAATATGAAATTTTTCCTCCAGGCATTTATATTCTTGAGTTTACAAAATAAGGAAGTACTATTTAGTTGTTTTTCATTATTAATTTATTATTAATTTAACATTCTTTTCTTTGAGTTTCAAATTCTCTCTCCCTCCCACACTCTTTTCCAACCACTGAGAAGGCAATTAGTATATCAATTATAGATGTGAAATAATGCAAAACATACTTCCATATCAGTCATATTTCAAAAAAAGCAAGAAAAATTTTAAAAAAGTGAAAAAAATTTTACTTCGATATGTACTCAGAGTTTATTAGTTTTATCTTAGGAAGTTGATAGTATTTTTTTCATTGTAAGTTCTCTGGAATTCTCTTAGATTATTATATTGATCAGAGTAACTAAGTTTTACACAGTTGATCATCATTACTACATTGCTATTAATGAGCACAATAATCTCCAGGTTCTTCTTACTTCACTTTGCACCAATTTATTTAGGTCTTATCAAGTTTCTTTCTGAAACTACCCATCCTTTTCATTTCCAACAGCATGATAGGCCCCACCAAAATCACATACCACAACTTGTTCAGCCAGTCCCCAGTTGATGAGCATCCCCTTGATTTCCAGTTCCTTGCCACCACAAAAAAAAGCTGCTATAAATATTTTGTGCATATAAGACCTTTTCATTTTCCTTTGATCTCTTTGTGATAGAGATCCAGTAGTGGTACTGCTGGGTCAAAGTGTAAACACCATTTTTTAGCCCTTTGGGTCCAATTCCACATTGTTCTGCAGAATGATTAGACTATCAGTGGTCCACTAGCATAGCTATTTTCCCTTGATTCCCTGTAGCATTTGTCATTTCTGATAAGTGTGAGGTAGTACCTGAGAGTTATTTTAATGGGTTATTGTTTTTAGCTGCTTTTTGCTTATCTATTCTGTTCTATTGAGCTATACTTTTCATTTTTAGTCAGTAATGAATAATTATGATACTCATTTAAAATATACCTTAACTGTTATCACTTCTACATTCATACTATTTTATTAGTTCCTTTGAGATTCTATAGTGTTTGTTCCTCTAAATGAATTACTTCATTGTTTTTCCTAGTTCTTTAAAGTATACACTCAGTGTTATAATAAGTTTAGCAATTAATCTGTGAATCAATTTAGGCAATATGCTAGAGTGAAACAATTATCCATCCCAAGATGACTTACGAGGTCAGCAGAAAAGGTTTATTGAACCAGGGTGAGGGAGGAGCACAATCTAGCTCATTCCAGTCTGCATCAGCATCCAGGCTGTGTCAGCACAGATTGGGCCCCAGTAAACCAGAAGCAGGCCTTGGGCCACTGAATCAGTGTCAGCATTGGCAGTGTCAGCAGACCTCTTAGTCCACAGATGGTAAGGAGATTGGACAGTGGGTCAGAAGGAGATTTACAGATGCAGGACTCTATTTCATTGCCTATACTTAGATCTGGGACACAGTCTTGTATCTTAGCCCTAGTTAGGAGAGGAGCACTAGAAGAGCAGAGCTGGTTGTAGAGGAGTGAGGACCCCTGGTGGCAGTTCCAGAGTGCTTGTGGTCACTCACAAACCAATGCTCAGTACAGGAGAGTAGTAAACAAAGTTCTCCCTAGCTCATATTACCTTGGAAGAGCCAAAAACTTACAGGTCCCCAGAATTGCCTCTGAAAACAGCTGTTAAAAAAAAACACTTTGAAGCTTGGGACAATACCCTCTTTCCTTGGGAAGTAGCATAGAATTTATGTCTTTAGCATAGAATTAAAAGTCAATAAATAGACTGGAAAAATTAGCAAACGGGGGAGGGGTGAGAAATGACCATAGAAAGTTAATATGGTGACAAGAAAGATAAAAACACATTCTAAGAATAAAACAAAGTCAAAATCCCTGCATCAAAAACATCTAAGAAACATGAATTGTTTTCAGGCCATGGAAGAGCTCAAAAAGGATTTTAAAAATCAAGAGAACTGGAAAGAAATGACAGCTATGTGAGGGAAATAATGAAGAAAAGAGTCAACAACTTGGTAAAGGAGGCACAAAAACAGTGAAGAAAATAACACCTTAAAAAAAAGACTAGATCAAATGGTAAAAGATACACAAAAATCCAATGAAGAAAAAATGACTTGGAAAGCAACATTGACTAAATGGAAAAAAAGATACACAAAATTCACTAAAGAGAAAAAAGCTCCTTTAAAAGTAGAAATAGCCAAATGGAAAAGAAAATAGAAAAACTCACTGAAAGAAATAATGAAAATAGGGTAAGTGGAAGTTAATACCTATATGAGACATCAAGAAAAAAACAAAATAAAAAGAATGAAAATAGAAGAAAATGTGAAATATCTGATTGGAAAAACAACTGACCTGGAAAATAGATTTAGGAGATATAATTTAAGAATTATTGGACTCTCTGAAAGCCATGATAACAAAAAAAAGTGTCTAGATATCATCTTTCAAGAAATTATTAAGGAAAACATTCCTGATATTCTAGAACCAGAGAGTAAAATAGAAATTGAAAACAAATTCACCAAGCATCTCCTGAAAGAGATCTGAAAATGAAAACTCCTCAGACTATTATAGTAAAATTCCAGACCTCCCAGATCAAGGAGAAAATACTACAAGTAGTTAAAAAGAAACTATTCAAATATTATTGAACCACAGTCAAGATAATACAAGATTTAGCAGCTTCTGCATCAAAAGATCAGAGGGCTCATAAGGTTATACTCCAGAAGGCAAAAGAGCTAGAATTAAAACCAAGAATAACCTACCCAGCAAAAATGATCCTTCAAGGGAATCCTTGCTACCCAGCAAAAATGATCCTTCAAGGGAAAATGGGTATTCGATGAAATTGAGAACTTTCAAACATTCTTGATGTAAATACCAGAGCTGAATAGAAAATTTCACTTTCAAATATAAAATTAAAAATATATATATATAAAGGTAAACAGGAAAGGGAAATTTAAGGTACTTAATAAGGTTAAATTGTTTATCTTCCTACATGGGAAGATGATACTTGTAACTCAAAAGAGCTTTCTCATTATTAGGGTAGTTAGAAGGAGTATACATAGTCAGAAAGGAGAGATGTGATTTGAATGTGATGCTATGGTTATCTAAAAAAATAAAATTAAGTTATGAGTAAGAAGAATGCACTGGGAGAAGGAGGGAGGGTGAGGTAAAATGAGGTAAGTTATCTGACATAAACAAGGCCTGAAAGGGTCTTTGTAGAGGAGGGTGAATGGGGGAAAGGGATAGGGGAGCACATGAACCTTACTTTCATCAAAATTGGCTCAAAGAGGGAATACTATACACACTCAGTTGCATGTAGAAAACTATCTTACCATACAGGAAAGTAAGAAGGGAATGGGATAAGAGAAGGGGGGAAGCTGATAGAAGGGAAGGCATTTTGGGGGAGGTTAAAGTCAGAAGCAAAACACTTTTCAGAATGGACAGGGTAAAAAGAGAGACAGTAAGATAAACTGGGGAGAAATAGGATGAAGGGAAATACATAGTTGGTAATAATTACTGTCAAATATTTTTTAAAGGGTTTTTCTATGATAAAAACCTCATTTCTCAAATATGTAGAAAACTGAGTGTCATTCCTCAATTGATGAGTGGTCAAAGGATATGAACAGGTAGTTTTCAAAGTAATCAGAGTTCTATATAATTGTATGAAAAAAATGCTCTAAATCACTACTGACAAGAGAAATGCAAATTAAAATAACTCTGAGCTAATACCTCAAACTTGTTGAATTGCTTAATATGACAAAAAAGGAAAACGACAAATGAAAATTAGAACACTAATGTACTATTGGTGAAATTGTACAGTGATCCAACCATTCTGGAGAGCAATTTGGAACTATATCCAAAGGATTATAAAACTGAGCATACCCTTTATCCAGCAATAACCCCAGCTTAGTCTGTGTCTCAAAGATAAAAACAAGGGGAAAAGGACCTATTTGTACAAGAATAATTATAACAGTTTTTTTATAGTGGCTAAAAATTAAAAATTGAAGGCATGCCCATCAATTGGGGAATGATTAGACAAGCTGTGGTCTATGATTGTGATGGAATATTATTATGCAATAAAAATTATAAGCAGGATGATTCCAGAAAAAACCTGGAAAGACTTATATGAACTGATGTAAAGTAAGAACCAGGAAAATGTTGTATACAACAATAGTAATATTATACAATGGTGGACTGTGAATGATTCATCTATTCTCAGTAACAAAATAATCCAAGACAACCCCAAAGCACTCATGATGAAACATACCATCTGCTTCCAGAGAGAGAGAGAACTGTTACTGTCTAAATACAGATTGAACAATAATGTTTTTCTCTTTTTTCTCCCTCCTTTGTTCCTTCATTCCTTCCTTCCTTCTTTCCCTCCTTCCTTCCTTCCTTCCCTCCTTCCTTCCTTCCTTCCTTTTTTCCTTCCTTTCTTCCCCTCACTCCTTCCTTCCCTCCTTCCTTCCTTCCCTCCTTCCTTCTTTCCTTCCTTCCCTTCCTTCTTTCCTTCCCTCCTTCCTTCCTTCCCTTTCTTCTTTACTTCCTTCCCTCCTTCCTTCCTTCCTTCCTTTCATTCTTTTTAATTTAGTCTTGTATAAAATGACTTATATGGAAATGGTTTACTTGATTGCACATGTATAAGAAATATCACTTTGCAAAACTTAAAGTCTTGTATAAATGCTATCTCATTGTTATCGTCATCATCATCATCATCATAGTCAGTGGTCTCCTTGAGGAAGATAGGCAAAGAAAGAAATGAACAATGCATTCACCCTCATACACACAAACACACACACACACACACACTCTAGTCAACACTGCTATGAGCTCCTTGCTAAGAAGGTGATCTTGCTGTCACGCTACCCTTTTTCCTTGCACTATTAGACAAGGCAAAATGAAAAGTTCTTTTGATCTAATGTGTTAGGACATTAATGTGTTTTGAGAGGTATTTTCATTTTTTTAATTAATTAATTAATTTTCTTGTTTACATCATTCATTTCCACAAGATTTTGAGTTACAAATTTTCTCCCCATCTTTCCCCTACCCAACACCTCAAAACAGCCATCCTACTGTATAACCCCTTCCCCAATCTGCTCTCTCCTATGCCCTCCTCCTCACCCCTCTGACTTTCTGGTAGGGTAGGATAGATGTCCCTACCACAGTGCCTATGTATCTTAATTCCCAGTTGGATGTAGTTAATAATAATAATAATAATAATTGTATTTATATATACATATATTTTTAACATTCAATTATAGAACTTTATAGATTCTTTCTCTTCCTCCCTCACCACCCATCCCCACTGGAAGGACAAGTAATTAAATACAGGTTGTACATGTGTAATTACGCAGAACCTCTTGACAGTGGGCATATTGTGAGAGACTGATTATATGTCGCTCCTTCCTAGCCCACACCCCCCATTCTGTTCTCTACCCTGACCCTGTCCCTGTCTCTTTATAGAAGTGTGTACTTCCATCAACCCTCCCCCCAAAACCTGCCCTCCTCTCCATCATCCCACCTCTCATCCCCATCCCCCTAACTCTCCTGTGTGGCAAAATACCCAGTTTAGAGTTTATGTCGTTCCTTCCCTAAGCCAGGTTCAATGAGAGTGAGGTTGACACTTTCCCTTTTGCCTTCCTGTTCTTCCCCTCCATTGTAACAATTATCCTGTGCCTCTTCTTTGAGATGATTACTCCCTTCTGCCTCTCCCTGTCTCCTCTCATTATAATCCTCTCCCACCTCAGAATTTCACCTTATAGAGTATTGTCCCTTCCTATTCAATTGATCTTGTGCCCTCTATTTAGTCATATATACACATACTCAGTTTTGTGTTTGTATGTACATATAAACCCTCCTATATAGACATATGTATATGTATATGTATATATACATTTGTATTCCCTTCACCTATCCTCATACTGAGAAAAGTTTCATGAGTTGCAATTATCACTTTTCCATGTTGGCATGTAAATAGCTCAACTTTGATAATTTCCTTATGATTTCTTTTCCATG
>CM053586.1:115179537-115207906 GCA_028646515.1 Pseudochirops corinnae | reverse complement strand
TTAGGGAGGGAATGACATACACTCTAAAATGGGTATCTTTCCCTATGGGAGAGTAGAGGGGAAGGGGATGAGAGGGGGGATGATGGAGGGGAGGATAGTTTGGGGGGGAGGTTTGTTAGAAGCACACACCTCTGTAAAGGAACAGGGACAAAGTAGAGAATAGAACAAGGGGAGGGCAGGATAGAAAGGAAAGAAATATTGTCAGTGTTACACAACATGTCCATTGTGGAGATGTTCTGTGTAACTACACATGTACAGCCTATATTGAATTGCTTGTCTTTCCAGTGTGGGTGGGTGAAAGGGAGGAAGGAAAAGAATCTAGAATTTAAAGTTCTAAAATCATATGTTAAATATATATCTATATCTATATCTATATCTATATCTATATCTATATCTATATCTATATCCATATCTATATCTATATCTATCTATCTATCTATATCTATATCTATATCTATCTATCTATCTATCTATCTATCTATCTATCTATCTATCTATCTATATCCCAGGCACTGGGATAGGGAGATTCATCTTGCTCTACCAGAAAGTCAGAGGGGTGATGGGGGAGGATATAGGAGAGAGCAGATTCAGGGAGGAGGTATACAGTGGGATCACAGTTTTGGGGGAGTGGGTAGGGGAAAGATGGGGAGAAAATTTGTAACTCATAATCTTGTGGAAATCAATGATGTAAATTAAAAATAAACAAAAGTTAATTAGAAATCACTGGAAAAAAAAGAAATGAACTAAGTAACCATAGAAAGGTCAAGTTTGGAAGGAGCCCACCCCACCCAAGAGAAAAAAAGCATCAGAGAGCTCCAGAGGACCCATTAGTTAACATCAAAGAATAAAGTTGAATGTTGCTAAAGTGTCAAAAAAAAAAAAGGATAAAATATTTGAAAATTAAGCTTTTTAGAAAAAACACAGGACTTAAATACAATTACAAAACAATTTTCCAGAAAGAAAAGACTTCAATAATTGGATATTGTTTGTTCTAAGGTGGGTCATACTTACACAGTTAAAATGGTGATACTGCCCTGATAAGTGTATGAATTTTCTATAAAACAAATCAAAATCCAAGAGAGTATGTTGTTAGAAATCTCTCCCTCTCTCCTTGTAACTCTCTTCTTTTCCTTTGAAAGAAGAAAAAGTCAAGAACATATAAGAAGACAATAATAAATTACTAATTACCACAATTATCTCATACTAATAAAAACATAAAAAATAAAGTCATATAATTCATTGGACAAATAATGCATTGAAAGATGTTGATAAATCAAGGAAATTTGAAAAAAATACAGACTAAACTCAAAACTAACTAACGATAGTCTAGTTAATGAGTCAGGACTAAATCCTAGAAATAGAAAAGAAAATTGGAAAGAGTAATATTAATGAGACAATGTATAAAAATAAATGGAAATTGTTCAGCAATAAAATTTGGAATTTAAACCAAATGGATAATTATGTTTAAGAACAGAGAATGCCCAAATGAATAAAATAGAAAAAAAAAAATCACATAAATCAGCTAATTCTAGGAAAAGAAATTATGTAAGACATAAATGAACTCCTATTAGAAAAACAAAAACTTCTAGGCCCAAAATAGTTTACAAGTGAATTTTATCAAATATCTAAGGATGGGTTGGTTCTCCTCCCTGCCTATGTGGGGCTAACCCAAGGAAGTCTTTTGTGATAACAGGCACAAGATACTAAGAAAAGTTGAAAACTCGTTTAAAAAAAGAGCAAAACAAAAATTTTATACAAAAGTACTTGTCAAAATATGAGAATTATAACTGTGAAGAGGTTAGAGTTAGGGATGCTTGAGACCCCAAAATACCAACACACCAGGTCCTGCTGAATGAAATAGACTCAAGTCTTCTCTCAGCCAAAGAAAAGTAAAGTTTATTAGAAGTTTGCCATATTGGGTAGACTCTTAAGGAGCCTCCATGTCTGTAACTCTTTTTGCATTGGGCAAGCAGTCCAGAGCAAATCTGTGCTAGGTCATTCTATGGCACTCTCACACATAGGGGGCAAGAAGGGGTATTATATACAGAAAAGTTGTGGGAGGAACCTAGGAGTGGTCTGGAGGAGGAGTTTGGGGAGGGTCTCCAGGAGGAGTCAGATGAGGTCAGACACCATTAATGAGTGATTAAGGGTAGGAAGTTGCTGGAGGCTACCTTGGGAGGACAGACAATGGTGGGCTGGGCCAGTTCAAGGATGGAACATGAGGATTGAGGGTTGGAAATTTCTGGACAAAGGAGGGCTACAATGAAAGGCCTATGGCCTCAGGCAAATGCCTTACGAGGAGAGCTCAAGTGGGCTCCCAGAGCCTGCACCTTATCAACTCTATGAACTGAAACAACTCACGAACTTTCTAACTCACTTTCAGAGCAGACTGTGGGAGGCAAACATGGCTAGATTTTGAGTTAGTAGATGTGGATTCAAATAATCTCTCTTCTATTTACTAGGTACATGACTCTGGGAAGATACTTCAATTCTCAGAGTGTTGCGGGATAGGTTTTGGGGGGATTTCTAATGAGAAATCCTTTCTGGGTTCGTGTCTGAAAAGAATTACAAGCTCAGCTGTCTTTTGGTAGATTTACAAAAGTTTATTGATTCACAGGACCAAAAGGGGTAGGGTGAGGAAACCTGGCTAGGAAAAGCTCGCAAGGGGCAGGGGGGGAGTCAGAGAAAGTTTGGAAGTGTGACACTCTGCAGCGGGCAGAATGCCTACTTGACCTGCCAGAAAAGGCAAGAGCTACGAAGAGCCGTCTGTGGAAGTTCTAAGGGCCCCAGGAGCATTCTTAAAGATACATAGCTGTCAATCATAAGTTCATTAAGCTAATGAGGTGTACAAAGGTGGAGTTAGGGAGGAATCTGGGAGGAGCCAGGGCATGACTAATACTTAAAGGGACATGCACCCTTGACATCAACTGCGCATGTGTTTTACTCATAATACACTGGGACAAACAGCAGGAGGGAAGGTGCAGGGGGTGTGGTTTGAGCCCTGAATCATCATAAGGTCGACCAGGGTCACAGATTTGAGCTCAGGTCAAGTGAGAAGTTCCCATCCTAATTTGCAAGTGGATGGGTTTTGTTTGCTAGGACAAAAGGAGGTAGTACTTTGAATGAAGAGTTAATGGTTTGAGAGGAAATACTTTTAGATTGGGGCTGGGAAAGACAAGTATAGCTGGGGGAAGGGAAGAAACAGTTAAGAAATGTGGCTTTTACAACTTAACACAAAACTGAATTAAAGTTACCTCAAAATATACTACATAGGCCACCCAACACCTCTTCAAGAGTATCAATTTCTTCATCTATAAAATGAGAACACACACACACACATTTCACCATTGTGAGAAAGTGGTTTTTAATTTTTTTTCATTTTATAGTGCTATACAAAGATGAGCAGTAGGTATTATTTTAAAACTGACTTGTGTAGGAACATTATGGAATACCCAAATACCAGGAGTGGGCCTATTATAGGTATTGATGAATGAGGAAGTTACTTAAATGCTATGTTCTGAGAAGGCCTTCCAGACACCAATTATCCTATTTGTAGGATAAAGGCTACTGCTCTGGCTTGAAATATATCTACTAGGAGATATCAGTAAGATAAAAAAAGGTATAGTATTATCTCCAGACTGCTAAAATATGCGAGTTATGTTTAGAAAGAGAAAGAATTCTTTTTCAATTATTGTAGACTAATACATACTAAGAAGGCAATAAGATTGGCAAATTGTTATCTGAAAGATCCCAGAGAATCTGATTCTAAAAAGATGTAACTCTAGTTACATGCTAGTGAATGACATTGCTGAGGCTGAGCACTATTTTCAGAGTTTTAAGTAGTGTAACTCTCAGAAGCTGGGTTTCTGGTACTATTGTTCCTGAGCTCCCACTAGGGTGCTTTTCATTAACAATTTGTTAGCTCCAGATATAATTAACTTTTAGAAAAGGCTATTTACACATAGTAATAGAAATTACAATTGATATAAAACATTTCCCCAAACAAAGACTTGATCTCCTTGTATATATAAAAGAGAAGTGAGCTCATACTTAAAGTATAATGACATGCATAGGGAACATGTGTGGCAAAGAGATTCCAACTCTTGGTTATTGGAAGTTTTTTTTGAATCTGTAGTTCAAATTCTCCTTTGGTTCGAGGCTTCACCCTACTTTCTACTGTATGTAGCTTTCTTTATCTGTATTATATCCATGTTTATCCTCAATTTGTCCTTTGAATGTATAGTGTGCCACTGGTCTAGACTCTAATAAAAAGATGAACTTTCTTTCTCAAATGTTGCTTCTTAGAAATAATTATAATCTTGTAAACTAAAATTCTCTACTGTCAAATTGAATAAATTCTGAAATTTCTTCTATTTATAGTCTTCAGAGGCCTGGTTTTTCTATTTGTTTGCCAATGCATTCATTATTCTCTTTTTGACCCAATTAGAGAGAAGTTTACAACTGATAAAGAGACTAGGCAATAGATAATCTTCTTAACTATTTCTGAAAACCTATTCATGTCTGTCAATTGATACAGTCACAGGAATCTAACCCCTGTTCTTACATACAATCTGGGTATCCAAGAAGGGTGATAAATTGGGACACCCAATAAAACCTTTTGTCTTTTGCAAGGTTTATCTTACCTGAAGGCATGCCAAAAAGGACAGTATAAAACTTGAAACTGTCATAGGTAAAGGGACAGTGACAACACATGGACAGGAAATATTGGTACTTCAACCCTTTGCACTCTAGAGACTAAGGGAAAATAGAGTTGGCCAGTGTGCGGGCTTCTCAAGAAGCTTTCTGATCACTACTTACCCCAGTGACAGAGATTATTTCCCAAATTAGGTTAACACAGTCAAACCTTCAGTAACACTGATTCATGGGTCTTATGCTTTATACATTGTGACAAATTATTCAAATAACAGACTTCCCTGTTTGAGATGTAGATGATTTGACAGACCCTGTCGATTTATAGCAATGAGCTAAAGATGTCATGATAAAGAGGTGATTTTCTGTAGTATGTTCATTAAAAATGCTGACACTAGGGCCCTAAGTAAAAGTGCTGGATATTTTTTTCTTCTTTTTAACTACTTCTGTCTTTTTTTCCTATATCTTTCTCTTATCTGCTGGAATGTCTTTTCTTCATATCCAGTTGCACAGTTTCCCCACTGTGGCATCCTAAACAGACCTGTCTTGATGTCCTCATACTTCTTATAATTTTCCTCCCTCCCTCCTTCCTTCCTTAAGTAGCTGCTTAATAAATGCTCATTTCCTTCCTTCCTTCCTTGCTCTCTTCTTTCCTTCTCCAATATGTCTTTAACTAGATTACAACAGCAACAAAAAATCAATTAATATCCTTCATATTGCTTAAGGTTTTTTTGTTTGCTTATGGTTCAAAGACATTATGAAAGATAGGAGGGTGGAGAGAATTATGGGTCATCCATGTGTATGCAAAAGAGAATGAGATATATTGTAGAAGAATTAAATTTATGCTGTAAGAAAAAAAAGGGGGCCTTTTATAGGTTTAACATAGTTTTATTATTAAAGGAAACTCATAGTATGATTCTTGGGGGGTGATTATTTAAGTACAACTTATAAATTCATCCTGAGAGAACCTAGTACATCCCCTGTATTTAAAAGGAGCCTGAGAACAACTAATACAATCTAAGAGACTCCCATGGCATTCCAATTTGACTTGGGTATTCTACTTCAGTTTATTTCCCTTCTAGAGACTTGAAAACCCCCCAACAATTTTCCTTCAGTAAATCCTTCTAGTTAGGTGAAATTTCATCTAACTCAGCAGTACACCTCTCTTTGGGACCCTAGGGTGACATCGGTAATCCAATTAGAAACTGTTCTCATGTGTTCACAAGAGAAATCAGTATTATTCTCAACACAAGAATCCTGTCTTAACTTAATGAGAGACTCTGGTGATCTCTTATTTTATTTAAATAGTCTCAAAGGGCCTTGGTCTGAAGTTAATTAATGGTGATCTTTAAAAGCATTTAAGAGGTTCCATTGTGAGGCTCAATGCTCTTTCATATTAGGAAGGTATAATTAGAGAACATCACAAGCACAGGTACCCTAAATACATAAAAGGAATGTCTTTATTTTAGCACTGTTATTTCCTTCCTTCCTTCCTTCCTTCTTTGTTTTCTTCCTTTCGTCCTTTGTTAGTGTTGTTGCAGCTGTTTTTGTTGTGATTTTTACAGTGTAGATAGAGTTAGCTCTTTTGAGTGATTATGGACACTGTTGACTTCATTTAAGAGGTTCTGAAATGTTCTGGGATGGTGGAGTCAACACATCATTATTATAAGCAAACAAAAGTTTGGATGACTTCAATATACATAGGGAATCACTTCTTGATTTGAACTTTGTGTTGGGGTGGTTTGCTATTTCCTTCTCCAGCTCATTTTACAGATGAGAAAGCTAAGGTCAACAGGATTAAGTGACTTGCCCAGGGTCATACAGTTAGTATCTGAGGTCAGATTTGAACTCAGGAAAGTGTCCTCCTGATGCTAGACCTGGAATTCTATCCATTGCACCACCTAGTACCCCTTTGTTTTCTTATACAAAGTATAAATGGCATGAAAACATAAGTTCTACCTATAGTCTTCATGTTTTCACTATTTTCATTCTTTACAGGTCAATCATATTTTCCCATAACTTACATACATGTTGCTAAATAATCATTCAAATCACCAATTCTTAAAGAGAGAAAAATAAGAGAAACAAGAGGAAAAATTATCTGGGTCAGACTTGGTTACCATGATGTTATTTAACACTTATGGCAATACATACATATATGTATATACATATACATGTGTGTAATTTAACAGCAAAATCATTATTAAGATAGAAATGAACTGGTCATCTTCACTAGCCTCTTCTTTTTTTTCTGGAGGGGGAAGGCAAGACAGTTGGGGTTAAGTGACTTGTCTAAGTTCACACAGCTAGTGTCAAGTGTATGAGGCCATATTTTAGCTCAGCTCCTCCTGACTCCAGGGCTAGTGCTCTATTCACTGTGCTACCTTGCTGCTCCAACTAGACTCTTCTTATGAGTTAAACCACTTAAGGAAATATTAAAAATCCTATAGTGTTGGTGGTACTTTGGTTTCGATTTAAATAAATGCTCATAGTGATATCAAGAACTACAAAGGTTTATGAAACTAACAGAACTTGTCTGAATAATGGATCAATTTATTAGGGGCTCTCTATGGAGTCAGGCTATTAGGAGGAAATAGTAACCCTTCTATCCCCAATATATTTCAGCCCTACAAATATCTGTATCAAAAAAATTTTTCCTTCACGTATACAGGTTTAGAGTTCATTCTTTTGCTACATGATTATTCATTAAGCATTTTCAATGAAAAACAATGTGGTAGGAAGTATGTGTAATGAACTTGGAATCAGGAGATCCAATATTGGCTATTCTCTATGACGTATGCAGAACATTCAGTAAATCTACCACCCTTCAGATTCTCACATTACTTTTTTGTAAAATGGGGATAATAATATTTATGCCACCTACCTCAGAGTATCATTTCTTAAAGAAAATCTTTTAATAACCTCTCTGTGAATTATTATTATTATGTCTAAGGCTCAGAGACAGCAAGGTACAGTGGAAATTCAGAAAGATTTGGAGCCAGAAGACTGAGTTCAAATCTGGATTCTGCCATTTACCACCTATGCAAACTTGGACATATTGATTTAACTCTCTAGGCTTCAGGTCTTTACACGTCAAAGAAAGTTGGTTCTGAGGAAGAAACTGGAATGGTTGTATATAGCTTTAAAAAAAAAAAACTCAGAACCACAGATTTAGTTAAGCTTCAGTAGCAGGAGTGAAGTTGATATGAACGTCACCTGACCATAAGGTATATCCAGTTTGAGGCATTAGGGAGGAAAAAAAAAATTCTTTGTTTAGTTAGTTCATATGAACTAATACACTAATTGCATCTACCTGCCAACCAGTAGCACTGTGTAAGTCTCTACTACCAGGTACCATATCAACCAGTTTATATCAGTTAATAATAATAATCAAAGCTGCAACCTGTCTAGGTTTCTGATCAGGTTTCCTACTGATGATGTACTTGAATGATCCCAGGATAAGAGAAAATGAGGCACTGTTGTAATGATAATCCACTGACACTGGACCAGTTATAGCTTATTGACATTATTTTGTTCACTTCTGGACTGTGGAGTTCAGAGGGACAATCCTTGTCACAAGGCATTCAGGTCTGTAATCACGTAGCTTTTGAAATCCCAAATGTGTTTTTAACTTTAATGTTCCATGCCATCTAGAACCAGTTCCTGTGCCCAGGATATTTAGCAGTCTTTCTACAAATAGACCAATATTCTCTCCTACTATTCTGTCATTTTCATTTATTCTATCATTTTCAGTTATAATAAAACCTCATAAACTCTGAATTCTCCTACTTGAAGTGGGTACTTATTCAGGTGGGGCTAAAGGAAAATTTATCTTTGCCTAATAAACTTACTTCCCCATGAAAATTAACAGGGAGAACTGCAAAGAGAAATAGGTAAAATAATTAAAAGAACAGAACTTTATTAAAAAAAAACAAACCTAAAAACAAATGGCATACTAATTGAAGAACATTTTTTTTAATGAATTCATGAAGCAGATACCAGAGACAGTGTTACATATTGGAAACTGACATTAAAAGAGGTCTCTATGTGAATCTAGTCTTGGATATTTGTTTACTAACTCTGGGACCTCAAGCAAGTAATTTAATCTCACTTTGTATTAGTTTCTTCATCTGTAAATGTGGGAAGGGGGAGGGGTGTTCTAGATGGTCTCCTTGATCCAGTGGTTCTCAACCTTCCTAATGCCATAACCCTTTAATACATTTCCTCATGTTGTGGTGACCCCCCCCAACCATAAAATTATTTTCGTTGCTACTTCATAACTGTAATTTTGCTACTGTTATGAATCTATCTGATATGCAGGATGTATTTTCATTGTTACAAATTGAACATAATCCACAGGTTGAGAACTGCCCTCAGGCTTGATCTCTTCCAAACTCTAGATCTATAATCTTTCGAATTTCTTATTTTCTCCTAATATGTAAATATGAACAAGTCATTTTACCTGTCTGAACCTCTGTTTTCTTATCTGGTTGAATATACATGTACTATCACTACTTCAAAATCTAGTCACGAGAAATTCATTCTTTTCAACAATAAAGAACAAAATGTGATTTATTATAGTTGAAGAACTTTCTCATGGAACTGTTGTATAACTTAGTTTTAGTTATCATATGTATTTGAAAATAGTAGAAGTATAAATTTTAAAATAATGTTTGACAATTCATGCCATTTCCATACGATGTCTTGCATTAGGAAGAGATTACTCTGGAGATTATATTTGCCTTCTCAAAAAGACCATGGGGGCAGCTAGGTGGCTCAGGGAATGTAGCACCGACCCTGGAGTCAGGAGGACCTGATTTCAAATGCTACCTCAGACGCTTGACACATTCACTAGCTGTGTGACCTTAGGCCAGTCATTTAACCCCAATTGCCTTGTCTCCCCCCCTAGAAAAAAAAATGATCATAGCACTTTGCTTGAACCATTCCCTTTTAATTATCAAAACCTTCTTTGAATCACATTTATTTGTATCTTTACACCTCCTTTAGAGTGTAAGACCTCTGAGAGAAGACTGTATCACAGTGTCAGTCACAGTGCTTTACAGGAATTTCTTTGGTCAGGCACTTTCATGCTGGATAACTCTCTTTACCAATACAAATATGTAGTTTTTCTATCATTTTTAGTTTGAGAGGGTTTTTTGAACACTGGAAGGTTAAGTGACTTACCTAGGGTAGTACAGACAATATATGTTGGATACAGGACTTGGATCTATGTCTTCTTGACTCTATAAGGTGGTTACAAAATAAATACTTGTTGAATCTAAATTCCAAGATGTCTAAAGGGATGAAGAGACAAGCTGAAAATTAGTAATAAAGAAAATATAGTTCGGTATTGTATCTTATTGTTTAAAAATGAAAGTTTTTTTTCTTCTTTATTCAAGGAAGCTATTCAATCACTTGACATATATTCCCCAGAATTCAAAGAACATTTCAGTGTAATCCAGTTCAATTATTTCTGCTCCCTGCTGATGCCATCCCTATATTCACTGTGGGGAAGGACATTCATCACGTCTCAGTGGGAGGTTTACATATCTACTTACCTTCCTTCATAATGTTTCCTCCTCTTATCCTTCATCTCACAAACAATGTCTGTCAGCAGACTTGCCTGGAAGGGTATCTACAGTTGTACAGGTAATTAGCTTCCTGACTGATTCTATCTTTCTACTCATGGTCTCCTGAGCCCCCATATCTGCTGCTCCCACCAAACCAACCAAAATGAAATATTCATCCTACTAATTTTTTCCCTCATATCCTACTGTTTCACCTTCCATAAATTATTAACAAAGTAACACATTTTTCCTTTGACATTGTATGAAGAATTGTAAGGGAGACAAAAGGTAGAAAAAGTGAAATTAAATTTTTATTCTGGCCCAATAGAATTGGTTTCCCACATCTTTTCAACTGAAGTTATGCAACTGGTATGTGCCATGTTGTGCATACAAATAAGTGTTGCACACCAGCTCACACTGTTCTTCATGGGCAGATTGAGTCAAAGGTGCTGTTTGAGAGCGTGTATTTTGCTGGCTTGCCATTCCCACTGAAGGGAGATATTTGGGGCTAAAATAGCAGGTGTTTATAGACATTGGCAAATGTGTCCATTGACACTGACCACACTGATAATTAGAACTGTGTATTGAGACTGGTTAGATGAGAAATTACTCAGGAAATATTCTGCTAGAGGATGAGTCTTTCAACACCTCCTCCAAAAATCCAGCTTTACTTCCTCTTCTTCACTCTCCTACCCCAACAACTTTCTCTCATTATCAGCTCTAAGCACAGTATAATCATATTGTGGTAAGAATCTAAAGACTGTCTTTTTGCCTATGGATAGGGTGATGTTTTATTATTTCAGGAAGAAAGTTGTTCACCTTGTTTCTTAAAAATCTTCAAAATAAAAAGCCCCAAATTTCTCCCTCATGACACAATATACCTAGTGACTCATGATCTGCTGACTAATTGAACAGTGACTCACAGCCCCCCAGTGACACACCACTCAAGCAATTCAAAGGTCTGGCTGAATATCCTCCTGCAGAGACATCAATCCATTATCTTGTTCTTGGTCAAATCAGAGAACAGCTGCTCACTACCACCTACAGAATACCCATCTACATACAAAGGTAGTTTTAGGGGAAATTAAATAATGTTGAGTTGTAAGAAATCACTAATATTTCAAACTTCCCTAGCTAAATAACAAGATCTTGTGTATTTGTATACTATATTTCTATAGTGCATTGCAGATTTTTTCTAGAACACTCTCTTATATTTTATCTCATATAATTATCATGATGACCCCAGGATGGAGAGGAGGTATTATTATCTAGATTTTACAAATGAGGAAATTGAGATTCAGACAGTTAAAGTTATTTATCCAAAATGTCACAGCTAGTAGGTAGCAGAGATGGGATTTAAACCTAGGTCTTCTGACTCCTAATTCAATGTCTTTTCAGCTATGTCATGCAGTAGCTTTCTATCTGAGCTGTGGATGGTATGTTTATTGAATACATTAGACAAATGTCCTTAGTTGTGAAGACCTAGATTCATAGCCTGCCTCTGACACTCTGAGTGATCCTGGGCAAACTTAACATGTCTATGTCTTAGAGATGAAGGAGAGGAGAAAAAAAAAATTGGATCCAATGATCTCTAAGATTCCTTTCAAGTGTAAATTGAAGATCCTATTAACCTGAAAGATTATTCACACGGTGCTCACCTAAGTGGAGAAGACCCCAAAGGAATTTTTCTCTTCCTTGACACCCACAATATCTGACTTTATGGGGTTCAGCTAAAAAAAGGATTTTTGTGTTGCTACTTCATTCAAACTTTTCCTGACTAATTGCCCTACATTAATTACTTTCCACTCTCATCTACTAAATCACTTACAATATTTCACAGAGTTTAGCACTTAATTATAAACTGTCTTACTCCAGAGTCTCCACCCCCATACACACACCCTCTATTTGACTTGTCTTCCCTATTGAATTAGTTGTCATATTTATCACAATGAGTAGCATGGGGTTCTACTAGTAAACCCTTAGACTATGACTAAGGTGAAGGGGCTTCATAGCTCTAAAGCTGGAGGAGACTTAAGAGGCCATCAAGTATAATCACTTCATTTTACAGATGAAGGAACTGAGTTTTCCCTCACAACCCAGTCCCTAGCTTTTTGTCTGAGGCATCTGATCCAGCCCAGCCCACCTAGATACTCAATAATCCTTTTAACAGCCCTTTCACTGTGGCTCTCCCAACATTTAACTCCTTTCATTGTCTGTCCTTGGCTGTACCACAAGTTATTTACCATTCCTTAATCCCATCAAGATCTTTTCACTGATCCTTTTCTCCTTTTCTCTATATAAGTATCATTCTTATACCCATTAAGTTGCAGATTCCATAAGAATCTTGACCACTATACTGGTATTAGAATAAATCCCACTACTTTGACTGAAAGGAGACTTGAGTGATTGAATTCATTCCAGGCAGACTCACCCTGTACCCTCACATTTCAGGGTTCCAAGAACCCCAAACTGCATCAATATTTTTCTCCTAGTTCTTTTTTCTCCCATTGGGTTTTTCTCCAGTAAAATATTAGGGACACACTGAATCCTGGAGTCAAAACACTGGGTTGAAATCCTATCTGTGACATTTATTAGTGTATGACTGGTCAAATCATTTGCCTTCACTGTGACTGGCTTGGGATGCTTTCAAAGACATGGCCTTTTCCTTTTAGGGGTCCAGGTCTCATTACCTCATCACTCCCCCCTCAAACAAATGGGACCAAAAATCTTTTGGGGTAAAGGGTAAAGGTCTCAGCAGGTCTATAGAGCTGTCCCTGTCTTGACTGGGTCACAGAGAAGAAGTTGACTGTAATCAAGCACAGGCTGCACCCAGGGGATGATGGGTGGAGATGGGCTGCTCCCCATTGTTTACTACCAACTACAGGTGAATGGTCCACACTATAGGAAGACAACAATCTGACAAGCAAATTCAATATGTAGGGTCCAAATATAAGGAGAATTAAAAGTGATGTCAAAATGGGTTAAAACAAAGAATGCAAGTAAGAGTCCTATTAAGAATCATTCACCTTTCACATGTAGGATTATCTGATCTTGTTACTTTCTCAAAAGTTTCCACTCTGACTTCTATTAATTTAGAAGGACCAGATGTTATTAAGAAGCAAGAATGTTTTTGCAGGTAACTGGATTCAATATTTACATGAATTTGCCAGAGACTGACTTTTACTCCAATTATAACAAAAGATGTTGGAGGATTCTTAAGTAATGACTAGACCAAATATCCATTTTTCTATAGGTGATCTCCCTCTAAGAAAGCTAATTGCACTGAAATTACCTTCCCCAAACCAAACTGAAGATGTTTCCGATTTAATTTCAGTAATTAATAGCAATACCCAGTTGCTAAGTTGCAGGCAGATGACTGCATACTAATTTACCCAGTTGTTAGGGATATACAACAACCACAAATTCAGGTCAAAACAGCAAGAGCTTACTTCTCATATCTTTTACTGAACATTTGCTCTGATTATATAAATTTGCTTAAAAAAGAATAAAGCAGGGATATAATTAGTCAATTACATTTCATAGTCATGCTCAGGAATAGCTAGGTGGGTAACATTACTTTTCAAAGGAACTCTTGGGAAACTGAGCCAGCAGGATCCCATTTTAGACTGAGGCTAAATTGTTCTCTCAGCTTTCCAAGCTGCAAATCTGCATCTGCATAACATTTGTCTCTGAGTGTGGCATTTCTCTCACACGGTGGATTATTGACTATTGATTATTGTTGGATTATTATGATCCTTCAGACTACTCAAAATCAGTTACAGTTTATCTCAAACAGCAAGTTCCACTAATCACAGTTTGGGTAAAAAACTGTGATTTACCAGGATTTACACTTCAAATTTAAATTTTGTTCTAATGTGAAAGTCAATCATTAGAGATCATTTCTATACACTTACAAGTTCTTAGCAAGCCAAGTTCATTGTTTAGGAACTCCATAACCAAAACAAGCTTTTTGGGAAGTTTACAAAATAAGGGGGATCAACAGGGAGTCATGAGAAGCAGCTTCCTATCCATCCCTATCTGCCCTTAGGCTGTGCCTTTTGATTAGCCCTGATGATTACTCTGAATGGGCTGTACCAATCTGGATGAGGCTTTCATCTCATCCCCTTCTTTCCACACACAAAGTAATCAATTACCAGTTTTAGGTTTCAGCATTAAAAATAACTCAAATATCTTAGTTAACAATCTTACGATTTTCATAAGTGAGAGACAAATTGTGTTAGCTGCAAGTTCCTCTTAGCCATAAGCTAAGGTAAAAATAGGCAGTTTTCTAAATGGCAATTACAAAATATTATAAGACAGAGTTATATCAGGGAAACTATTTTTCTACAGTCTTTTTAATTTCTTTGACTTTATACTCTAATAACATCCAAGTTATGAAAAGTTGTTTGAAATAACTGATACAAGTTTACCAGTTTGAAACAAACCCATTACCAATCAGGTGACTTCAATATTGTTGAATTGTTTCCAAATTACTTTAAAGAGAAAATTGACATCTCATCATTAATGTGTTAAAGCTGCAACTTTTAAAAGAGTGGGTTTACCAATGCAGACCCCGGCTAGTTTCTTACCTCCTATAGTCTTGACCCATCTCACTTTCACCCACAGCTGCTAGGGGTGGTGCAGAACAGGACGAACTGGACCTTAGTGATACTTCCAGACTTTCTAGATGGGCTACAGGGTGCCCAGGGGCCAGAGTTAATGCTAGTGGAGCCCTGCCGTAGCTGCTGCCCCTTTCTCCTCCTTCCTTTCACCAGGTAGGGGAGGGGGATGACTCAAAATCCCTACCCTTCTCTAGCACTCTCTTCTCTTAATCTTATCAGGGATGAGAGGGTTTTACAGGAAAACACAGGGCTGTTTGCAGTCTCCTCCCAACCCCTTCCCCCCTTCTCAAGTGAGGTACCCTCTTGACTAAAGGGAAGAAGGAAGGGAATGTTGGGATGGCAAAGTCTTTCAAAACTCCTTAATGGTCAATCTCAAAACCTCCAGAATCTGCTAAGGTCTTTTTAGATATTCTAACTTGTCACTGTAGCCTTAGCCTGGTCAGAGTCAAAGCTACAGGAAAAAGAATCTTATGAATTTTGTTGAAATTTTTATAATTTTCCTTGGTCCTCTAGATTGTATTGAGGTAAGGCACAAAGTTTTCCTTTTCAAGGTCTTAGAGACAGAGCTATTTCAGTTCTAACCTATGGGTAAATCTTGGGAAAGTCCTGCTATGTCTGGCTTTGAAGATCTAGGCAACAATAAAGCCAGAAGAACAGAGAGATCCTGCAGGCATGGGGATGGGACCAGGTAGTCCCTCCATGAAGGAGGATCCCAGAGAGTAAGCCTCAGGAAACCAAAAAGCACCTGAAATTTTCCCAAATCTCTAGCATCATAGAGATTTGAGAGAATTGAGTGTACACTTCCATATAGGGTGTACCCCACATGGCCGAATGTCTTCCTGGGTCTGAGATGGTCTTGTAACCATCTGACCCAACTAGAGTTTGAAAGCTCTAGGCTTGAAAAGCACCTCCAAGCCTTCTTAGATGCATAGAGAGTGACCTCAACTGCAGAGCAAAGAAGGGATAGAAAGAGAGGAGGCTTATCTATCTTCCATCCTTGACTGGAGAAGGGCTTGAGGAGGTCAGGCAGTTCCCTGTATGGGTGTAAAGGTAATTAATTTAAATTTGAAGACCCCTTTTTGTTATGTCAAGTAAGCAGATACTTAGCCCTTAGTAACTAATCAAACCTTTGTGGCTAAGAGGCAGAGGGTGTGAACTCTGTCTCCTGTTGCTGACATAACAGGAAGGGTTTGGCTGAAACAGGAAGCCAATGTGTTTGTCTGTATGTACGAAGGGCCCCAGAGACAGACAGTCAGAAATAAGAATTTTTTCTTCTGGTGGACTCCTGGTGGAGGAAGTAGAATTTTCACAGCATCTGGAAGCTGGGCCTGGACTGAGAACTGAGTTGGAGTTTTCTATGAGACCAGAATCTGGTGAAGTTGCTACCAAGAATCTGCCTGGAATGCTGGGATTTCTTGTGGGTCAGCTGGACTGCTGAAGGACTGAAGAGCATGACCAGGATAAGAATTTGTTTGTTTGTGGCTTGGTTGATCCTTGAGTTCCTGGCAACAGAACTTGCGAAGGTTTTGAGATGTGCTGGACCCTGTGAACTTCAGTGTGTAGCAAGGACTGCCTGGAGGACTGCACGAGAACCTGGGAGCTGTCTGCCTCTGAATCCAGGTGGCTGTTTGGTAGATTCAGGCAGGAGCTGGGATCATGGAAGGGGATCCAGGGAGTATGAGAGACTATCCTGAGTCAAGATGAAGAAAAGTCCTCTCCTTGGATATTGAATGTGTGATGAAGTTGAAGTTTACTAGACACTGAGGGGTGGATGGTTTGTATAATTTTCTAATGATTGTATTTAGTGAGTAATGATATTCAGTGACTGATTGCTAGTTAAGTGGCTGATTAAGTTAACCTATGATTGCCTCATGAGTGGAAGATTGACTATTGTATTGTGAAATGACTGTGTGAGGAGGCAAACTTCCTTAGGGATATCGGATGATTATTCTTTTGTTCTCCATTCTAAATACTGTGACCACTTTGGTGAAAACTATGTGGCCGTTCTAATATTAAGCTGTTGTGAACACTGTATTGTGATTTTTTGTTGTAAGATGTAATGTTGTGAATATTATATTGTGGTTTGTTGTGAATGTTTGCCTTGATTTGTTATGGAATAAATGGAGTGTTCACTATACTGTGTAATCAGAATCCTAAAAGCTGTTCACAGTAGCATTCTTTTGGGAAGGTGCTTGTGTGTGGCATTACAATGGGCCACCAGATATAATGCAGTTTGGGATGCTGGGAACCCTGAAATGTAAGGGTACCTGATGAGTCGGCTCTGCCCAGAATGAATTCAATCACTGAAGCCTGCTTTCAGTCAAAATACTGAGATTTATTATAACACCAGTATGGTGGTTGATATTCTTAGGGAATATGCAATTTATTGGGGATGAGAATGGCATCCTGATGGGATTAAGAAGTAGTAAGTAGCCTGGGATGGGCCAGGTGCGGACAAGGAAAGGAGATAAGTGGTGGTAGAGCCACAGTGAAAGAGCTGTTAAAAGAATTATGGAGTATGTAGGTGGACTTGGCTGAGACAGATGCTTCAGGCAAAAAGCCATGGACTTTGTTGTGTGTGAAAGTTCAGACATTGTGATGAGGTACAGGCTCTGGGAACCCCCTCCCTTGAGTTCTCCTTGAATCTTCCCACATAGGGCATTTGCCTGAGGCCATGGGCCTTAAATTGTGGCTCTGCCCAAGTCTTTGGCCCTCCTTTGTCCAGCAATTTCCCACCCTTGATCCTCCCTGGCCCACATCTGTTACACCCTTGAACTGGCCTAGCCCACCATTGTCTGTCCTCTCCAGGTAGCCTCCGGCAACTTCCCATCTTTAATCACTCATTACTGGAGTTTGACCTCACCTGACTACTCTTGAAGACCCTCCCCAAACTCCTCCTCTAGACCTCCCCTAGATTCCTCCCACAATCTTTCTATATATAAGACCCCATCTTGCCTCCATGTGTGTGAGAGCACCATAGAATGACCTAGCACAGATTTGTTCTGTGAAGGCCAGAGAATGAATTCTAGCACAGACTTACTCTGTGTCAGATGATTCTAGCCCGCTTGTCCAATGCAAGCTTTACAGATACCAAGGCTCTTTAAGAGTCTACCCAATATAGCAAACTTTTAAACTTTACATTTCTTTGGCTGAGAGAAGACTTGAGTATAATTCATTCCTCAGGACTTGGCATGTTGGTATTTTGGGGTCTTGAGCACCCCTAACCCTAACTGTATACCTCTTCAATTGAACTGCTTTCAAAAACATGCTCTTTTCCTTTTAGGGGTCCAGACTCATGACTCTATCATTTTCACCAAACTCTTCTATTATTTCTTTTAAAGAATCTTTGTTATGTGTGATGGCTTAGGAGGTATAAGGGTAGATATTGGGGAAAATGTAAGAGAAATAAAAGTAAACATAGGTCAATATAATTTACAATAAAATATAATCATAAGTATTTAATTTTGTCAAGGAAGAATGTAAATGAGTATTGTTATTGCCATTTAATTCCATTAAACAATAAATTAAAATAATAAAATTAATTGATTTAATTGCAGCAGACTATGTCTGCTATCAAGGGACCAGCCTTACAAAGTAAAAGAACATCATTCTTAGGAGTTTGACTACAAGAGGGTTCCCAGAGCCTGTACCTCATCATATCTATCTGTCTATCTATCTATCTATCTATCTATCTATCTATCTATCTATCTATCCACCCATATATGTGTGTGTGTGTATATATATATATATATATATATATATTTTTTTTTTTTTTTTTTTTTTTTTTTTTTTTTTTTTTTTTTTTTTTCAGTTCTAAGCTAGGGGTAAATCTTGGGGAAGTCCTGCTGTGTGTGTGTGTGTGTGTGTGTGAGTGTGTGTGTGTCTGTGCCGGTGTCTGTGTCTATATCTGTGTCTGTGTCTGTGTGTGTATAGTCATAATGATCCATGGAAGAGATATGCAATCAAGTATCTGCAATTTTTTTTGTTTGTGGAGATTCCCTCCAAAATTCAGATTGAACCTCATTTTCCTTATGAAACCCACTCTTCTTTTTAATGTCCATTTCTTTATTTTGGAACATCAGAGTCATCTGCCACTCTTCCCTTTCTTTCACTACCATATGTCCTATTAGTTGCCAAGGCTTATGGATTTTAGAAGCTGTTGTCATTCTCATTATTCATGTGGCAACTGTCCTAGTTCAGACCCTCATCACCTCTTGTCTAAACTATTGCAATAGCCTGAAATCCCTCCTCCATGGAGCTGCCAAAATGATTGTCCCTAGATCACAGGTCTTACCTTGTCAGTTTCTAACTCTATGAAATCTAGGAGCTCCTTAGAACTTCTAAGATCAGATTTTAAAACTTTTCATTTTGACCTTTTGTTCCCTTCAGAAATCACCCTTTCCAGTTTTATTGTACATTACTCCCTTTCACATGCTTTGTGGTACAACCAAACAAGCCTACTGGTCCAGAACTTACTAGGAAGACATCAGGTTGGATTAGATTTGAAAAACCATGCAAAGATTTTCATTATCCTAAGATATTTGCTGCTACAGACAACCATGGAGAGAAAAGGAAGGAAAGAAGGAAGGAAATGAGCATTTATTAATCACCTAATTTATATCAGGTGCTATACTAAGCACTTTATAAATATTATCTCATTTGATCCTGAAGTATCAGGTTTACAAATCATTTTGCATATGTTATGTCATTTGATCCTCACACTAACCTTAGGAGACAGAAGGCTATTATTATCCTGTTTTTACATGTCAGTCAGGAGATGGAGGCTAAGTGATTTAAGGCAAGACACTTACTAGCTCTATGACACAGAGCAAATCACTTAATCTCTTTCAGCCTCAGTTTCCATATCTATAAAATGAGCATAATAAAAGTAGAGTTGTGAGGATCAAATGAGATAATATATGGGAAGCACTTCGTGAACCTTAAAACATTATGCAAACAGCTATTATCAACAAAGAAAGTCCATTCTTAGCTAGTCTATCAGTCAGTCAAAAACTCTTATTAAGCATTTACTATCTGCCAGGCACTTTGTTAAAGGTTGGGGATACTAAAAAGAGGTAAAAGGCATTCCCTACTCTTAAAAACTTTACTGTCTAAAGGAGGAGACAGTATGCAAATATATGCAAAGTTAGCTATAAACAGGATATATAGGAAATAATTAACAGAAGGCACTATAATTATGTGGAAATGAGAAAAGATTCCTGTAAAAGATAAGATTTTAGCTGAAACTTAAAGCCGGGGAAGTCAGTAGGTAGAGTTGAGGAGAGAGTATTTCCAGGTACGTTTTTATTATTGAGTTATGTTTGACTGTCACTCCATGGACTATAGCACACTAATACTGCCTATAGGATTTTCTTCTTGAAGATAATGGAATGGTTTTCCATGTCCTTCTCCAGGGGATTAAGGCAAATAAATGGTAGCTGAAGGAAAATGAAGGTAATAAGCAAAAAGGAAGCATAGAGTGTGCTAAGCTCAAATTAAGACAACTATAGACCATGAAAATTCCTAAAAGATACAGAAACCAATGATTTCTTAATACCATGGCTCCAAATAAATGAAGTTTCTTCCCTTAATTTACTTCAGGAGTAGCATAAGATTTTCAACCTTCAAGATCTGCCAAATGATTGTAACTCTAAGATGGTTTTCTAGCCACTGGGATGGGAGCAGATATAATGATCTCTACCCACCTATCCTCATTTTTAAAGAAATAATAACTAATGTCCTATATACTTGTCCATAATGTGATTGCTGTATCCTAGGCCTGGACTCCACTTTAAAGGAATATAATTTCTCACAAATGATAATTCAGATCCCATCCTTTCAAATAATGTAGTAACTACTTGGGTTTTTGTGAAATCCAGGGCTGTGGTAACCCTTCCAGGAAGACTTAGTTCAAATTGGATCTGACACTTTTACTAGTTGCGTGATTCTAGGCAAGTCCCTTAACCTCTCTCTCCTAGTCTCTCAAATCTCCTCATAGGCAAAATGGGAATAATAACAGCACCTATAACTCAACAGGGTTGCTTTTATGTTTCAAGCTTACATTTTTCCATTCAGTTCTTTGAGCTCTTTAGAGGAAAAGTTCAGTTTTGGACAAATAAATGCATGTTCTCCTAAGCAATAGTCACTTCAAAGCTGGGGTAGAATGACAGTTATACTGTTAAGCAGAAATTTCTAGTTTCTGTTAAAATACAGAATACTTCAAATAAAAAGACATCTGTCAAAAACACGAGTAACATCCTTAAGATTAAAACAGAGGTGTTTAATGTCAAGGAATATCAAATACATGTCTAAGAGATATTTAAAATGATTTCAACTCTTCAGACTAAAACAAATTTTCATATTTATAGGTATATACCTATAATTGCCATGTTAATCTGAGTACATGCCTTTAGATTGTAAAGTCAGAATAGCGCATCATTATAAAATGCAGGTGTTACTTGTATAGATTTATATGACTGACCTAAGCTAAAAAATATCATTTCTGCTCTCTTTTTCGAATATGAGAGTATTTTGGATAAGTGATACTCACTTTCCACAGAACTATGTTGTCTCTCCATCAATAAGGAAAGTGCTAGGTATACAGATCAGTCAAGCCATACGGCATTGCCAGCAGACATCTCACCCTTTGCAGTCTGATAGTGCTTGGTATATGTTCAGATGGAGGAGAAGATAGTTAAAGGCAAATTCTGGTTCCATTATCAGTCAGGCAACAGAAGATGAGATTCTTAAATCTTCTTTCTTGCATCATTTTCATGGGAATGCTCCTAATGCTGACATAATCTGCCTGTTTTATTAGTGTACTAGGTATGTACTAAATAGCTAACATAATACTAGTCTCTGAGGACAATAAAAGTATTATATAGTTACTGACCATACATTGCTTAAAATTGTGTAGGTGATCAAACTTTCATAAATTTAATACTTAAGTCAGAAAGAAAAGAAGGAAGGGAGGGAGGTAGGAAGGAAGGAAAGTAGAAAGGAAGAAAGGAAGGAATAGCTGGAAGGAAAAGAGGGAGGGAGGGAAGGAAAAGAAGGGAGAAAGTTACAGAGGTAAACAAGGAAATGTTAGTAACTAATATAATATTCTAAAGTATGTATTGACTTTTGATTATTATTTAATCTTCATTAAGATTGTTAGTGCATGAACTGAGTAGATCATTTATGACATTTTGATGACATTTCAAAAAAAATTTTTACAACAAAAGTTTTTACAAATTTTTTTTTCTGAGGCAGCCACAGTAATAGGGGATAGCATTCAAAAAGTCACAGAAAGGAATTGTTTGAGTGGGGATGATGGTTTAGTCATGTTGATTTTGAGAAGATAGCAGAATATCTAGGTGGGAACATCCTAAAAATATCCTTCACTTTTCAGTCCAGGAATTTCTCCCCATATATAAATACCAATAATCTCTTAAAATCAATCTTTTTAATTAAGTTTTGCTGAGGTCTATAGCTTATGGTGATTCCCTACCTCTTTGGGTTAATATGATACTTATCCTTGTACCAGTCCTGGTATATCTCATATAGTACATATGCTATCCCATCCTCTAGAATAGGATACTGCTTCTTTCCTGGATTCTACTCTAAGCCTCTATCTTTGCCTTTGTTCAAGGAATTAGTTTATAGATCTAGAACTGGAAAGGACACTGGAGGCCATTGGGTTCAACCCCTTCATTTTATAGATGAGAGAATTTAAGCTCAGAGAAGTTAAGTGATACATATAGTTCAGAGTCACATAGATACTAAGTGTCTGAACATAGATTTGAACTTAGGTCTCCATGATTTCAAGTTCAGCAATTCATCTTCTGTACCACATTGACTCTCAAGTCATTACTTCTTGCTTGGAAAGTCTTCCTTCCACTTCATTTACAGTAGACAAAATTTCATCTTTTACATCTCTGCTCAAAGGTCACCTCCATTATGAGGTTGACCCTGATCATCCTACTTAGAAAGGACTTTTTCTTTCCTCTGAAGTCCTAAATTATTTATTACAGTAGAAAGAGTCTCACTCCATACTGATTTATATTATATATAATTGTGTCTATAAGCATTATCTCCCTTACTAGATCGCAAGCTCCTTGAGGGCAGAAACCTCTTTTGATCAGTCATCATATCCCTTAAAGATCCTGGTTGACTGCCTCATACATAATGGGCACTCAATAAATATTTATCAAATGAATCAGCGGATGATTGAAAGATATACAAGGCCAGGAAAAATATATCGGATTCTACTTTAGTGCTTAACTTTCACTTTGCTACTATTATATTTTGTTTCACAGACCATTTATCTCATTTAAAGAAAACATCTCCTATTTACAAAGTGCTTTTCATTCCAAATGAACTAGATATGCAGGAAAAACTTTACCTATCAATAAAACACACTCTAGGGTGAAATGTGGCATCTGTTCAATAATGCATGGCATCTCTGCAGAATAGTTTAGTACCAAAGAGGAATATCAAATCAAACTGACAATGATGGCTGAGGATTTAGGATAGAAAAGATGTGATTAAGCCTGTGGGAATTTTGCCAGGAAAGTACCATTAAGCTACTTTGCCAGAAATTCTATGTAACCTTCAATGACAGTGTAAAATATCACTTAGCAATTCAATTAAGTAAAGTTAAACTTAACCTCAATGGAAGTTTACATAGAGAGAAATTTATGTCTTGCAAAAAGTGTGGAAGATTGGGCATCATAACCCATGAGATTCTATTCCATTTCTTCCCTTACCTAGCTGTATAACCTTTGTAAATTCACAGAGCCTCTCTGGGCCATAGTTTTCTCATCTATTAAGTGAAGATCATGAACTAGATATTTTATGGCTTCTTGCATCACTGACAATGGAACAAGGAATTCAAAAGTAGATCATAGTATAGAGTTAAGTTGGTTCAGTAAGGCATTAAGAAGGGAAGAGAGAAGAGTGTAACCCATGCAGCCGTGATGGCCTAGAAAAGAATTCAATGGGGAATGGGACTGAGGCTGAAGATAAATGGTGAACACAATGAGGAAGAATAATGGAAATAGGTGCTTTGATACACAGAAAAAAATAAAATGATAAAATATTATGATCTAATAAAGGAATTTAATCAACATGGAAGTGAAATATTTGTAGGTAATGGCAAGAGTAAGAATATGATCATCCTTATGAGTTAATGAGGTAGAGTGAAAGACTAGGTTTTGTTAACTGATGATACTTATAAACTTGAAAGCTGGGTATTTAAGGAAGCCTCCAAATGAATGTTGGAGGAAAAGGCTAATTCACGTATTAAACTCACTGGGGAGGGAAGGAATATATTCACAGGGTGGATATGTGATGACCATTACTTTCTGGATTGGATTATTAATTTGAATAGAGTGAAAATAAAAAGAAGTAAGGTTTCTGAATGATAGTGGTAAGTGGAGAGTTTAGAAATGACAGCAAGGAACAAGGAATAGAACTACTTTACCTTGAGCACTGATTTAGGCTATGAAAGAAAATGTAGCCATTGTGAAGTTTTGCTGGGATTTAGTATCACTAAAAGGGAATCAAGTCTCAGAGATTGACATAATATGGAAGGATTGAGAAATAATGAGATTTGAGACACAGTGGGAAAGTAAGGGTTGAACTGATTGAGCATATGGGAACAAGCACTTGCAATATTGTATAAATTGTTTTCCTGATTTTGGTCACTTCACTCTGTATTAGTCCATGTGAGTCATCCCAGGTTTCCCTGAAACTTTAACTTTCATAATTTCTTACTGTGCAATACTGTTCCACCACATTTTATATATTATAACTTCTCCAGTCTCTTCCCAATTCACAGAGACCCCTAATTAGTTGCCAATTCTTTCCTCAAAAGTACTATATTTTTATAGTCTTATTGTTTTACTTATAGCTAACTTCTTCCTTAATCCCCCCTTTATCTTATTTCTCTCTTTCTTGTCTCTTTTTATCACTCATATTTTCTTGTTGAGTGAAATGTATTTATATACAACCTGCGTGTGTATGTGTATTCTTCCTTCTTTTGAAAGGTTCAGCTGATAATGTGGTTAATGAGTCTCCCATTTCCCTGTATCTTTTCTCCTTATTTGCATAAATTTCTATTTGTATGGCCCAATAATTTGAAATGATTTCCCTTGTCCATTCTCTCCCATTTTTCCATAGTATGTTTCTCCTCTTACCCCTTTCTTTTAATCTTTTAAGACCATCAAAATAAAACAGAACTGTTCTCAGGACTTCTAATTACACTCCTTCCATGACCTCATGATAATGATATGATTTCAAAGTGCTATATGCATCATTATATTAGCATATAATCAGTTTATACTTATATTTTTTATGATGATTCATGTTTAGCCTTGTTTACGTCATGGTATCTATCTTTGTATGTTAGATTTTCTATTAAGTTCTGATTTTTAGCAGAAAGCTTCTATTTCATTAAAGGTATATTTTCCCTCCCTCTGACCCCCACCATAAGATTATTACCAGTCTTTTTTGGCTAAATAATATTTGTTGGGTTAACAAATAATATAAACAATTCCTTCTAGAATACCATATTAGAAACACAACTCCTTTATAGTGGTGGCTGCTAAATCTTGTAGGTTCTGACTGTGGCTTCTTGGCACTTGAATTCTTTCTTTTTTTCTTTTTTTCCTGATCATTTGCAATGTTTTTTTTCTTTATCTACAATCTGTGGATTTTGTTTGTATCATACCTTGGAGTTTTGATTGTGGAGTTTCTTTCAGGAGGTGGCTGGTAGATTTTTTCTATTTCCATCTTTCCCTCTATTTCAGTGGTTCTCAACCTGTGGGTTATGTTCAATTTGTAACAATGAAAATACGTCCTGCATATCAGATATTTACATTACAGTTCATAACAGTAGCAAAATCACAATTATGAAGTAGCAATGAAAATGATTTTGTGGTTGGGGGTCACCACAACATGAGGAACTGTATTAAAGGGTTGCAGCTTTAGGAAAGTTGAGAACCACTGCTCTATATCTAAGAGATATAGACAGTTTTCTTTTGTAATTTGTTGAAATATGAGGTCTTGTCTCTTTTGTTGGTTGTGAATTTCAGTTAGTCCAATAATACTTAATTTTGTCCTCTTCAATTGATTTTCCAAGTCAATTATTTTTGCTAGGTATTTTGTCACATTTTCTTCTTTAATCTTTTAAATTTAATATTTTATTTTTGTCTCATAGAGTCATCATCTTCTATTTAGTCCCATTTGATATTCTTAGAGTTTGTTGCTTGGGTGAGGTTGTGTATCTTAATGTTAATTCCCTTTCCAACTCTACCAATTTTATTTTTTCCATTATATTTTCCTGTACTATTACTCCCAATTCTTTAATGGCATGACTAGCTGCAGATCCCTTCTTTAGTTTGCCTTTGCTACTCAGAAATGGATAGTGAGCAACAGAGTTACTATTTCTCACCTAGTCCTGCATCCTACACAAAATTGGACACCTTTACATGAATCATAAACCTCTTCTTTCTCTGGTGAATAGTCCACATGGTTGTACCTAATGTGGTCTCCACTTGCCATCAATGTCCATAGACTTTTCTGTTTATCTCCCCATATAACCCTATGTGACCTGGACTGAAAAAAAAAATTGACTCACTATGTTGTTTCTTAAATTTTTCAGTTAGGACTCAATTTGATACATATTCTAGGTTAATTTGGCATTTCTGTAAGAGCTTGGTTATATTTCTCCCTGCTGACTAAATTACTTTTGAGGTGTCTTCCAGTGCTAAAAGTCTGTCTTTATATTAATGCTCAACATAGGATAAATTCAGTTTAGAAAGATTGTGATGTAAAGAGTAGGAGGGTAGGGGTAGCTAGGTGGCATGGTGAATAGAGCCCCAGCCCTGGAGTCAGAAGGACCTGAGTTTAAATCCAGCCTCAGACACTTAACACTTACTAGGTATGTGACCTCACTTAACCCCACTTCCCTGCCTTCCCCCTCCAAAAAAACAAAAACAAAAAAACACAAGAGTAGGAAGACCATGACAGTAAAAGCATGAAACCCCTGAAAAGTAACTTATGGACTTTAAAATGTGACATAAAGTTCATGACATTTGTATAAAGTGAGGTATATCCCTTTTCCCAGATGGCCCACAGCACAAAAATACACACACACACGCGCACGCACACACACACAGACATACACACACATACACACACACACACACCATAATGCTATTTTTGCTTTGTAGGATTTCCTTTATGTTCCTTTATCCCTAGAACCATAAGCAAGTTCCCTAGCATAACTACCAACTCAATTTCCAAAAGTGCCATTAAAAGGACAAAGGGTTGCCTGTTTCAGATTCCTTGGGCAAAGACGCTGATTGCAGAATGAATATCAATCCAAAATAATGCAATCAAAGTAATGAGCCACTGCATTTTGATTAGGCTTTGTGGGGATGCTTCAGTCCTTTAGGCATCATGATCTTTGCACATATACTTCAGGTAAGCTGACCCAGACCCAAGGAAAAGGGCAGGTGCTTTTTGAGTTCATTAATCAGGCTGATGAACAGTTTGACCTGGTACTATTTGGTACAGAAGGTATTTGAGCTTTAAAAGCTATTGAGCTATACTTCAGAAATAGAATTTGGAAAGAACTGGAAATTCCTTACTAAAGGATTCATTTTGAAGAGTTTAATATAATTTAATACGGTTCAGTTTCAATAGGATCAGAAAGATATGCAAACTATGTTCTTCTTATTAAGCAACTACAGAGGTTTGATTGAGAAATTCTACCCCTCTTTTCCCGAGTAAATATCCTCTTTTCCCCACATCATCTTTGGGCACTCCTTAGAGTATAGCCTTGATACTCAGGAGAAGTGAGCAGTAAATAAATAGTTCCTCGTTCCCTCACTAAATTTTCATTTCGAGAGGGACAAGAGTGAGTCACACAGGAAAGTGGTGTCCATGGGTTCTGATCTGTATCATAGATCTCATTACAATGCAATTCCTCAAAACCTACTACTCCTTTCAATTCTCTTCTTCATTTAAGTTATACCATTATGTTTCTCATTACCTGGATTGATAATCTTACCATTATTATTAATTCTCCATTTTCAATCATTCCACATATCCAAACAATTGAGAAATCTTATTTCTACTACCACTTATTTTTTTTATTTTTAAAAATTTTTTAAATTGATTTTTTAAAATTTTATTTTAGTTTACATCATTCATTTCCATGAAATTTTGAGTTACAAATTTTCTCCCCATCTTTCCCCCACCCACCACCCCAAAACAGCCATCCCAGTGTATCCCCCCAACCCCAATCTACTCTCTCCTATGTCCTCCCCCTTCAACCCTCTGACCTTTCTGTAGGGCAGGATGGATCTCCCAACCACAGTGCCCACGAATCTCAAGTTCCAGTTGGATGTAGTTAATAATAATAATAATAATGATAATTGTATATATATATATATATATATATATATATATACACACACACATATATATACATATATATTTTTAACATTTCATTATAGAACTTTAGATTCTAGATTCTTT
>CM053586.1:115166153-115179037 GCA_028646515.1 Pseudochirops corinnae | reverse complement strand
AGCTACAAGGCGTGGGCATTCCAGAAAAACAAGCCTGGCGCCACAGGCTCCATGTGACCACATTCAGCCTATTAAGGGGCGGAGTATACTTTCAAATAGGGGAAGGTTCTCAGGCTCATGTAGCCACTTTAGCAAAGGGCCTAGGGGCAGGGAAGATCTTCAGATTCTCATAACAGCATTACATACATTTCTTCCCCTTCTTGCACTCTAACGTCACATTAAATTGACATTTTTGCTGCTCTTCACACTCGTGATGAAGAACTATATTTCCTAGGCCTCTGTAACATAGACTGGGCTAGTTTTTCCTAAGACTGTAACCCACACAGATTAGGAAAGTTATTTTCATTAAGAAGAATTCTCAAATGACCTTGGGATTTTACTGATTTAAGACTAAGACTTGGGCTATTGACATGGCTACCTGGTCACCTAAGTATGAAAGTTCACATGGAATTCTGAAGTTGGATCAATAGAATGATCAATATGGTAAAGTTGTGCTAAGGCAAATCAATGTGGTGTCCTCACTTAATGTATTTATTGACTCTTTCTCTCTTCTCCTCTTGCTGAGAGTTAGATTTCTAAATGTTTCATTTCATTGAACCTGAATTTGAACTTAGATATTCATATCTTTATCATATTACTTTACATTTCTATAGATGTATATAACCTACAAATAAAAAACTTCTGATAATTTTAGTTTTCTCTATTTCTAAAGGTTTTTTAAAATGTTGGTATTTTTTCCATATTAAATCTCTATTTTGTATAGCCGTTTATTAGTCATTTTGTTTTCAATTTATTTCCTTTAAGGTTCAAAATTTCTACTTTTTCCCAGTTTATAAATTATTACTATTTTTTATTAAATTTCATATGCTTGATTAATTGTTGATCAACTCTTATGTCTTTCCTTTTTAAAATATGTATTTAAGTGGCATAAAATTCCATGTAAGGACTGTTTTGTTTTATACTAAAATTTTAGAATGTTGTTTTACTTTTATTTTTGGTTAATGTAATTTTGTTGTTTTTATAATTGGTTCTTTGGTGCACTCATTTTTAGGATAATTTTATTTTATGCTTCATTTATACCCATGTACTTTTTAATGTATTTCTCTTATTATTTTTTTTCCTGCATTAGGGTTTGTAAAAAAAGTCTTTAATATTTCTGCCTTTTTGCATGCATTTATGAATTTTTTTATCCCTTACCATGTAATAAACTTTTTATTATAGTGCCTAGCAAAACTGAAAAATTAGTATCCTGCATGTTTAACATCCAATATTTGTGAAATCAATATCAACTTTACCAAATATCAAATTTAGTGACTTTTTCTAATATTCCACTCAATCATTTAATTTCTTATTTAATTTTGTTAGATTTATCCATTTCTGAAAGAGGAATATTGCTGTAACTTATAATTATTTTCTTATAATCAGAATAATTTTTATCATCTTTTCCTTTTAAATATTGAGATACATATGTGAACTTAATGTGTATAATTAATATATGGTTATTGAAGTGGTTATATTACTTATTATAATTTTAAATATAATGTAATTTGTGTTTATTTTGAGCACATTTTTACTCGAATTTTATTTTAGCTCACAGCTGCCACTTCAACTTTTTTTATTTGCTTGATACATATTTCCTTTTTCATGAAAAACATTGTGGCTTTTATCACTTGTAGAGAACAATTTTTTTCTTTTTGGAGGGGGGAAGGTAGGGCAATTGGGGTTAAGTGACTTACCCAAGATCACACTGCTAGTTTCTGTGTGTGTGTGTGTGTGTGTGTGTGTGTGTGTATGTATGTGTGTGTGTGTGTGTGTGTGTGTGTGTGTGAAGTGTCTGAGGTTGGATTTGAATTCATGTCCTCCTGACTCCAGGGCCGGTGTTCTATTCACTGTGCCACCTAGTCACCTCCTGAATAAATTATTTTTTAGATCATATTTCCACACTATCCTGTTTTTGGGAAAGTTAATCAATAATTTTGATCGTGATGCTTTTCTTGTTTTTTTGTTAATCATTCTATAATGTCTATGGCAAAAGGCAATAAAAATAATCAGTGCAAGGATATTGCAGCACTTGATTCTCAGAACAGTCCTATTCTTTGGCACCTTTAATTTCTTTTTCCTCCCAGCCTTAAAATAAATCACTTTCTCTTCCACACTGCAACTTCTTCCTTCCTTCCTTCCTTCCTTCCTTCCTTCCTTCCTTCCTTCCTTCCTTCCTTCCTTCCTTCCTTCCTTCCTTCCTTCTTTCCTTCCTTCCTTCCTTCTTCTTTTATTTTTAAACATTCATTTGAAAAATTGAGTTCTGAATTCTTTCCCTTCTACCCTTCCCTTACCCATTAAGAAGGCAAGCTAACGAAATCAGTCCTAAATGTGGAGTCCTTCAAACCATTTCCATATTAGCAATGTTGGGGGAAAAATCAAGAACAATAAAGTGGGAAAATGTATGCTTCAATATGCATTCAGAGTTCATCAGTTCTCTGTGAAGGTGGATAACATTTTTCATCATTGGTCCTTTGGAGTTACTTCGGATCATCATTTTGATTTAAGCTAAGCCTTTCACAGTTGATCATCTTTGTAGTCTGACTGCTACTATGTACAATGTTCTCCAGGAGTTTTTTCTTCTAAAATCTACTCCTCCTTGAAGAGAACTGGTAACAACGTATATCCTCTCCTGAAGCTGGAAGTCAGATCATAGATCTTTTCTCTGCCAAACTGTTACCAGCTCCTCCCTTTAAGTGGGCACAGAATATCAAGTAATCATTCTTTATCAGACCGCAGAGTGTTAGGCGAATGGGCTTAGCACCATGTCACCAACTTTATTATTTTCTCAATCTTTCTAATGATTTTCCTCCTTGTGAGAATTTCCTTTTTTCTTTTTGTTTTTCATTTTATTTGTTGCCTTGCTGCTGGTTTTGAAGTGATGACAAGTAAGCTTTTACACAAAACTTTATTTCCATTGTAAGGAAACTAAGAGTAAGAATGATTATAGCTCTTGGAGTCCATTTGGCTTTTCACTATGTCTGGCTGCCTTCCAAAGTAAAGTCCAATGATTGCACAGATTTTCATTATGGATGTTACTACAAATAAAAGGAAACTATTTTTAAAAGAAGGAATTCAGTTAATGACACAACAGGAATTATTAGAACAAAGGGAAAGAAAATCAAGCAACATTGGCAGAACATGTAAAGTAGAGATAGTGAAATACTATAATCTTTCAGAGAATGAAGTTTGGGAAGTTCTTAGTGTGATATGGGTCACTTTTGGTATGTGAAGAACAAAAGGACAGTTTAAATGATCAAATGAATCATAATGGGTTAAATATCCCCTTTGAAATGCTTTCTATTTACTGTTTTTTTTTCCATTTGCTTTGTTCTCTGTTTAAAATATTGCTCTGAAGACAGCTTTGTGGGAAATTATAGTGATGGCAAATTCTGTTGTTAAAACAAATAACACTTTCTATTGAAAAAAAAAAGGAACAATAATCCTTTTTGTGGCTGATAAAGTACTTTGAACATATGTCCATACTTAAAATATTTCATGAAAAACTATTTTTTGGAATAAGCATGACTTGGACAATCTTGTTTTTGTTATTTTGGGAAATTTGAAAGAAAATCAATTTGAGTTATTTATCTGGAAAAGAAAATTGGTTAAAGAGGTATCTGTTGATTTATTAATATATTTTTATGGTGTTTCAGTTGTGTCTGATTCTGTGTAACAGCAAGCACCCTAGAATACCCAGTGTTGAGGACTACAGGCCAAGTGGGACTCTAACCCTGACAGCTGAAGAAGCCCTCTTAGGTGTTTGGCCTGCTGATAGGCCTAGGTCAGTTCACCATTCCCCAGGAAGGTGCTTAATCATAAAGGTGTGAGGATTAGGTCCTCGAGATGAGCATGGCATTTACACCCGTGGCCTGGGACAAAAAAGTATACAATGTCCACAGGGGAAAGCAATTAAGAAGCATTCTATAAAAGCCTGGACACAGGGTAATGAAATTGGCTCTCTACTTTCACCATTCCAATAGTCCAGTCTCTTTTTATTCACTAGCAGCCTCTGGGTCAGTGATTCTTTCTCAGCCCTGTCTGGGGATGACAGGGCTCCCATACTTTCTCAGCCCTGCTGTGGGATGTCAGGGCTCCCCAAAATTGGCTCCCTACACCCAGGATGGCTGCTGGCACAGGTTCTTTGATCTGCTTTTCTAAAGGAAAGCAATTCAAAAGGGGTTAACAATCTTACTTTAATCAAACACATATCATTTACCTAGTTCAAGGGGGAAAAGTCAGCACCCTGAACTTCAGAGAAAATACAAACAGAAGTTATAAGCAGACAAAAAATACAGAGAAAATAACACAATTCAACAGCCAACAGACAGGGTTTCTAGCTGTCTAACCATTACATACATACAGTGTTATTTACCAGAGAGAGAAGCACCAATATAGGGGTTTCTAAAGCTGGGGGGTTCAACAGTTGCCCAGAGTCTCATCTTGCCAAATCACACGACTCTTCCTATAAGCAAGATCCAAAGCAAAACCTCACTGAAGGGAGAATATATATCCTTCTCCATGGTCAGAGAACATCACAACCTTCATGACCCACTGCTTAATTACAAAGTAAAAAAACAAGCCTCCCCCAAGCAAGTTTCTCTTGTTGGGCTCGAAGTGAGACCCATTAAGGGACAGGGAAGATCTTCAAATTTTCTAGGCCTGTTAAGGGGGCAGGGAAGATCTTCAAATTCCCTTAACATTATACTCTGTGACTTCATTTGGGTTTTTCTTGACAAGGATACTAGAGTAGTTTGCCATTTTCTTCTCTAGCTCATTTTACAAGTGAGGAAACTGATACAAACAGGGTTAAGTGACTTGGACGTCACATAGCTAGTAAGGTTTAAAGTTGGAAAGAAGAGGTTTTCTGACCATTGGCCCAGCACTCTACTACAGTGCCATATAAACTTAATATTTTAAATCAAGTCAAAATCTTGTATTGATGTATTAATTTTCTTAGTGTATTTGGTAAATTAAAAGAAATAGAGAAGATTATAGAAATAACCTGACAATTAAATCATAGCATAGTTAGGTAGATTCAGGTGGGGTTGAGGGACTGGACTCAAAGGGAAGTAATTAATGGTCTGATGTCACCTCATAAGAAAAGCTCTAGTGAAGTTTCATTGAGTTCTCTAGCTGGCCCAGTGTTGTTTAATATTTTTACAAATTATTTGGATGAAGGCACACATAGCATTACTATAAAAATGGCTGGTGATAATATAGCTGAGACAGATAGCTAACTAACATAGAAGGTGCCATTAGGTTTCAAACAGAGGTTGACAATCCAGAAAATTGAACCAAAACTTATTGTCAGATTTAAGTGAGTCAGAGCTGCACAAAGTTATCAGTCTCACTCTCTGTTCAAGAGTCATCAAAGTACAGTAGCAAGACATTAGTCAAGACAGCTGGTGATGGCCCAGGATGCAGTGGACAATCTTGGCAACTTCATTTTCTGACCAAGCTCAAAGAATTCTACAGTGCCTGTTTCAGTTGCCTTCATGGCCATTAGAAGAAATTGCTCTCATCCATCCATTTTTCTGGTGAAAGTCTTCACATGCTAAGGGTAAATACTTTCCTCTTGCCCCTCAACTCACTGATAGGTTTGAGGCCTGTCTGTTACCCTAACCTGGTTGATCTGCTGAAATGGTTTGCCAGGTGTGGCCACTGTGCATGCTACAGCTTCTTGGATTCATAGGTGAGAGCTGGGTGACTGGTTGGACACAATAGGTGGATGAATAGCCCTGGAAAGGATTCAGGAAGCCCTGACAGCAGAGATGCTAGCTGGTCCTTCCTTAGCAGCCCATGCATCAAAATCTATAAGCTGAAACTCAATAATTTAATAAATCAATTCTTACACTTAAGCTAAAATTATCAAGTTTATAAGTATGCAAAACAGACAGCATTTCATCTTAAAATAGTATAGAGACTATCATGGACCACAAGCTCAATTTGAAGTTAATGATCTGATATGAACAAAAAAATGGATGCAATATTAGGTTTCATTAAAAGGTGACTAAAGAACAGAACTATATAGATGACCATCCCATTATCCTCAGCTCTATTCAAACTATACCTAGAATAGTGTGTTTGGTTTAGGGGATATATTTTAAGATTTGTTTTTATAGTCTGGAGATTATTTAAAGAGGGCAAGAACATTGCTATATGAATATAATTTGACAGAACTGGCGATGTTAAATGTTTAACTTGGAGAAGAGAAGACTCAAAAGGTTATATAACAGCTGTCTTCAGGTTCTCATGTCAAAGAGGAATGAACACTTCCTTTACTTTGCTCCAGATGGCAGAATTAAAAACAATAGGTAGAAGTTACAATGAGGCAAATCTACTGTTCATGAAATGGAAACACTTTGAGTTGTGGAGTGGTCAAAAAGGCTGCTTCCTAAGGTGATACATTCCCCCTCGTTGGGGGTTTGCATGTCATAGAAAAGATTCTTTGGTAGATATGTGTTGATCTAGAGTTTCTCTAGGTCATATTTCATCTCAAAAATTGTGACAGTATGAACTTGTGTATCTTTCAAAGCAAAACACATAGAAAAACAAGTTGATTAAATATTTGTGTACTTTAATAGTATTCTTGTGCTTCATTTACTTTTTTAAATCTCATTTTATTTCTTCTCTATATTACACTGAAGGTTTCACCTTTTCTAGTCTGGTGGTGATAGTCCCCAATCCTTTTAATGACTCAGAGAGTGAAACAGTACCCAAAGCAAGATTTGAACTCAAGACTCCCTTATACTATCTTCTGCTGCCTCTAATGTTGAAGGGACTTCTTTCTCAAGTGTGAAGGTAAATAACATACTGCCTGAGAAATTGGGAGTTAGTGTTCATGGCTCTCTAGAAACAGCACAAAATGAAAGGTTGGCATTTCAAAAGCCCAGGAATGTGTTATAACTTTCCCTGCTAATTCAATTAGTGTCTTTGCTTAAAACAAGTGGTTTTATTTTTTTTATAAGAACTTTCCAAGCAGTTTGGAAGCTTCTGAAGCCATTGTTATAATTCAGCTGGCAGCGGCTGGTGGTTTATTTTCTTTAAGATTATGAATTTTAACTTAAGTCTCCATGGATACCAAGGAAAATTTACTAAAGATTCATGTTCATAAGGAGCAAATGGAACTTGGGAAATCATCTGTGATAGAACAGCTTAAAGTCACGTCATTGTTCATTATTCTATGTTGCAGTTATGTAAACTTTAAAAGGACTTATTTTCTCTTAACCAAATAAGGCCTGTGAGTTTTATAGCTGTGAATAAGTCTGTGAATAAGTCTCAAGGCCTGTGAATAAGTAATCAGTGCTTATTATTATGTTTGTTCCATAGAGACTTTAAGCAGAGTGAGAGGTATGTGAATTCATGGCATGTTAGAACTGGAAAGGATCTTAGATACTACATGGTCCAATTCTCCCATTTGGAAGATGAAGAAGCTTATCCAAAGAGATCAGATGATGAACACTGAATCATACACCTAATTTGAGAAAGAGTCAGTACTAAAACCTATGAATCTTAATTACCAATCTTTGCATTTTTCTTTATACCATGCTATTTCTGGAGTTGGAATAATGTCTTTTTCAGAGAAAATATTGTGACGTACAAAGAAAAAAATCATGCTGAATGAGGAGTGTGAAACTTGGGGTTTATGCCTTCTCCAAAGTAGAGTATACCTTTTCCCCTTCATCATTACAATGACATAGAGAATAGAGATAGAAAGAAGGCCAGAGAAACAACTGAGATTTTGAAGCTAATACGATGTTGAAGGTGAGTTACAAAAACATTGGGTTATATAAGCTGACTTTTTGGACAAACCAAACAATTAGGACAAGTTGATGGAGGAATAATTTAGTAAGTGAAAAAACTAACCCATTAGAAGAGTTTTCATTTTCTGTGACTAAGGAAATTTATATTAAGATTTCTTCTTTTAATAAATTAATAAAGTGGTGTTTGCTTTGATAAAGTACTTTTTAAATGGTCATCATGGAATATAATGGGGATTTTATTCCATTGTTTAACAATTTTTTTTACAGATTGAAACAGGGGCTATGAGTTCTATTAACATTTGTAGGCAATAAACATAAATTATAGGGGAAAGAACAAGTCAGAAGGAAAAACCACTGGGGTGAGGGGGCTTAATCCATAGTTTCTATTGTAGCCAGAGAACAATTTATAATATTATTAAATTCATTTTACAACTTTTTAGAAAGGATAGGCACTTAAATCTACTCAGGAAGATGAGGTTCAATGCCATCTCTGAAGTTATCTCAGAAAAGATATTACTGAATCCCCAGGGATTGAAACTTAAGGTATAAGCATCTTAACTAAAGTCCCAAGAGTAGAACAGGGAGTATAATATATAATAGAAAGTATAATAGTTGGAAGGATGGAGGGACATCTTTGGTGTGTTGGAAAATTCATCACTCTGGATTCCTGGAGCAACCAGGGAGAATTTTACTAGGCTATATATGCTGACTGGAATTCAATTAGCTTGAGGAGCCAAACTGAAAAGAACACACACACACACACACACACACACACACACACACACACACGGCCACATATGTGTATATACACAATATGACATATAAAGTATCATTGTGTATATACTTATGCATAAATGAATGCTAATATTCTATATATACATACATATATGCCTATATATGAACATGTGTCTACACACATTCTAATATTACTACTAGTGTCAGTTTCTTAGGGTAAATATTTAATTTTGATAAGTTTTCAGGCCCATATTGAGTTCATAGTCAATTAATAGCATACAGTTAACTAGGATAAATAACTGTCCCCTTTCATATGAGAGAAGTGGGTAAAGGAAAACATTTCAGAAACGGAATAAAAAGGGGTCTCAAGTGGAATATTTGGTAAACAACTAGCAAGATTTGTTATAAGAATGAGAAAACATTCCCTGTTCAAGCATAGGAAAGAAGAAAATATAAGTAAATGCTTTTATTCTTTTAAAGAGCTCTGTTTGGTTGAAAACGGCAGGATTGAAATAATCACTAAAAGATAGTTACAAGTATAACCCATCAAAGAACAGCCAATAGTTTTTACAAAAGTAGATAAGGTCATCTATTTTCATTTTGTGCTTCTATAACTTGTTTTATTTTATTACTTTTTCAGGTAATATTTAGAGTATGGGTAGGAAATGATTGTAGGAATCATGTAACAGTCTAGGAATAGTTCAAGTGGTTTGGCTTTAAGGGATAACTTTTGCCTTGGCAGATTACATCTTAAACACAATTGTAAATAAAGGGACATGATGATGTAGCATATCTCTGTTAATTTCCATATCAGATATTGTTTTTATCTTTTTCTCCATGTTTTCAGTATCCAGAAATGAAAAGTACAATCATTTTTCTTTTCCGTTTTTTCTCTTGAAAGTTAAATGCAATCAAGACAATGATCCAAGGCAATTCCAAAGGATGAATGATGAAAAATTCTGTCTCCAGAGAGAGAAGTGATGAACTTTGAATGTAGATTGAAGCATTTTTCACTTTCTTTATTTTTCTTGTGGTTTTACTTGTTTTTGTTTTTTTGCAACTTGGCTAATATGGAAATACATTTAGCATCACTTCAAATGCATGATCTATATCAAATTGCTTGTCTTTTCAAGAAAGAGGGAGGGAGGGGAGAGAAGGAGAGAATTTGGCACTCAGAATTTTAAAAAAATGAATGTTGAAAAATTGTACATGTAATTTGGAAATATTTAATGAAATATCAGCATATATATTTCTTTAAATATTTCCAAATTACATGTAAACATTTATTTATTTGTTTATCTATCTATTTAATGAAAGGTATGTTCATGTAGGAGAAAGAATCATGGAGGTGGTATCTGGAGAGATCTAAGTTCAAATCCTGCCTCTGACACTAAGTAGCTGAATTACCTTGTATAAATCACTTAATCCCTCAGATACTTTCCTTTTTCTGTAAAATAAGAAGCAATATAGTTCTTGCTTCACATCTTTCTTTTATAATGAATGTGCATTAAGCTCTTTATGAACCATAAAACTCCATACATGTGTGTTGTTATTTAAATCTTAGCCATTACTAGCCTATTGATCATTAATTCCAGTGTAATACTCTTGTGTCTATGCAATCATTAGATAACGTTTCTAATCTTTTTGTCTAATTTGGTGGACTGTGGTAGCTTAACTCCCAGTCTGAGTTCCTTTCAAAGATGATTTTTTTGAAGAAGGTAGAGAAACTCAAAGGTTATGCTGTGGTTTTCATAAGAACCCAATCTTTCTGCAACTAACAAAACTTTTCTAATTGGTTCTTGTTGATCATAATTTCCATGAGTGGAAAGTCATAGCAAACAAACAAAAATCCTAGCCTTTCAAAGTAATTATAAAAATGAATAAAAGTAACTCATTTCTTGATGGATAATTATCAAGGAAGGTATGCTCTGTGAAATGAATTTGTCTAGGATTACCACATGCTACATTTCTGCTTCTAGTTCAGTCTTCTGCTCAATTCCATATATATTCTTTAATGAAACCATAAGAGCAGAAATTTAGAATATAAAGAAGCCTTACAGATCATCTAATAAATCATTTTATTTTTACACACAGGGAAACTGAAGCCCATGGTGGTGATATGACATATTTAAGTCTACACAACAAAAATGATTGTTGCTTGTCTTCTGGATACATGTTATCTGCTCTTTCTGCTGATATCCAGAATTCCCAGATGAATTTCAATGTTAAAGCAAAGGGAGCAAGTGGGATAGAAATACATGATTTCTTCATGAATGATCCAACTATATCTTTATAATCTATCTAGATTTTGACTGGATCAATAATTTCTTTCACATGGAAACATTGTAGGTGAAGAAACTCACTCAGCCAATATAGGTCAATACCTTCTCCATGTCTTGTATTCTTATAGAGTTGCTTAGAAAACTGAATGTTTAAGTGACTTTCCAAGAGTCACATGACCAGTTACTTATGTGTCAGAAGTAGGATTTGCCCTTCGGTCTTTCAGGCATCAAGACCGGTTATCAATCTACTGTGCCATTTATATTATATACAGGAAACATAGAATGATATGTTAAATATAATGAAGGCTTTGTACTAGGGAAATTTTGGATTAAAGTTCCAGCTCTGACATGTACATAACTGAGCAAGTTATTTAAACTCTCAATGTCCCAGGCAACTTTTCAAGATTAGAAGCTGCTAAATGATTGGGGAAAGGGATTAGTGGACTAGGAGCTCCCAATTGCAATAAGATTTCAGATCTACACCAAACACACACACACACACACACAACACACACACACACACACACACACATACACACACACAGTATTTTTCTGAAAAAGCTCAAGATGCATAATGCTTTTCTTCATGATGTTTCTTACTAATAGCGATAAAGCCTGATCTATATCTTAGTAATTTTTAAAATATAGTTTTATCATAATTTCTTTTAATAAATATTCCCTGTATATCTTTTACAAAAGTTTTGTAGGTGCCATTTGTTTATATATGACATTAGTTTCTGAATTTACCTTTCTCTCATGAACTTTTTCTTGTACCAAAAAAAAAAAAGATCAGAATCAAGTGACCTGAGATATTGGTCATATTTGATATTATATATATCATTCCTTCATCTCTCCATTGAAAGGATGAGTGAAGGATATTTTCTCATTTTTTTTAGAGTCAAAATTGGTCCTTATAATAAGATAGCACTGTTTTATCTTGCTTTGCTTTCCAATCTTCTCTAGAAGTTTACCTGTACTAATAATCTTATTTTTTTAAAAAAATATTCCCCGATGCCTGTATACAGGCTTACATTTCTCCCCATCCTCATAAAACCCTCATTTGAACCTAGTATCTTTAATGTCTATCTTTTTATATACTTTCATCCTTCTCTGCTAAACTCCTTCTCTGCTAAACTCCTTGAGAAAACCAAAAACAGTAGGTGTTTCTGTTCTCCATTCTCAGCCCTCAGCAATATAGCTTCTGATTTCATCACACATGTAGTAATGCACCATAATTTGTTCTATAGCTCAACAATTAATAGGAACAGCTTAGTTTTCACTTCTTTGCTATCACAAAAAAAAGCTACTATAATTATTTTGCACATATCAGTTATATTTGTCTTTCTTTCATTTCTTTGTGAAATGACCTAATATTAGCATGAATAGGCTAAGGGTACTCAGAGTTTAGTAAACTTCTGAATATGGTTTCAAATTGCTTTGTAGAATGGCTGGACCAATTCATACCTCCACCAACAGAATGTTAATATTCCTATTTTTTTCCCACAGTTCTGGCAATATTTGTTATTTTCCTTTTTTGGGGGGTGGTGCCAATTTTGCTAATCTTGTAGTTGTTGGTTGGAACCTCAGAAATATTTTAGATTCATTTTTCCCCTATCATTAGTTATTTGAAACACTTCTTATTTTGGATATTGATAGCTTGGTTTTCTTCTTCTGAAAACTGTTCATGTTCTTCAACCATTTAAAAAAATGGGAAATGTTTTATTCTTACAGATTGGAATGTGATTCCAATATCTTAATTTCCTTTATTTAGATTTATTTCCATATTTGTATCATAAAAGGAAGTTATTTGGACTCTTTTTTTCTTATTTAAATATTACACATTATTAAAATTATTTATTCTTTGATGTTTGGCTGAAATCACCTGCAAATCTATTATGTATTTAATTTCTTATCTCATATTTAGGTTGTTAAATTTCTTTTTTTTAAAGTTATTCAAAATTAAATTATTCAAGTCTTCTATTTCTTGTCCTGTTAATCTGGGAATTTTATATTTTGTAAATATTTATCCATTTCCTTTTAGTTTTCATGTTGTCACATAATT
>CM053586.1:115153318-115166053 GCA_028646515.1 Pseudochirops corinnae | reverse complement strand
TATTAGGGTTAAAAGTGTAATTTGGATGAGGATCTGATAGGAAGAGAGTAGCATCTTTATTTTAATCCTGTATTTACTAGAAAAGGTTCTAGCATTTCTCTATTGCATATAATGCTGGCTTTTGCTTCAAAATAGTTTTTTTTTTAAATATTAAAAAATGTCCAATTATGCCTGGAAGAGATAGGTGGTGCAATGGATAGAGTGCCAGGCCTGGAATCAGGAAAACCTGAGTTCAAATTTGGTCTTACACATTTACTAGTTCTGTAACTCTGGGCAAGTCACTTAATCACTTTTTACTTTATTTCACTGGAGAAGGAAACAGCAAATCACTCTAGGACCTTTGCCAAGAAAGTACCATGTACAACATGGGATCACTAAAAGTCAGGCGTATCTGAACAAAAACAAAAATTTCTATATTTTACGGGGCTTTTACCCTAAACAAGTGCCATATTAAGGTGATCATGTCGCTTTGAATTTTAGTTTTAGTTCTTAGTACGATTAATATAACTGATTATTTTATTAATCTGGATCCATCCTTACATCCCTGGTTTAAATTCCACTTGATTAAAATGAATGATTTCTTACATAAATCACAGTAATCTGTTTGATAGGATTTTGCTTAAAATTTTTGAGTCAAAGTTCATTAATGAAAGTGGTTTAAATTTTCTTTCTCTGTTTTTTCTTTCCCTGGTTTAGGTATTAGGATTATATTTGTTTTTATCAAAGGATTATGGTAGGGTTCTTTCTCGGTATTGGAGTATAACTTGTAAAGTGTGGATACTAACAGTTCTTTAAAAGCTTGACAGAATTCTTCTATGAATCCATCAGTTCTAGAAGCTTCCTCCATCCTTTAGTAGTTCCTTTATAGTTAGATCTATTTCCTCTTCAGATATTGGGATATTTAAGATTTCTATTTGGTCTTCTGTCAATTGAAGGCACATTTTTATTTCTTTTATGTTCTCAGTTTTGTTAGAATAAAACAGTGCACAATGTATTATGATTATTCTTTTTATTTCTTCTGATTTTGATGTCATTTTACTTAGCTCATTTACTATTTTATTTGTTTGATTTTCTGCTCTCTTAAAAAAAACAGATTAAATGAGGGTTTATCAAATTTATTAATCTTTTCAAAGAATCAGCTTTTTGTTTTATTTATTCTTTCTATTTTTTATAGCTTATTTCCCACTTAATTTTTAACATTTTATTGGAATTTTGAACCATTCACATTTTAAGTTATAAGATTTAGGCTTGTATTTTCCTCCATCTATTTCTAAAATTGGTTTGTTTTTTTTCAGACTATGAGTTCTCCCCTCATTTACTTTAATCATTTTTTTTTAAAGATGGTTGTCTTGCTATTGCCTCTTTTCCTCCAATCCTATCTCATTTGTTACCTCTTCCCTTTTAGTCTTAAATATAGTCTCACAAGGGAAGCATTCATTTGTAGCAGCGTGTTGCCAAGTTCTATCTACAATGCCCTCTGTCTGACACTTTAATTCAGGTTATCTTTCTTAAATTGTTGAAAACTCTTCTTTATTATTGAGCATCTATCTTTTGTCCTGTATGGTTAAGCTCCTGTTGTAGGATAGGTAATCCTGGACTGCATCCTTGGTTCCAGTGCTCTATGTCACAATCATTATTTTCTCTCCTTTTTTTTTTTCCTAGTGGGTGAGGAATGTCACATTATTTGAATTTTCTTTCCTTTGTATTCGAAGGTATTTATCCTTATGACCTGCAATTGTTTTTTTCTGGATTGAACTCTTAAATTTAACCACTGCTTCTCTTGGAGTTTGTAGCTCTTCACTTTTTTTTAATTTCTTTTGGAGACTATAAGGGAATTCTTTCAACTGTAATTTCCTTTTCCATGTTTAGAAATTCTGGATAGAACTTCCATTATTTCCTCTATTATGGTGTTAAGCTTTTTCTCTTATGTTCTTATGGGTGACATAGAATCCTTAAGTTATCTTGTTTTCAATATCTGAATATTTTGCTTGGATAGCAAACACATTTTCTTTTGATATTCATGTTTTTGTTTGTATATGTTTGATTGTATGGATGTATATATACACATACGTGTACATCTATAAGGCACAAAATATTATTTTCCACATTTTAAATGTTCAATAAATGCTTCTGAATGAAAATTGATTCACTATCATCTCTTATTAACATAAATTAAATGATCAATTTACCTAAAACAGTGGTTCTCAACCTTCCTAATGCTGTGACTCTTTAATACAGTTCCTTATGTTGTGGTGACCCCCAACCATAAAATTATTTTCATTGCTATTTCATAACTGTAATTTTGCTACTGTTATGAATTGTAATGTAAATTTCTGATATGCAGGATATATTTAAATTGAACATAACCCACAGGTTAAGAACTGCTGACCTAAAAGAAAGTAGAGCACTGAAGATATTTAAATTTTAGGGATGGAAATGGAGAATGGTTTACTGCTTCAAAAGAGATGCTAGGAAACCAACGGATGCATAGTATGAGAGCCATATGGCAAAAAAGGAAAAAGAGGAAGCACAGGTGATAAGCTTTTATTCTTTTAATTTTTCACCTGAGACTACTTCTGATACTATCATTATGCTTCACCAGTTATTCAATTCAAAGGACAAGGAAAATGAAATTTGTTTTCAAGGTGCTTCCTCTCAAGTACTCATGTTGCTTTTTAAAAAATCAAGCATGTAAAGGAAAGAGGCTATAAAAAAGAGGCAAGGGGGGGGGGCAGAGCTAATATGGTAGCACAGAATCAGGAAAACTCCATGAGCTCCCCCCATAACCACCTTAAATACCTATAAAATCTGACTCTAAACAAATTTTAGAGCTACAGAACCCACAAAGTGACAAAGAAAAACAAATCTTCTGCCGAAGACAGCCGAACAGGCAGACAGGAAGGGTCCATCACAGCATGCTGGGAGCTGAGCCCAGCCTTGTGTGAGCCTAAGGTTTTAGCCCCAGGGCAGCCCCAACCAGCTGGGGCTGGAGCAGACTTTGGGAGAGTAGATCACCAGCAACTGTGGTAGTTTCCAGAATTATCAACCCATAAATGCCAAAGACAAAGTAAAAGGTCAATATGGAACTCTGCTGGAACTGGGAGGGGCTGAGGAGTGCAGTCTGGCCCATGCCCCTGGGGAGATAAGCAGCAGAGCACTGCAGGCATACAGCTACCTCTATGTGGCTGCTTGAGAGCTCCTGGCCTTCAGACTGTAGGAGGACAAGCCGACCATGCAGACGGTAATTGCTCTTGCTTCAGCCTTCCTGGATCTGGATTATGGTATTGGGTGGTGATCCTAGGGTGTGTTAACAGTGAGCCAGAGCTTGTGGGGGCAGCAGAGAGGGCACCCAACTAATAGCTCTGGAATCTGTGAGAACCCCAGTGATTCAGGACAAAGCTCTCCTCTCTGGAAGCAGAGTTCTATTGTGGCAAAGAGCTCAAAAGTCAAGTAATTGAGTGGCAACATGAGAAGGAAAGGAAGCAAAGAATGCACAGCAATCAAACCTTAGATTCCTTTTTGGGGGATGAAAAAGATCAAAGCATGGAATGGCAGTAAGACAACAAAGTCAGAACTCCTGCACCAAAAGCTTACAAGAAAAATATGAATTAGTCAGAGGCCATGGAGGAGCTCAAGAAGGATTGTGAAAATCAAGTAATAGAAGTAGAGGAAAAATTGGGAACAGAAATGAGAATGATGCAAGAAAATTATGAAAAGTGAGTCAACAACCTGACTGAAGAAAATAACACCTTAAAAAATCGGCTAACTCAAATGGCAAAAGAGGCCCAAAAAGCCAATGAGGAGAAGAATACCTTAAAAAGTCGAATTTCCCAGATGGAAAAAGAATTTCAAAAGCTCACTGAAGAGAATTATTATTTCAGAATTAGACTGGAGCAAATGGAAGCTAATGATTTTATGAGAAGTCAAGATACTTTTAAACAGATCCAAACAAATGAAAAAAAAAATAAAAGGCAATGTGAAATATCTTACTGGAATAACCACTGACCTGGAAAATACATCCAGGAGAGATCATTTAAAAATTATTGGACTATCTGAAAGCCGTGATCAAAAAAAGAACCTAGAAATCATTGTTCAAGAAATTCTTAAGGAAAACTGCCCTGATATTTTAGAACCAGAGGGCTAAATAGAAATTCAAAGAATTCAGTGATCACTTCTTGAAAAAGATCCTCAAAAGAAAACTTCTGGGAATATTATAGCCAAATTTCAGAGCTCCCAGCTCAAGGAGAAAATATTACAAGCAGCCAAGAAGAAACAATTTGAATACTGTGGAAACACAATCAGGATAACACAAGACCTAGCAGCTTCTACATTAAGGGATAGAAGGGCTTGGAATATGATATTCTGGAGGTCAAAGGAGCTAGTATTAAAACCAAGAATTACCTACCTAGCAAAACTGAGTATAATGTTTCGGGGGAAAATATGGTCATTCAATGAAATAGAGGACTTTCAAGCATTCTTGATGAAAAGACCAGAGTTGAATAGATAATTTGACATTCAAATACAAGAAGCAAGAGAAGCATGAGAAGGTAAACAGGGTAAAGAAATCATAAGGAACTTATCAAAATTGAACTATTTACACGCTTACATGGAAAAATGTTAATTGGAACTTATGGAATTTTTCTCAGTATGAGGATAGATGAAGGGAAAATAAATGTATATATATGTATACATACATATATATGTCTATATAGGTAGGTATATGTGCATATGAATACATATGTGAGTGTGTATATATATATATATATATATATATATATATATGTACAAGTATATATAGACAGATGGCACAGGATCAATTGTATAGCAAGGGATAATACTTAAAAATAAAATTAAGAGGTTAGAGAGGAATATAATGAGAGGAGATAGGGAGAGACAGAATAGGGTAAATTATCTCATATAAAAGAGGCAAGGGATAACTGTTACGAAAGGTAATGGGTCAATCTTACTCTCATTTAATTTGGCTTAAGGAAGCAATAACATACACACTAAATTGGGTATCTTACCCAACAAGAAAGTAGAGGGGAAGGGGATGATAGAAGGGGGGCCAGATTGAGGAGGGAAGGTAGTTAGAAGCATGCACTTTTGAAAAGGGACTGGGTCAAAGTAGAAAATAGAACAAGTGGGGGGCAGGATAGGATGGAGGGAAATATAGTCAATCTTTCACAATATATCCACTATGGAAATGTTCTGCACAACTATACATGTACAACCTATATTGAATTGCTTATCTTTCCAGTAAGGGTGGGTGATGAGAGAAGAAAGGAAAGAATCTGGAATTCAAAGTTTTAAAATCAAATGTTTAAAAAATTATTATTATTATTATTATTTTTACATGCAACTGGGAAATAAGATATACAGGCACTGAAGTATGGAGATCCATCTTGCCCTACTGGAAAGTCAGAGTGGGAATGGGAGAGGATATATGCATATATATGAAAGAAAGAAAGAATAGGGGGGAGATTATAGACCACATTTACAGAAAAGAAATTGAGTTTCAGATTGGTCAAATGACTTAGACAAGTTGACTTAGTAATAGCCAGGGCAAGAACTAAGATCTTCCAATTTAGTATTTTAAACACTCTGAAATATGTTTACAAATTTTAAAATTTAGAATGAATAAAATTATTTCATAATGAATATTATTTGAATGAACATAATGAATATAATGAATATTATTCTAAAACAAAATTCAGGCATACACAAAAGGGAAGGTGCCTTTTTTTTTAGGTTTTTACTTTCATCTCAGAGGATTGTTAATCAGCATTTTCCCTCAGTTACAATGTCTAAAGAATTTCAGGACCTCCCCCCCCACCCCCCTTTTGAACATTCTTCCTGAACAATCTTACTGAAAGTCCTTTCAGGACGCTTTGTTTTTTACTCACTGATCCTTCCACAAGTACTTATTAAAACCCAAGGCTGAACTCTTCCTAATAACCTCTTTGGGAGTTGAGGAAAGAGATCACAGCTTTTTTGTGAAGAAAGCTTATGCTTTGACTTAAGTCTTAAAGAAGGAATGTATGCCGGAACTATAGAATGTTTTAAGATTTCATTTATTCGTATGTGTTGCCATTTCTCCACTAATATCCAAAGTCCAAGGGGAATGACTTCTACTTGAATGTCTATTCCGTTTCCTACTGCCTAAGTTCCTTAAGTTCCATTGGTCCTAAATGCTATTTTCTTTCTTTTTTTTTTCTATTCATTTTAAATGCTTACATTATTTTTGAGCTATTCTGTGGAATGACATTAGAACAGACATAATTAATCATGGAAATGCTCAAGGAGTAATGAGCATGTGAATTAATTCCTGAACTCATAGTCTGGGAAAAGATTGTGTTATATATTTGGGAATAGACATGATGTTTGAAGGAGAGGAATTGCAGCTCTAATTCATTCCAATGCAAATTATTGTTTGGATGAATGTTTTTCATTATACTTATCTTTATTTTCTGCATATTATAAAATGTTGCCTGTGTCCAAAAATTAACATTTTATATTATATGAATATTTCTGTTTGTGATATTTCTCAAGAATTGATTTGCTTACCAGCTACATGATTCAAATGCCTATATACTGAAATTCAGAATTTTATTATAAATAAGGTTATAATATTGACCCATCCTTCTGTGTCTCAATTAGATGGGAAACTTGTCCACTGGTAGCTACTCAATTGTGAATTTAAGCACATTTATTTCAAGTACTTAAAATGCACAAAAGTGGAATCAAATTTTAAAACTTTTAATATTTTACTACCTTTACTATTTTTTAGTGTGAAGTGTATTTTTCAACATTTAGCCGGAAAAGAAAACATATTACATATTTGTAGGTATACTCATCACACACACACACACACACACACACACACACAATTAATGTTTTCTCCCAACGTTTTGTGATTAAATGCTATCTTACTTTTCATGAAAATCAGTCTGTATCCTTACCTCATTTTTGTATTTTTTTCTTTTTAATAAAAGGATAGCTTGTATATTCCTTCAACAATTTCTTGATAGCACGTACTCCCAAGCCATTGTCCTTGGCACTTTTAGCAGAAATTAGCCTTTAGTGACAGATGCAAATACAATTTCCAAATACATTTAAATGAATCCTCTGTAATAGAAAATGAAACTGGGCATTGCCTGTGGAGTGCATAACAACCCAAAATAATTTAATCAGCATAATCACTGAATCTTTATTAGACTTTCCTATCCATTAATAAAGAAATCCACTTTTTATTGCTTTTCTTTTCTGAGGAATGCACTATGTCTACGATATTCTTCTTCCTCCATCTTTGTGCCTTTAAAAATTCCTCATATGACTCCAGAGAAATTTAAATATACCCATAATTATATCCCTTCAAATCTACATTTAAGGTCAATGTATTTTTGCTGACTTTCTCCATTTAAATTTTGAATGCAAGTGAGTTTTTAGCCCATGTCATATGAGTAATATTTGAAGGTACTAGGTATGCTAAACTTAGAGAAGGAAAGAGTTGGGGTGAAATGATACTTTGACCTATCTAAAGGTCTATTCCATTGGGGAAAGTTATCTTATTTGACCCTCAAAATCAGGAAATTCATTAGTATCATAATGTTATTTTCATAGTGGGAACATCGCCTCTGATAAATCTGAGGAGAATGATTTCTGTTAAGTTGGTTATTCCCTAAACTGGAAATTTGTAGGAACACCCCTAGTACTTTCAATAGAGCAGAAATAAGAATGACGAAGAGAAGTTGCACAGTGATAAATTTATACTTGATGTCAGGAGGGGGAAAAAAAGAAATACCTAAAAATCTGAGCTGTCTAGAAGTTGAAAGGATGCCTCCAAAAGAAAATGGTTTTCCTCTCATTGGATGTCTTCAAGCAGAGACCTGATGTTTACTTGTCAGTTATATTACAGTGGGGATTCTTTTTGTTTGTGGAGTGGAGTATTTGGACTTTGCCTTTCCTTCCAAATCGGAAATTTTGGTATTCTATTATTTCGGCCTCTACTTTTTGTAGTTCTGACTTTGAACACTTTCACATTTTGTTATTATTTACACTATATTAGTAATAAAAATCCTATATCCCCCCAGAATTCTTTTTAAGTAAAATTGTACTTTTTAAATTGAGAAATATCAATTTTCTCTCTATCCTGCCTCATCTAATGCACTGGAAAAAGAAAACCAAGAAAACAAGCTCTTGTAAAAAATAAGGATAATAGAGCAAAACAAATTCTTGCAGTAGCTAGGTCTCCAGATCATGTCTCATTTTGCTCATTGAGTCCATATCCTCTATGTCAGAATGTGAATTCTTTCCTTTTTGCATTTCTAGTCCTCCAGAATTATGATTGGTCATTGAGTTAATCAAAATTCTTGAGTCTTTCAAAAACTGTTTCTTTTTATTATACATTATTGTATTTTATTATACATTATTATACATTATTGTCACTGTATAAAAACATCTCTTATTTTTCTGGTCATTTTACTCTCTGTCAGTTCCTACAAGTCTTCCCATGTTTCTTTGAAATTGTCCATTTTTAAAATTTCTCATAGTGAATTGGTCTTCCATTATGTTTCTATACCATCTTCTGTTCATTCATTGTAGTAGGACTCCTATGGTTTCCAGTTATTTCATATTATAAAAAGTTCTGCTGTTAATATTTTGCACGTATGTGAATCCCAGAATTCTGCCAGGAAAATAGTCTTCCAAACCTCAGAATCTTTTGACCTCGGCATTTTTTTTTCTTAAGTAGCATTTTAGAGCTAAGAAATTACATGCCAAAGAGATTCCTCTTAAAATTAGAATTGAGCATTGATGCAATGAAAAAGGTTAAAAAGCAACTTCCACAATATTTATTTGGGTAATTTTCAAATGTGCCAAATTTCTCCTTTTGCTTTTATTGTTATTAGCTAAACATAATGCTGAGGATAGAGTCACAATAAATGCTTTTTAGAAATAAAGAAACAAAAACCAAATGAACAACAAATCCATCTTGAATTGAAAATACTTAAGCTTTGGAAAAGCAAGCTTCTAAATCTGGATGTGTACTCAAAGTATTTGCCATAATCCTTTCATACGTTTTAGTACTGTTTTCTGTATTCTTAGATATCAAATTACATTCCTTTACTTTAAAAAAATACTCATTACTCTATTTGACAGGTGTTCATCCATCCCATTCTTGAAGACTGGCCATAAGGTAGAACCTACTAACTCCCAAGATAGCATATTCTTCTTACATATAGCTATAATAGCTAGGAAGCTATACCTGATAAAATATTTAATGTGGCACAGTAGAAAAGGTACTGGGGATTAGTTAAGGAAGCCTCAGGTAATATCCAGCCTCAAACTTTTACTTTCTGTATGAACAAATAAATCACTTAATTTCTGTTTGTCTCAATCCACTGAAGAAAGAAATGGCAAACCACTCCAGTATTGGTGTGCTGTGATCCATAGCTTCATGAAGAGTCAGATATGACTGAAAGATTGAAAAACAACAATAACCTCAGTTTTCTCAAATGTAAAATGGGAATAAAAATAGTATCTAACTCCCAGGGTTATTTTGATGATCAAATGAGATAATATTTTTAGAGTACTTGATACAACACCTGGTAGATGGTAAGAGCTATATAAATACATAAAAAAATTAAATTGCCCTCTAGGGCAAAACAGAACCACACTAAATCCACTTATTTTAGATACCTTAAGATAGTTATCATGTTCTTTGTAACTCTTCCTTACTATAAACACTTTCAATTATATAATTTCCTTTTATTGCTGAAGAAAAAAAGATCCATAGGGGGTGAATGAGTTTTTTCAAGGTCACTCAGGCATTCAACAGTAGAAGCAGAGTTAGAAGCTGGATCTTGTTACTTCATACACATATACATTCTATCAATACATACATACACACAAATATAAATGTATACACTCACATACAGATACATATATCATATCATACTATGTGATGTTCCTTTTCCAAGTCTTAATTTAGAATTTACTGAATGGTCTTACCTTAAAGTAACTTAAAGGTAGAGATTATCTTGGCTTAGAATATTTAACCATATGTCCCCTCAATTATGAATTCAAGCCTTCATTTTACCAAGATAAAACATCACCACTTCCACTAACAAAATGAAATAACGGACCCAATCTGTTGAATGAAAAAAATATGGAGATCTGCCTTTACAATCCAGCTTTTCCACATGTTAACCATGTGGTCCTAAGCTAGTGACTTCATTTTTCTTGTCTTTAGTTCACTTGTCTTTAAAATGAAGACCATATGATGTCTAATTGTAATAGCAAGCAAAGTAATAATTTACTGCTTGTTTCAGCTATTCAAGTGACTGTGAGCCTTGTCTTTGATTGTATCAAGTCTTTGTTGGAAACAGTATACATTATGTTGACCTTAATAGGCCTAAGGGAGTTTGGAGACCTTCCCTGCCCTTAATAGGTCTGACATCATCACACGAAGCCAACAGTAAGAGGAGCTTGCCAAAAAAGAGGGGAACAGGAAGGGTGGAACAGGAAGCATGGAACAGAAAGCAACAGAGCAGAGGAAAGCTTGAGGAGAGCTGGGACAAAGTAGAACAGAGGGAGAATCCTTGTGATTTTGGCACTGTTAATCTGTGTTACTTCCTGAGAACTGAGAGAGAATGCTTGTGATGCTGGCACTCTGTCTATCTGTTCTATCTGTGTTGATGTTACTTAGTCAGAATGAAGCATTCTGTTTGTTGAAGGAGGACTTTACTGCTTTTACAGAAACCCTGAAAGAGGACTTTATTGCTGTTAACAGAAGTCCTGGGACTCTACTGTTGATTTGTGTTTGATTTCTCAGACAGAAGCCTTGTCTGTTAATTTGTGTTACTTTGCCAGACAGAAAGTGAATTGAGAAGATAGTGCTGACAGTTTACATAAATATTGTTGTAACTCTGTTCATCTTAATGTGTATAAATATTTTTGTATCACTGTTAAGCTTCTAGAAACATTATCTTCAAAAAGCCTGGAGTGGAGCTGTAAGCTGAGGTATTAAACAGAAGCAGAGAGCTACTTATGTGTGTATCCAGGCAAGAGTGGGTAGTGGCCAGCCCAGAGCCTTGGGATTTTGAAGTGAGCCTCAAGTCTTAGATGGAGGAAGACTTTATTTGGATACTCTGTGACTTACAGTGACCTAGGAGTGGGTGGTGTTTGTACTTCCTGCTACTCTTTAAGGATGATTGGCTTATGGATGTTTGGAAGCCAGCCTGAGTCAAGATGAAAGAAGCTTTTATTTGGACACTGTATTAACTGAGGAGATTGTAATTTACTGAATGATATGTTTTGTTTAAGACTATGTGGACACCTTAGTAATAAGTTGTTATGTTATATTGTTGTGAATGTTGTGCTCTAGTTTCTTGAAGGCTTTGCTTTAGTTTGTTGCTGAATAGACAGTTCACTATACAATGTGATTACATCCTTAAAGTTATTCAGTCCTCAGGAGAGCTGCTTGTGATTGGTTTTACACTAATAAACCTTAAAATCTGAAATATTGGACTCAGAATGGCAAATATTTTAAACACACATTAACTTCATTATCTAGAGATAGTCTGATTGTATATTGATTCACAATGTTTTTATGTTTTGAGGAAGTGGAGCAAGTGAAATAGAATTTCATGCAAAATTTCATTTGGGCAATCTCTTGAATGAAACCATTATGGTTAATGTGCTTGTAACAACAACAGCAACAACATCTTCATAATCCTTTAAGGTTTGCAAAGTACTTCACATGATTCTCATCCATTCTCAAAGTTTGAAGGTACTATTGTTGCATGAATAAATGACATTAAAATCTAAGGATATTTTGTTCAAAAGAGTGAGTTATACAAACAATTCCATTGGAGCAAAATGACTACTCTTACTGCATTATAGTGGTGGAAACCATTATGTCTTCTCATAGCATATGGCTACATACAATAAAAAAGTAACCAGTAGCAGAAAAAAAAAATCATTTATGCAAATTAGAAGACAGTATTCTAGACCAATTTGCCAACTAGTTGATTACATATTATTGCAGTCCATGGGTTCAACAATGATTTATAGTCACCTATGAAAATGTTTTTTTTGTCCTTAACTTCTGGAGATTGTTGGCTTTTTTGTTTGTTGAGAGGAGGGAGAATTTCACTATGAATGAATTTAAATGCATGATATGAAAAAGACTTCAAGTAGGACATTTTATGCTTGACTTGAGGTCTAATACAATAGTGGTTTTTTTGGGGGTGCTAAAACAGTTTATTATATGCACCATTATTTACATGTCTTTTTCACTTTTACATTCATTATCCTCCTTACACTTTTATCCTTAAATATTCTTGGTATGACTTTGCTTGGTAGGATCTCTGCTAATCTTTCTTTATTTTTCCCCACTTAACAGTATTTTGTTTTTTCCAATTACATGTAAAAGTAGTTTTAAACATTTACTTTTATAAGATTTTAAGTTCCAAATTTTTTTTCTCCCTCCATCCCCTCTACCCTCCCCAAGATGACATGCGATCTTATATAGGCTATACGTATACAGTCCTATTAGATATATTTCCACATTAATCATGTTGCAAAGGAAGAATTAGAATGAAAGTGAGAATGAGAATGGTGTTTCCCTCCATCCTATCTACTCTTTCTCCTTTTACTCTGTCCCTCCTCAAAAGTGTCTTGCTTCTGACAACCCCCTCCCTCAATTTGCCTTCCCTTCTATTACATCCGCCACCC
>CM053586.1:115124389-115144323 GCA_028646515.1 Pseudochirops corinnae | reverse complement strand
CCTGCTACGTCAGCAAGCTCAAGGGGCATGGCAGATCTTCAAATCCCAGTATTGTTACATATGCTCACCTTACATTTCAGGAAAGGGAGGTTGGGGTCACATAGCTATTAAATGTCTGAGGTAAGATTTGAAGTCAGATCTTCCTGACTCCAGCTCTAGCACTCTATCCACCAAAGCCACCTAACTACCAGAAAAATATATTCAAACAAAACGATTTCACTTAATAGCTGTTTATGTATGTGTCCTTTTGAATCTCTAGTCCACTTACTCTACTAAGAGATGAGAAATACCCTTCATTATCAATCTTTTGAAATCATTGCTGGTCATTACATTGATCAACATTTTTAAGTTTGGAAATTTTCTTTATAATGTTGTAGTGTAGTGTCAACACAATATTCATAGCACTGATGACAACTGTAAACATTCTGGCATAGTGGTCAATTGCAACATATAACAGACTCTTCATATAGAAAACAGAAGCAAAATATTTATTCAGATATCAGAAAACCAAATCCCCAAACCAGGAAACTAAATACATCATAGCAGCATAGAAGTTAATACACCATAATGCAGCAGAAAGCCACACCATCCTTTAGACTTCCAACAAACCAACATTCACAAGGCTAGCTATCTCCCTGGGTATGTCCTCTCCTCCCTCTGTCTCTAATTGCTCTGACTCCCAGTTTCCTATGGGCTCTGCAGCACCCTTTAGCAAGCTCCTCCTACCACAGGCTCCATGTTCCTATTGGGGGGGCAGGGAAGATCTTCAAAGCAAGAAAGATCTTCAACTGGCCCTGTAATGCCCAGGACTGAACCCAAACCTCTAGGCAGGGCCTAAGCAGGGCAGAGTTGAAAGAGTGATGGCACCCCATTGCTTACCAGTAGTGAAGCCCCACCCCAGGGGCTCTAAATCACTGTTGATTAGAGAAAAATTCCCTTGGCTTATTAAGGGGCAGGGAAGATCTTCAAATTCCCATTACCATTATATGTAGTCATGGCATAAATTGTTCCCCTGGTTCTGTTCACTTCATACTTCATCATTTTCTAGAGTGGCTTCATCTACAGTGACTAAAAAACCTCATCAGTTTCTTAATGGCAAAATATACAATATACCTTATACCACATGCCATAATCTGTTCTGCTATTCTTCAACTGATGGGCACAAATTGGGTTCCAGTTCTTTGCTACAACAAAAAGTGCTGCTATGTATGTGTGTGTGTGTATGTGTGTGTGTGTGTATGTATACATGTATGTATGTATATGTATGTATATATGTGTGTATATTAACACATTTTTATGTATGTATATGTGTGTGTATGTGTGTATCTATGTATTTACACATAATAGGGTCCTTCCTTCAGCCATGCCTTTCTCTACAGTTAGAATATTTGACCAACATAAATGATGTGTATGGTCATTTCCGTTCCTAATTATATGATATGAATGTAAATAAAAATTTAAATTCATCTCCCCCCACCCCAGCAACTGGCCTTTGTTCTTCTTCATTAGTAGAACTATCTTTGGAAGAGAGGATGTTTGTCTGAATACTTTCTGAGGCCATCAGAAGTACATTTAAAAACCAATTTTATTTTTTAAAATTAATTAGCATGCATTTTATTTCCTTCTCACTTCTCCCACTGGGAGAAAAGGTTTTTCACAACTATGAAGTCAAGAAAAACAAATTCTCACATTGTACATATCCAAAAATATACGTCTTATTTCGCATCTTCAGGGTATCATCCTTCTGACAAGAGGTGGGTAGCATGCTTCATCATCCGTTGGTCAAACTTCAGAGAATGCATTTAATACTTCCTTATTTTGCTAGGAAACCTTTGCTAGGAAATAGGAAGGGACATTTAAAAAAATCAATTCATGAAGCTGAGACAGTTTGAAAATGGTACACTATTGGATCATGTCACATGTTTCATTGAACATTTCATTTTTGTCCATGGTCAAATTTGAGTGGCAAACTTCTTAAACCTTTCTCTTCTACCACATTCTTATAAAACAATTCCTATTCAAATAAGGAACTCTAAAAGCATAACTAGTCATCTCCTTGAAAAATAGCTGCTTGAAATAAACAAGATAATAAAAATCCTCTTTTGGGATGTCCTTTCAATGTGTGTCCAAATATTTCATTCCTGATATTTATTGGAGACCTTCCTTCATCTAAGTCTCTATTCTGGCTCTTAGCAAAGAGAAGCATTAAAGACGTTAAGCTCCTAAACTTGTTTTCTCTCTGGTAAAAATAAGCAAAACATTTGGCATGTTTACTGAACTGTTGATACAGCATGCCAGGAGGGAACAGGATGCATTTGTCAACGGTTGACTGAACTAAAATGCTTAAAAAATAATGACAGATAACATTCCCCATCGTGGCTGGAAATGAACATCAATTTAGAATGATCAGCAACAGGAAAGACAACAATGTTTCAGTATAAAAGGTTTAGAGAAAAGAGAAGAGACAGAATTAACCAACCACAACTTTGAAACTTTGATCTTTAACCAAGCAGACCTCTTACTAAAATAATTTTTTCTTGTGCTTTTACTTACTGATATGAAATGAAAAAATTTAATTTTGTTTTCTCTTTTTCCTCCAAATTCTATTTACAATGTATAGCAACAACTATTTATATTGCAATTTAGCTTTATGAAATACAAATATTACCTCACTTTATCATCACAACAACTTTGAGTGGTAGGTGCTGTTAGTATCTCCATTTTAAAGAAGAAGAAACAGAGACTGACAAGGTCACTGACTTACACTGAGACAGAAAACTAGGAGAAATCTGGCACCTGGTTTGAATTCAGTTCTTACTGACCCTAGAGGTAGCACTGGGGAGGGTAGGGAGCAGAATGGGAGAAACTTGGCAGTTTGAGTAGTTTTATTTAGCCTTCTTTAGCTCTTTGGAATGTTATTCCTGCCCTCTGGTGCCATATTGTAAAGGGGGTTGAAAGAAATAACTCCTATATAGTATTTATGGTCGACTATTGAAATCAGCAGTTCCTCCCTAACTTATGAATGGATAGTTGTAATGGCAAGTAAAGAAGTACTTAGTGCCTTGTTTTAGCTATTTAATTATTTAGCACCTTTTTTTCAGTTTGAGTTTCTTTTGAGCCTTGCTGCAACACCAATGCAATATTCACAGCACCCACAGCAGCTATGAATATGCTGGTGTAGTTGTGAATCAGAAAATGTAACAGGCTCTCCACATGGAGGACAGAACCAAAGCATTTATTCAAATACCAGAAAACCGAGACCCAAAACCAGAAAGTCAAATTCATTACAGTAACCACAAAGTTGGTACACATAATCAATGCAGTGAACACACATATTCCCAAGCCTTTCCAAACCTTCCCTCCATCAGACCTTCAAGACAAAACAGACTCCCTCAAGCAAGAATGCTTCTCTCTCATTCACAGTAGCTCCTCAGCCTCCAACCTGCTTGCTTCCAGCAGTTCTGGCCCTCTCTCAGCTTGTACTCAGCTTTTTATCCCGTTCATTAGCTTCTTCCTGCCCCACCCCTTCCTATAGCATCAGCAAGTTCCTCCCACTGTGGGATTCATAAGTTCTGTTTTTTAACAAAGTCTTGACATAATCAAGTAGAAAGCTCAACTTGAGACAAGATGCTAAATACTTCTTTGCTTACCATTACAAGGGGCAGGGAAGATCTTCAAATCCCCATTATCATTATACTTGCCCATGATTATATCAAGTCTTTGTTAAGGAACAGAATTTGTGAAGCCCACAGTGGGAGGAACTTGCTGATGTAATAGAAAGGGGCAGAACAGGGAGGAGCTGATGACCATACATAAGAAGAAGCCCAAGCTGGGAAAGGGCAGAACTGAGAAGAGAACACTTGTGGTGGCAGAGTTGAGAAGGAAAAAAAAAACTTGTGGTATTCCAGCACTCTTTTTGTCTATTCTGTCTGTGTTGATTTTTGCTTGTAATACTTTGTACAGAAGCCCTGGGACCTTACTGGAAGCCCTAAAAGAGAATTTTTTTGTTGTCTGTTTATAGAAGTCCTGGAGGAGGGTTTCAGAGGTCCTGGAAGTATATTGACAATTTGTGTTGATTTTGTAGACCTTGTTTGTGGGTCTATGTTGATTTCACAGGCAGAAAGTAAATTGATGATGGTGCCAGCAATGTTCATGAACGTTACTGTAGCTCTGTTAAGCTTTGTCTTCCCGTAAACAGAAACTGTGAAGGACTTGAGGTGAACTGGACACTGTGAACTTCAGTATGGAACTGGACAAGGAACTAGATGAGGAGCTGGATGAGGAGCAGAGAGCTTCCTACCTTTGAATCCAGGTGACAGTTGGGTAGATTCAGGCAGGAGCTGGGACCATGGAAGAGGAAGCATGGAATCTGAGAGCCAGCCTTGAGCCAAGATGAAAAGACCTCTTCTTTAGTACTTAATGCTGACTGAGAAGATCATGATTTAGGGTGACTTAAGGGTGGAGAACTTTAAACTTTGTGTCCCTTAAGGAAGTTTGCTCCTTAAGCATGATTGCATTAAGGACTTACTGAATGATATCTTTTGCTTAAAACTACGTGGCCACTTTGGTGAAAACTATGTGGCCACTTTAGTGATAAGTTGTTATGTTATAACATTGTGAATGCTGTACTTTGGTTTCTGTGAATGTTTTGCTTTAATTTACTGCTGAATAAATACAGAGTTTACTATACTATGTGATTAGAATCTTAGAGCTATTCACAGTAGCAGTACTCTGGAAAGCTGCTCTTGCTTGGCTTTACAATGGTGCTCCAAAATCTACTTTGTTGTCAATCATTTGGAACTTTAAATACAATTTGCAACAGAAACAATATTAATTGTTGCCATCCTTTTAGATTGGTCCCTAAATAAGCCTGCTTTACACATAATATATTGTGAATATGGAAACAGGATTAACTTGAGTTCTAGGTGGAAGGATCAGGGACTCATGTTCTAATGGAGGGGAAAAAAAGAGAGTATCTTGTCACTTTCCAGGGCTTCCACTATTAAAAAAAATCAGAAAAGGTACATTTATATATGGCCTTTCTCAAAAGGCTCCATAGGAACTACTGCATGCAGACTGAAATCCTTCACAAAGTCAACTTTCACCTCCAAAATACTTGTTTTAAAATTTAACTCTCCTCCCTCTTTGCTTTAAACTCACATTCTTTTAGTGTAAAATCTCCCAACTAGAAAGCAATCTGATCAAGCTAATTACAATAATAGTATTATCTATCTTGAAAGAGTTTCCCTCCTCCCCCCCATAGGATAACAGATTGATGCCTTCTCACAGGTTGTTTCTTAAGCCCACAATAAACTCAATAACCTCTTCTTCACAGAATTCCTCTCTCCCATCATCTTGTACATGGTCTTCCTGATACTAATATCCACTAGTGATATCTCTTTTAAAGCTACCTTGTATTAAATGCACATATAAATGGGAATATGCATGTGTGTATATATACACATATACAGATACACAGCTATTTGGACATATTCACATTTAATATACATGTGTTCTATGGAGGTTTAAACCAGCTTCTCTGACTCCAAATCCAATGATTTTTTCCACCAGGACCATAACATAATTCCTTATGGCTCTAAAATTATGTAGTTTAAAACTGTATGGCACTATCCTCAGCTACTTGTTGAAAGTTATTGTCTTTAAAAAATCATAGGTTACCAGAATGACCATTCCTCAGTCTCCTCCTCAGCATTTTCATTCAGATCATATCCTCTAATTATGGGTGTCCTATGCAGCTCTGTCCTGGACTCTCTTCTCCTTCTATACTATTTCACTTGATGTCATCAGGTCCCATGAATACAATTATCATCTATATGCTGATGATTCTCAGATATACTTATTCAGCCATAACTATGTCCAATCTCCTATCTCCACTGATCTATTAGACATTTTGAACTCAATATCCTGGAGACATCTTAAACTCAAGATATCCCCAATTGAACTCACAATTTTCCTTCCCATTCCCTCTCTACTTCCAAACATCTGTATAATCGGTGAGAGTACAGCTATCCTCTCCCAGGCTTACAACCCAGGTGTCGTCCTCCATCTGTTCACTCTCTCACCTCCTACTCTCCCTGCCCCCATATCCAATATATTGCTAAGAACTGTCAATTTTGCCTTTGTAAGATTTCTACAATGTTTTCTGTCCTCTCCTCTGACACTACAATCATGTTGGGGATATAAGCAAGCCCTTATCTCCTTACATTTGTGCTACCGAAATAGCCTATTTGTTAGTCTGTCTGCCACAGATTTCTAGCCACTGTAGTCCATTCTCTACTCAGACACTAAAACAATTTTCTTAAAGTGCAGCTGAGGCTACGTCAGCCTCCTCAACTCAGATTCTAGTGGTTTCCTATTATCTCTAGGATCAAATGTAAAATTCTGTTTTCACATTCAGAGCCCTTCATGACTGAGTCTTTTGTCCCCTCTCCATCCTTGTCCCAATCCCCATCACACACTCTAGTCTTTTTGGACCCCAAAATTCTTCCCTTTCCCTTTCTAATTGTTCTCTTCAATCCAATGACACTGGTCTCTTTGTTGTGCCTTAAATACAACACTCCATCTATCTATATAGTTCAGTTAATAGAATACTGGGTCTGAAGTCAGAAAGTCCTAAGTTCAAATCTGACCACAGACACTTACTAGTTGTGTGAACTTGGACACTATTTGCCTGGGAGGCAGCTAAAGGAAATGCAAATCTATCTATGCCAGGAAAACCTCATGGAAAGTATGTTCCACAGGGCCATGAAGTGCTGGACATGACTGAATGACAGAATAACAAACAACATGAAGACATCCAACCATGTAAGCAGGAGACTCCTTTGAACTGGTATATGGCCACAAAGGGATGCCTTTTTAAAACTGGCCAGACTGAGACAGTGTCTTTCTCATTTTCCTTAATATACTTTCCTGCTGCTTTCAGAAGGTGTGTATGTATATAATAGACAGCTAGAAGCCCTGCCTCTATCTACATGCATACACAAACACATATTTTATACATACATATACACACACATATATATGTATATGTATATATATATGTATATGTATATGTATATGTATCTGTATATATATATATATATATATATATATATATATATATATATATATACACACACATACATAATATCTACATTTAATTAAAGATTTTTGACCCCTTTAAAGCTGCTTTCATTTAACCTGTGCTAGCAGCCATCCTTGGTATGCTAGGGTGCTAGCTATTACAGCTGTGAACATAATTTCCTTCCCCTCCTCTGAGACTGAAGTACTACAGAGTTGGTGATTAAATCCCACCTGTTGGGGGAATATGCCTGCATGTTTGATAATACAAAGTTGAAATGAATACTCCTTTGCAAAACCATTCCAACTATAAGTGGTAAAATGGAACTGGAATAAAGGGCCCCCCTTCTCTACACTTGAGGAATACTATCTATCCCCCTTTAAGGCTGCTGGAGAACCCTGAGGGAGGGATGAAATGTAACATTCCTGGCCTTCAGTTCATAGGGACCAGGGTAGTCACTTGGTGTTTGCCATATTCTTTTAGGACTATCAGTAGGCCATAGATATTAAACTGATCTTCCTGTTCTTACTCCAACTAATGATAGTTTTATAGCCTGTGAAAGATGACTGTTACTGTTATCATAATAATTGTGATATGAATTGGGAGGGGTAAAGAATGAAGAATCCCTTTATCTCTAGTGATTGCTTAAAAATTTTTTTTTCTGGCAATTGAATGATCACTGAGCTGGCTTAACAGAATTTTGAGATAAGAGCAATTCCCAAATCTGTGCACATTTCCATGCATATTTTGGTGGACCACATAATTCTACTGCTTCCCTAAGGTGTGACATTTCTTTTCTAATCATCAAATGGGACATGAATCTGTAGGCCTGCTCTTCATAACTTGGGTTATTTTGGGGTTTATTTTAGAAAGACTGAAAGAAATGATCAAATATTTTTAAAATTCAGTAAGAACACCATTTTTGACTTGTGAAAATTACTGGGAAGATAATTTCTAATTCTCTTTGAACCTTAATCAAAATGTACCTGAGAAGATGATCAGCATGATATAGTAGAAAGGATGTAATTTTTACATCTCAATGCACAAGGTTCAAATTCTGGATCTTCCATTTTTTATATACATGGAGCTGAAGAAGTCCTTCAACTTCCCTGGGTTTCATATGGTCAGACTAGATCAGTAGTGTCAAACTCAAATAGGAATGAGGGCCATTAAACCATACATCTACACATAAGGATGACATATTGACTTAGAAAACTACACATGAATGATATCTATGTTTTTAAAAAAATTAATTATTTTGTTAAATATTTCCCAACTGCATTTTAATCTTGCTTAGGACACATTAGGCAGTGCTGGGAGTGGTGGTTGTCCTTATCCACACCTATGGACTAAATTACTTCCAACGTCAGAAAACTTTATTTTATTGTTTGCATTTAGTCCTGCATGGCTGGGAAGGTGAATCACTTCTCCCTGCTATTTAGAGACCCTTAACCAAGGTCTTAAGTTATGCTGACCAAAAACCCAGTCAGACCCAAAGACTGATGCAAGAAGTTTTCTAACAATTATTCATCTCAAGTAATATGTAATGACTTAAGTAGAAACTGATTCCATACTGATCAATCATTTATTGCTTCCATATTCCTTTGATTGAATACTGACACTTGGTGGGGACTAGAACACCTCTTTTTATTTCAGGGAAATGCATCTGTTTGTTTTCCTCTTCCCAATTTGGAAAGTCCCTAATCTTTCCTTCAATTAAAAATCAAATTACCTAATTTTATGTTCTAGTTAAGTGTTTCCTTTTAATTATTTGATGTCACTTGATCAACTTGTTTTTAATGTATAAAAGTCTGTCTACCCTTGTATTCAGGGTACAGTCCTAAGCTGAAGAAGATTTTCTATGCAACTGGCATGCATTGCTTAATTTATGATACACTCAGAAGTTTGAACCTTTGTTTCCTCAGCCATTTCATCTTTCACTCATCACAGCAATCAGAATTTAAATCCAGTGATTTTCCTACTAGAAACACAAGCTGATTCCTTAGGGATCCAAAGTAGTATTGTTTTATAAATAGAGGACAAATTGCCTAGCTACTCTTTCAGGTTATTTTCTTTTAAAATCAGAGGTAATAAGATAAAGATCTCATATTTGGTCATCATAGGAAATTGGAGGAGGGGGAACTTTCTCTGCCAAGGAAATGCAACACTCCTTAGCAAAGAAGGCCCTAGCGAGTTACCTATGGAATAGATCCATTAATTGATTTTCCTAGTGTCACCTCGACAGTAACAGAGATTGGACTTTCTGACTCTACTTCTAACACTCTATGCATTATGGCACATTACCAATAATGCCATGCTAATGAAAAATGATGCTTGAATCAAACTGTAAGAATTAAATAGAAGCAGAAATCCAGAAATTAGTCATATATATACATTTAAATAAGGAATGTAAGCATTACATTACAGAAAGTGATACACTTTCAAAAGGTAGTTTAATTCATCTAAAAAAGAGAATCAAAATCTCAGATCTCAAAAAAGATAAAGAAACATTGAAAGAAGTAACAACTTCAAGTCATCTGAGTGAATTATAGTTAAGAGTAGAAGCTAAATTAAATACAAGCTTAACATTTCATTGGGCAAAACAAATAACAAAGGATACCTACACAGGGACAACACATGGAGTGTGTATATATGAGTGTAAGTCATTCTCTGTATAAGTCTGTACAAGGATTCAATTTGGGCACCTATTACTGGGAAGAGGCAAACCAGCTAGAAAGAGATGACAGAAGAATGATTAAGATTCTTATAGGATTGCCTTATGAAGAAATGCTTAAATAACCTAATATTTATAACTTCTATAGGACTGTGAAGAGGTCTTGCTTAGTGGATCTAGGTCCAAGTCCTATTTCTGAACCATACTGGTGGTGTAACTTGGACAAGTCACCAAACTTCTCAGTGCCTCAAATGAGTATAAAGGTCTAAATAGCAGAACTGCCCTTTTCTATGCAGTCTTATCACTGGAATTTTCCTAAACTAACATGATCAGGCTGAATAAACCCCTGCTCCCTTGCAATATTTTAAAATCTACCTTAAAAGGTAGGCAGCGAGGTGGTAGTAGATAGTGTTGTCCCTGGACTCAGGAAGACTCCTCTTCCTAGGTTGAGATTTGGCCTCAGATACTTACTAGTTGTAAGACTCTGAGCAAGTCACCTAATCCTGCTGGCTTCATTTTCCTCATCTGTAAAATGATCTGGAGAAGGAAAGGGCAAACCACTCCAGTATCTTTGCCAAGAAAATCACAAATGGGGTCACGAAGAGTCAGACATGACTAAAAAATGATGGAACAACAACTAACCTCTGAGTGTTGTGAGGCTCCACTGAGTCAAGATATGGAAAACGTTACACAGACTTTAAAAGGCTATCGGCATGTCAGTTATTATTGTTGTTTTTATCGATACCTTTGATTGTTCCATGGCCTAGAACAACGGTAGTTATGTGAAGGGATATTCTTTTCCCTTTTAGCAGATACCATCACATGGAATATTCTCTCTCTCTCTCTCTCTCTCTCTCTCTCTCTCTCTCTCTCTCTCTCTCTCTCTTTCTCTCTCTCCCTCCCCCTTTCTCCCTCCCTTCCCTCCTCCCTCCTTCTCTCCCTCTCTCTCTCACTATCTCCTCCTCTCTCTCTACTTCTCTCTCTCCTTTTCTCTCTCTCACTGTGTCTCTCTGTTTCTCTCTGATCTCTTTGTAGACATTTTGTTTCTATTTTTAGGAAAGAAAAAAAAATTCCACTATAGAAATGGAGAAAACCATGCAAATTAGAATGCCATTTCACTGAGATTTATGTAAAATAATAAGTGTATTGTCTGGCACCCTACCAACTAAGAAGCTGGAAATAGAAGTTGGAAGCTCTTTTTATAATAACTGTCTATTAAAATCTTTACTCTAGGATTGACATTGATCACTGTCACATACTTCAATCTCAAAATACTTTGCAAGAGGCATCATAAAGGAAAAATAAAAAGTTGTCTCTAATGATTTTTAGCTCTATAGGAAGAGGTACATAGATTGGTAGATAGCTAGATAAACAGATGAATGATAAAGCATTCACTAAGGGTTCATGTGCCAGACACAAATCTGAATTCTGGGGATACGACTATAATCAACTTAGATCATCCCAGCCCTCAAAGCATATATATTCTAATGGGAGAATATAACACAAAGAGAAGCTAGAAGGAGAGGGGAATGGGAATATGTTCAAGAATATAGGGAAGTCAACTTACCAGATATTGGATACCAATACCCAAGGGACAAACAAAAAAGTAAACACAATAAACCAAAAGATCAAATTTAAAATAAAACTTCCTTCATATCAAAATTATAGCTGTGTTCTATAGGGTTAAATCTCAGAATTATCAAACAATTGTCAAGTTCTAATTATCTAAGGGAAATCATTGCCAAGTAGATATACGATAATTTGCCTACCCCTTGAAACTTCCTTGCATTGTTCATCCTTGAATCTTTATTATTTCCTTCTACTCCCACTTCCCCTTTCCCTATGATGTGATCTAGGGACACCTGAATTATCATCCCTGTTATGTGCAAGTCTGATTTTTCTAAAACCTAACTCATAGCTGCTGAATACTCATCAATGTCTGGTATCGTGTCTATTACTAAGGAGAACTCCTAGTTAAACGGAACTTTGTATTTCCACTAACACCTTGGGTAAAGAGATTTTATCACATGGGTTTTATATATTAAGATTAATGGATGCATCTTTTTACATCTTAGCTTTTATATTCTTTCATCCTTTGATGTAGACAGATAGTATTCAGCCTAATTCTGCCTAATGGAATTCAATGCATATGATTGCTTTTTATTCCCCTTGATGGTGAACTGCACCATACTCTTGAAAAATGCCAGTCTCTCTGTAAATCTACTAATATATCTCACTTCAATAATAAACCACCTTAAAACAGCCCTCAGTATATTTTTAGGAAGGGGAAAGGATTTTTTAGTTAGGTGGACACTCTACTAGTGAGGTTGTCTGCTGATGTGTCTCTTTGAAAATTATCTTTAGTTCTGTCTCTGAACTTTATTCTTATATTGCACATTTGTCAAATCAAGCAACATCTATTCAATGTCAGCTAAATCAGCTGATTTCTAAACTACTCAGTGCCACATTTTTAAATCAAAGAGGTGGGAGATCCATGATAAGAAAAAAAAAAGCATTAGAAAGCCTTTCACTTTTGAATTAGTTCGTCTATTTATCTTTCCAGTGGCAAGGGGGAAAATCATTTTACAAGAAAGGCAGGATTGCCTGACATACTATTTCAACAAACTCATTTTTATGATTTAGTTATGCAGCCCCCAGAGAAAATGGTAATTAGAAATGAACCTTGATTTAAGTTTCTGTTACCTTATGAGATTTCAAGACATTTAATAAAATGTAGTTGCCCTGTCAGAAGCCCAGAGTGATGTCAAGTTGAGGTTAACACAGCAGTGTTCTAGACCCTCTGAAATGCCAAATTATAAAAGTGGAAATTATATGCTCAAAATCTGGCTTTGGATTCTTCTTTTTATGAGTGAGTTTAAACATTTGAAGATTCTTACAGCTGCATTCCTTCTTGATTTAATTTCTCCATAGTAAGCACCTTGAGGGCACATGCATGTTTCCTAAACTTGTGCATCCCCCACAGAGTTCCTTGGACATAGCAGATCTGCATAAACCTTTGCTTATTGACTCAGTCTTTTTTTTTAACCACTCAAAAAACCTTCTTTAATACCAGGGAGTGCTTTAATCCTAACACCACACACATGCACATACCTTTATTTAAGAGGTCCCAAAGAAGGCTGGGTCATGCACTAAGTGTGTTGGGTGAGGACTTTGGCATGACTTAATAGGAGTTCAGGTATGAGAAAAAAGTGGTCCCAAATCAAGCACAGCCCCCTCCCCTCTTCCAGTGAGATCCCTCAATGGCAGTGGTACAAGATATCAATGCCATGGTATTGAGGAGGCCACAAGGATCCTGGGGGGTAAGGGAAAGATTTGGTTTCTTTACAGTATTACAAAATGTGTTTTAAGAACAAACCCCTCACCAAAAAACACCCAGCCCTGGGCCTGCCAGCAGCAGCTTGTTCATGAGTTGGAGCTACAGGACCTGTAGGAGGCCTGAAAACAGCTGAGTGTTGGTACATGAGGGCTGGGGGTAAGTTTTGGTTTATATTTGGTATTGAGAAGACCTCAGGGCTTCCCAACACCCTCATCCCCTTTAAGGGAGCTGCTGAGTCAGGGGGCCATATTGCATGTACCTGAGACCAGGAGCTAGGCAAATAGTGCAGTGAAGCCAGTCATAGGTCTGGAACTCATCTTCACATGAGAAGGAAAACAAAAATTCCCATCTTGTTTTTCAACGTAAAACAACCAAAGCAACATGACTCATTACCTGCAAACACAACTCAAAATTATTTTTAGAACACTGCCCTTAAAACTTTTGCTAAGGTTTGAAGTGTGGAGAAGCAGTTCAGTTTTTCTCTCTTCTTCCCATTTCTAGCCTGTCCATGTTTTCCACTGTGGAAGTACATTTTTAACCGCAAGGCAGAAGTATCTGTTGAGGCAGTATATAGAGAAAGGGCCACATAAAAAGGGTCACCAGATTCCTTTCATGCTGATATCCTCTTCCTTTTGAGCAAACTTTCTCCTTAACACCTCTGAAATAAGTACAGCAGTATCTTCTTCCTTCATCAAGCTCTGATTCAGGTCTTGGCTCTGCTTCATCCAGGGAATGCTGCCAGCCTTTGGGAGAGACACAGCTTTGGGGTCAGTTTTACAACATTCAGAGCCGGCAGAACAAAGCATGGGGGCCTATGGAAGCTCAGGGCCTTCTAACTCTGCCTCCTCTGTGATGTCACTAATGAGGAAAGAAGTTATAGAGTCCAATGAGGATCCAAAACAAGGTAAGGAGAAGAGACATCTGAATTTCCTGAAGATAAGAAATCTGGCGTTAATAAAGCCAAAGCTGCATCTGCTGCCACAATCTTGGCAATCTGGCTGAGTAGGTGACTTGGTTCATCCTGTGGTTCAGTAGTTCGGCTCAGGGATGGTAGGCCAGGCTTCTTCAAGGCCAGGAGCTTCTCCTCTGGTCCTCCAAGGCTGGGCACCGGGGCACTGGGCTGGGTTTCCACTTATGCCTCCAGGGCCGGGTGTCATTCCTGATTCTAGCATAGTTTCCTCTTCATCTGCTGATGTCCAGGCAATATCGGCCAAAGATGGGGGCACATCGCTCAGACAAGTTGGGCAGTGTCTGAAAGGAGGACGTGGCTTCAAGGGGAGGTTAGTCCCAATCCTCCAGACTACACTTTAAGCAGCCTCATATGGTTTCTTCTGCCAGATAGCGGAATCTGTTTCCATCTCTGATATCACAGATGGCTCCCACGTGGCAGGGCTTCCTCACGTTAGGCCATTTTTGGGAACAGCAGGTCTTTCTAACTCACGGCTCCTCCCTGAGTAGCTTGAACTCTGCCCACCTCACCCAGTCCCTCACTTCCCTTTCTGCTCACGGAAATGGCCTTTCACTCCTGCACATTGCGCCGTCCTCAGCTCTGGGGCTGTCTCTGCTTGGGGTCGGGGCTGGAACGTGGTTCGTCCTACTAGCTGACATATGATGACTTTTTTTTTTTTAAATAATTACCATAATATCTTGAAACTGTTTAATTGTTGTTTAATTTCTATGAACTCAAAAGTACATCTACATATTTTACAGCATTTTTTCCTTACAGCGTCCTGGTGAGTCAATGAAAAGAAGGTTTTTAAATATCTCCCATTTTTTATTTTTGTAGACAAGGAATGAGTGAGTCAATGAATGGATGAATGAATGAAAAAAAGCATTGTGCCAGGAACTGGGGATAGTAAAAGAAAAAAGAGAGATAGTGTTTTCTTTGCAGGAGTTAACACTTTAATTGAAATCATCAACACCTAAAAGGAAGTTCAGCTCGGGATGGATAGAGTGGCCCTAAAATCCTAGGAGTACAGCTGCAGAGAGGATGGTTAGGAGCAGGAGTCTGGCCGGTAGAGCAGATTGCAGAGTTGAGAGTTCTCAGAGCAGACACACAAGGCAGCTGGTGAGGTCTGGTGGACCTCAGGATTCAGCAGTAGGGCAGATGGAAAGGCTTGTTGGTCCTCCATCTCTCTGGAAAGAATAGACTTAAAGATTTGCATTTCATCCAAACAGAAAAAAAGTGATATACAGTAGGTTCTGGAATGGTCCAGAGCTGGAGAAAGTCTTCCTGTCTCTTAGCCATTGCAGAAGAGATTGAAAAACTTCAAATACATTTTCCCATGATCACATAGCCAGTAACTGGCAATGTCAAACCTATGTTAGGGGGATAGTGACAAGAGGGGACAGTAGGTTCCTATATATATAAAAGCATGTTGCTGGTAACCAGGCACAGGAAGTAATCCTTTAGACTGATACATCTTCTCCCATCCTCCACCCCCCTGACATGGGTGCTAGGAAAAAAAAAAAACAAAACAGATGAATGAATATCAAGACCCAGTTTCTTCTCAGAAACCTCTCTGTGTCCCTGCCACTTGGTACCTTGGTCCATTTTTCTCTCTGAGCTCAGTGTAGAGTTGATAATGTAAATCATTTTCATAAAATATTTTATAAATTCACACACTTGGCTATTATTTGTCCCAATTTTCCATTATGATTCTTACCTCCTTTCTAACCTCATGTGACCCCAAAGTAAAACATACTTTCATTAGAATGTAGAATAAATTTGCTATATGAAATCTGAATTTTAAAAGATATTAAAATTCTCAAGTAAGCTGGCAACCTGCCACTGCCTGCAAAGTCTGAAATCCCAGATCAATTCTAATTTCAATTTTACCAAGGGAATGAATGCTCCCAGATGTTACTGGCTGAAGAGTGCTAACAGGCATCTCTCCTCCCACCACCTACATCCATATCACAGTCATCACATAGGAAAATAATACAGTCTCATCACATAATGAGTGGTGACCCTGCTTTAAACCCTACAAATGTACCCAAAATTTAGTTATGTGTTGCCAGAGAAACTGGAGCTTCAAGATAATTGGGAGTCCCCTCAGAAGTCTCTTATATCACTCTATGCTGGCCCCATGACCCAGAATTCCACAAACTCATTCTGCTTCTCAGGCAGAGTTCTCCAGGTTTTCTAGTGGCCTTGGCCTCTACAGCAGCTTGGATACTGCTGACCCTTACATTTAGATGCCACCCAAAGACAGTGGTACATTACATCCATGTCACAAGCAGAGTGAATTCTATCTGATATCTCTATTTGACCATCTCTCTGCCACTTGTTCTCTCTGTCTGGCATGGTACCCTATTATGTCATTCAAAACTAGTGCCCATAGTTTTGATTTTAAATGTGTTTTTTGATGAGAAAATTCATCATAATCTGATTTTATCTTTTGTAGCCGAGCAATCATGTCACTGCCAGTTCCATTTCTATGGGCCACTAATAAAAAGCCATGGAAAAACTCTTGTATCTTGGTGTATTTATGGGCTACATTAATACTTTTTTATTTTAGAGGGAGTCAGGTTAGGTGACTTGCCCAGGGTAACACAGCTAGTAAGTGTCTGAGGCCAGCTTTGAACTCAGGTCTCCCTGATTTCAGAGTCAGTCTTCTCTCCACTGTGCCACTTATCTGTTCTCTACACTCACACTTTCAAAGCACTATTTTGCAGGCTGCCAAAATTACATGAGGTATTTTTGAATATACGTCGTAAACATAAAAATCCAACATATCTGAGGCAATTTTCCCAATATATTGAAATTATACCATGATATAGTTCATATCATATTCATATTAATATTGTATGGCGCAAACATAATAAGGAGCAGCTAAGTGGCACAGTTGATAGTGTGGGGCCCGAAGTCAGGAAGATTCATCTTCCTGAGTTCAAATCTGACTTCAGATATTTAATAGCAGGGTGACCCTGGGATAGTCACTTAACCTTGTTTACTTTGGTTTCCTCATCTATAAAATGAGTTTGAGAAGGAAATGGCGAATCACTCCAGTATCTTTGTCAAGAAACTCCAAATAGTGTCATGAAGTATCATGACTGAAGCAACTGAACAACAAAAACAATGCTAATTGTATAGAGGTTCTTTAGTAACTAAATGCACATAACATGCAAATTATATCTTATGCCCACACAGCAGTAATCCATTCATACATATTATGCATAAATAAATCAACTGAATAGCAAAAAATATTCTACAAAACGTAGTTAATAGAGGCATAAAAAATTAGTACAGGTATACTTTTATGGTGTATGTAAATAACAGAAATGGAAAATAAAAAAGGAAATATGAGTTGACACATGAATCAGGTTATAGCATCATATAAGGTTTTATCCCAAGAGCATGCTACCTAAAAAAAGAAGGTTCACATATGTTGATGGAATATTCTCTGGTAAAAACCTAAAATGGTTAGGTATTTTTCCATTTGACTTTACCCCAGATTCTAGGGTAACACAGATAGTCTTCACATTTTCTATGGGTATCTCAACATCTCAATCTTATATGACCTTTGGGACAGAATATCTATATCCATATTAATCTTCCCTGGAGAATGTCAAATCCATAGTTGACTGTTGCCACTAATTATCTCAGGTAAACTGTCTAACTTGACACTGGGTAAGAATATAGTTCAGAGAATTATTGCCTTTCTGTCTTAAAATTTAGTATCATACACGTAATAATTATTTCTTCAAACTAAAGAATTCCTCCTTTATGCAGGGAACTCTATTGATAAAATTCCAATTATGCAATATTGTGATCAGAAACTTTTGAACAATGAATAGTTTCTGAAAATTTAAATACCATCGATTCAGTGTGTCAATCTGTTGTTTCCCCATTGGTTTTGTTAGTCCTTGCTTTTCATTTCCTCAAATCTTTTATAACTCCCTGTCAATGTTTTATAATCTCTTTATTTCAATGCTCATATTCTGCTTTAATAATTAAAAGTCTTCCTCATGTTTCTTTATCCGTCAGATTATACCGCATCTAATGCTTTAAGATGCATTATGTTCAAATTCTAGTTAAAATTATATCCAGTTAAGTCAACAGTAAGAAAGCAAACAGTTTGTTTAAAAAAGTGTCGTTGAAAACAAACATCTAAAGAACCATGCCAAGATGACCTGTGAAGCATACACCAACAATTAGCATAGGAGAAGCCAGCCAGTAACAATGAATTCAGTGCCACATGAAATTACACACCAGTGTAGCCAATAGCACATAATTTCAATCAGTGTTAATTAACATCAGTCTTTACTTTAGGCAAGAACACACTGGCATCACCACTCACCATTCATTTGGCAACTTAATAGATGCTCTGGGTTGGCCAGAAGAGGGACTTTGAATCTTAAGGTGAAAATAAAATACTTTCAGGAAAGAAAAGATGTGAAAAAGTACAAAATTCAAAACTTAAACTATAAAATTACATTATTTCTCTATTGATTGAGATAAATGAGACTCCCAGTAGAGAGGTACACACACCAGCTCTTAATCTGGAAGAAACAATTCCAGGGAAGAAGGGCAAAAGTGGGAAAAAAAAATAAAGATTTGTAAGTGAAATAAAAATCAGCTGGAAAAATCCATATGCTAAACTTCCATTTAAAATATTTGGGAAATGATTTTTCACATATACAAAGGTAGATACACCCACACTTAGACAAGAATTATTCATCTGCTAGCTGCAAGTAACTTAACTCTAAATTGATGTACCTATTTTTACTACTTTCTCTTCCCTCCCCCACACCGAGCAGTAGAGGAGGAAAGAGCACTAACACTAAAGTGTTTCCCAAAATTGCAACTGAATTCCTATTTTAAAGAGTTTTTGACTTTGTTTTAACTAAGGCCTGCACAAATTGCAGCTCAAGGGCTGCAAGGATTTTCTCTACATACAAAAGATGTTTTCCTCTACATTTTTTGAGGGCCTCCTGGAATCATTTGGCCTCTCACAAGTGGCCCAAGGGCTGTGAGTGACCCCTTTAGCTTCTGCTTAATCTTGTTTTAAAAATTGAAATGATTGAAGATGGCGGCATAGCAGCAGCAACATATCGCAGCTCTCACATAGCCACCCCAAAATACCCATAAAATAGGACTCTAAACCAATCCTACAACTCCAAAACGCACACAAGGATACTTCCCACTAAAGTCAGCTCGGCTACAAGGAACCATATCAGCACTGCAAACCGAAACCAGCCTGGCCTGAAGCCACGGCTGTGCCTCGGGGGCAGCTGGGCGGGAGGTGCAGAGAACCCTCTCAGGTGAGCGGATTAGCACCAGGGATTAGCACCAGCTGCTAGTGGGGATTGTGAAAGGGGGAGATAAGCAGTCCCCCAAAAGGTCTCCAGAGCAGAAAAGTTAAAGGCAGAAGTTTTGCACCCGCCTCCTCGTTATAGCTTCCCGCCCGTGGCCTGCAGACAGCAGGGGGACTGAGCGATTGTTTCCAGGCCAGGGCTCTTGTGTTGAGCGGCCTGGATCCAGATCGTCGTCTTGGGCCTCGGTCTTGGAGTCTTCATTATCCAGTCAGCCGGAAGTCTATGGCAGCCGGGAGGACCCCAGCTTTCCCTTCTGGAAGCAGAGCCCCATAGAGATTAAAAAAAATAAAATAAAGTCACGGTCTGAACAACCATGAGTAAGAATAAGCATAAGACGCCAAGTAAGAACAGCTCCCAAACCCTAGATTCCTTCTTTGGGGAAAAGAAAGATCATGGGAGAGAGAGGGAGGAGAAGAGCGCAGCCAGAGTGCCCCCACCAGAGGCCTCCAATAAACATGAAAAATGCCTCAAAGCTAGAGATGAGCTGAAGAAGGATTTTCAAAACCAAATAAGGGAAGTGG
>CM053586.1:115101621-115123889 GCA_028646515.1 Pseudochirops corinnae | reverse complement strand
GACTGGGGGAGGGGGGACACACTGGGATGGCTGTTTTGGGGCGGTGGGTAAGGGAAAGATGGGGAGAAAACATGTAACTCAAAATCTTGTGGAAATGAATGATGCAAACTATAATAAAATTTAAAAAAAATTAAAAAAAAAAAGAAAATCTCAAAAAAAAAAGTAAATAGTGTTGCACTTGAAGACGGACAGATCAGAGTCTGAATCTTCCTTCAGACTCTAACTAGGAAAACCATTTAAACTTCCTAAGCTCAATTTTTCTCATCTGAAAAATGGGGATACTAATAATATCAACCCTACATATCTGTTGTGATAATAAAATATGTAAAGCAATTTACAAACTCTAAAGTACTATATAAAAGTACTATTATCTATCTATGTGATCTTGTCATTACCTCCTCAATAAATTCCAGTGGCTTCCTACTATCTACAGGATCAAAGAGAAAATGCTGTTTGGCAATAAAGCCTTTCTTTCATAATCTATCCCCTGCCCCTTCCAGTCTTCTTACATCTTGCTTTCCAACATGTACTCTTCCATCCAGTGACACTGGCCTTCCAGCTGTTCCATGAATAAGACACTTTGTCTTTCAGTTGCAAGTATTTTTCTCTGGCTGTCTTCCATACCTTGAACTCTCTCCCACCTCCATTCCAAACATTAACCTCCCTGGCTTCCTTTAAATTCCAACTAAAATCCCACCTTTTACAGGAAGCTTTCCTCAACCCCTCTTAATTCCAGTGTCTGGCTTCTGTTAATTATCTCCAATTCATCTTGCATACAGCTTGCTTTGTATATAGGATGCCTTGTGTATATTTTTCTTGGCATGTTATCTTCCCCATTAGACTGTAAGATCCTTGAGGACAGTGACTGTCTTTTGCCTCTTTTTGTATCCCAGTGGTTACACATGCTAGACAATTATCAGTCTATCAATTTTAGTCTTTTATCCCTGGCAACTAGCATTAATATTTGGCCCATAGTAGGCACTAAATATATGTTTGTTTGTTTTTATTTAATTTATTTATTTTTAGTTTTCAATATTCATTTCCAGAAAATTTCGAGTTACAGTTTTTTCTCCCCATCTTTCCCTTACCCACACCCCAAAATAGCAAGGCTACTGAATACCCCTTCCCTCAATCTATTTTCTCTTATATCCTGTTGCATCACACCCCGCCAACTTTCTAGTAGGTCAAGATGGATTTCTATACCCTAGTGCCTGTATATCTTATTTCCCAGTTGCTTGTAAAAAAAACCATTTTTTTTAAACATTTGTTTTTAAAACTTTGGGTTTCAAATTTTTTTCCCTTCTTTCCTCCTCACCCACCCCCACTGGGAAGTTAAGCAGTTCAATATAGGTTGTACATGTGTAGTTACCTAAATCATTTCCATAATTGTTATATTGTGAAAGACTAACTATATTTCCCTGCATCCTGTCCTGCCCTTACTTATTCTGTTTTCCCCTTTGACCTTAACCCTTTTCAAAAATGTTTGCTTCTAACTACCCTCTCCCCCAATCTGCCCTCCCTTCCATACTCCCCCCTCTTATCTCCTCCTCCCCTATTTTCCTATAGAGTAAGATACCCAATTGAGTATGTATGTTTTTCCTGCCTTAATCCAAATTCAATGAAAATAAGGTTGTCCCATTCCCTTTCACCTTCCTGCCCTTCCCCTCCATTGTAACAGTTTTCTCTTGCCTCTTTTATGTGAGATAATTTACCCTAATCTACCTCTCCATTTCTTCTTCTCCCAATAAATTCCTCTCTCACTTCTTAATTTTATTTTTTAGATATCATCCCTTCATATTCAACTCAATCTGTGTGCTCTATGTATACCTGAACATACATATGCCCACACTCACATATATATTTATATACACATATACCCTTCTATACATACATATATATGTATGTATACATATATATTCCCTTCAACTATCCTCATACTGAGAAAAGTCTTATGAGTTACAATTATTGTTTTTTCCATGTAGGAATGTAAATAGTTCAACTTTAATAAGTTCCTTATGATTTCTTTTTCCTGTTTACCTTCTCATGTTTCTCTTGTTTCTTGTATTTGAAAGTCAAAATTTAGGTTCAGCTCTGTTTTTTTTTTCTCATGAAGAATGCTTGAAAATCTTCTATTTCTTTGAATGACCATATTTTCCCCTGAAGCATTATACTCAGTTTTGCTGGGTAGGTGATTCTTGGTTTTAGTCCTAGCTCCTTTGATCTCCAGAATATTATATTCCAAGCCCTTCATTCCCTTAATGTAGAAGCTGCTAGGTCTTGTGTTATCCTGATTGTGTTTCCACAATACTCACATTGTTTCTTCCTGACTGCTTGCAGTATTTTCTTTTTTGCATTCCTTTTGCATCTGGCAAATTCGGCTTTTTAAGGCATTCTTCTCCTCATTGGCTTTTTGGGGCTCTTTTGCCATTTGAGTTAGTCTATTTTTTAAGGTGTTATTTTCTTCAGCGTATTTTTGGGTCTCCTTTAGCAAGCTGTTGACTTGCTTTTCATTATTTTCCTGTATCCTTCTCATTTGTCTTCTCAATTTTTCCTCTATTTCTCTTACTTGATTTTCAAAATTCTTCTTTAGCTCCTTCATGGCCTGTAACCAATTCATATTTTTTTTGGAGGCTTTTGATGTAAGAGTTCTGACTTTGCAGTTTATCTCCCCCTACATACCTTGATCCCTTTTGTCCGCCCAAAAGGATTCTATCGCCTGTTTGTGCTGCCTATGCTTGCTCATATTGACAGCCAATTACTTAACCCTTGAGCTCTTTGCCATGATAGAACTCTGCTTCCAGAATGGAGTGAGCTTTGTCCCAAATCACTGGGGTTTTCACAGCTGCTGGAGCTATTAGGAGGGTGCTGTCTCTACAGTCCCCATAAGCTCTGGCTTACTGGTCACACACCCCAGAACCACCCCACAAGACCACAATCCAGAATGGTCTCTTGGGCCCCCTACAATCTACCAGCCAGGAGTTCCTGAGGCAGCCAAATGACACAGCCGCTGCCATGCCTCTGCCTGCTTCTCACACTGAGGGCAGCAGCCAGACCATGTTCTTCCGTCCCCCACTGTTTCAACCAAGTTTGTCTTTGGCTTTTATGTGTTGAGAAGTCTGGAAGCCACCACAGCTGCTGCTTTTTCACTCTCCTTAAGTCTGCTCTGGCTTCTGCTGGTTGGGGCCTCCCTGAGGCTGGAACCGAGGGACTCCTGCGGGACTGTGCTCAGCTCCCAGCATGCAATAGATAGGCCCTTCCTGTTGGCCTGCCAGCCTGTCTTCAGCAGGAGATTTGTTTTTCTCTGTCACTTTGTGGGTTCTGTAGCTTTAAAATTTGTTTAGAGTAATTTTTTTACAGGTATTGGAATTGTTTGGAGCTAGAACCCATGCCAAGTTTGTGCTTCTACTTGCCATCTTGGCTCCGCCCCTATTTGTTTTTAATTGAATTGAATTCATGAATTAAATATCATGTTTTCCCTACATGTTCTATAAAGTTGAATCTATTTATTCTGTAGACATATTATTGCCATTGTGCTATTGGTGTGTATTAAAATACTATTGGTAGCAATTAATATTTATAGATTTAACCTAATTAGATATCCTGCTCTCTACACCATATCTGAAATATTTCAGTGTCTCAAAATAGGAAATATTTCACTCTTTCCAGGCCCAATTTGATCCCTTCTCACCAATGAAATAATGACATACAAATATATTTGGACAGTCATATGAAAAAGATTATTAGATGTTCATGATAGGAAGAAATGAATCAAAAGATCTGACTTCAAGATTGTCAGATTTTTATTTTTTATTGATGGTACTAGTGATATCACTTGAAGTACCCTAGCATGACAGGTATAATTCACTATCCAAGCTTTGATTTTTTTTTTAGGCTCAGAGATCATAAGTATGAGATTAAAAATCAGCATCGTAAAATGTAGCCTTGAGTTTCATAACCAATTTTCTAAGTTTAGGCAACCTCATGAATAAATAGAGCAAATCGTAATTGTAATATGTGTTTCTTTGCATGGACGCAATGGTAGGCTATAAACATTTTGCCTTAGCTGAAACAATAGAAATGATGACACCTTAGAGTAAGGTTTTTTAGTTTGGTTTTGTTTAGTCTTTAATTATTCAAATCTCCCACTTTCCTTTGCTTTTCAGTCCTCATTGGCAGCTGTTCCTCTTCCTCATCATGCATGGAGCCTGAAGCTTTCCTAGATATGATGAAGCTAAAACACCTAAAGTGGCTTAACTTAAATTTCTGTCAGGGTTCTTAAATCTTTCATATAGAAGGAAGATTATACTAGAATTACTGGGCAGATGGTAAAAACAAAGTAATTAAAAAATCCAGTTTTATTACTTAGCCTGGTTTTTATAATCATGACTAGAAGGTAATTTATAATATTTTACTCTAAATACTATTACCTAAAGCAAATGTTTTATTTATACCCTTTAAAAATAGAAACAGAGATTTAGACTACATTGAGAGAAAAAGGAAGACAACTCTGTTTTTTACCTCATAGACAATGATTCTGAAGTTTCTTAAATGATGAAAATTGAAAATTTAAACTTGTGAAATATTTAACCACAACTGGCCTTGTGAACTTGGACAGATCCCTTAACCTTAGTGAACCTCACTTTCTTACCTATAAAATGAGATTAGTCTATACACTTTTAAAAGATTTTTACAATCTCTAAAATTCTATGATTTGATTTCATAAAATTTATTGACTGAGAAGAGAGCTCAGAGGTCAACTAGTTCAACTCCTTCATTTTAAATATTAGGAAATTGAGGCAGACTCAGGGACACTGAGAGGTCTGCCCAAGGTCACTGAGTTGCTCTGATGGTAAGCACCAGATCAAATACATGAACAAAAGTCCCTAACTCCCTGGTGATTTTCCCACTGTACCACACTTCATCTAATTCCCTCTTAAATATAATTTTTCATGCTTTTAATACAAAATTCAATATTTCTTAACATTCCTATGGAAAACCACTTAGAATATTCTAAATATAAATTACAATATAAGAGCAGTAGAAAGAATATTAATCTTAGAGTCAAAAGACCTGGGTTAAAATTCTATTCTAGATATTTTATTACCCGACCAAGGAACTTAACTTCTCTGATATTCCATTTCCTCTTCTATAAAATTTGAATTATAATATTTGAAGAACCTACTTCATAGAGTTTTGTGAATATAGCTTTTTATTGATCTTAATATTAATATTTCAAGAATTCAATGGGTGCATGATCTACTCCCTGTATTTACTACACATGATGCTGATTTTCCTCAATCTACAACTTTTCAGCTAGGACAGTTCTGTTCTATATCCTCTTACAAAACCTCCATAGAGTGTCCATGTAGTGCTAGAGATTTCTTATTTTAAAATTAGATGGGTATCAGGGCAATATTCAAACTATCCAACTTTCACACTTGCCATTAAAATAGCCAACTTCCCTTTTCAATCATACACTTCCTGGAAAATATCTTTTATGCTTTTCCTTTACTTTCACCATGTAACCTTCCATTTCCTTTGAGTCTCACTCAATTTTGATTCCTTGGAGATTGTGGTATTCCACTATTTTTACCTGTATGCAATACTAAAAAAGTATTTGTATTGTTAAAAATCGATTGTGTTTAAAATTATCAAAACCACTTCATAGCTTCCCACATGAAATCTAGCTCACTTTCCTTCCCTATTCAATAGTAAGCATAATACATTGTCCATCCACAGTGCCTGTCAGGTACATTCTTTGATGGTCTAAGTCAATGGGGTTACGCATTCAAGTGGAAAAGTAAAGATGTAAACAGCTATTAATATTATAATTTAATATGCCATTCATGTGTTTCTATACCTATATATATACTTATTTATATATGTATTTGTGTGTGTGTGAATGTGTCTGCTAATTAACCATTTTATATTTCACCTCTCTTGAGTACAATCTGATTAACACAGAGTGACCTCTTTGTTTCCAGTAATTTCTCTGTGAGCAGATCTTTCCGTTTTAAACTGTTTCTCCTGTTGATGCTATATAAGTAGTGCTTTATTAGCCACAATCCTACTGCTTGGGTGTCTAAGAAGAAGGAAATATCAGATGCCTTTTGATATTTCAACATGACACTATACCAAAGGAAAGAAGGCACAAGCAAAAGGAGGCCCTATCTCAGGCACAGAATTTCCCAGAAAACCATGAACTCACAGTTTGTCACCAGGTGAGAGATAGGAAGGTTTCTCTTTCCCATTCAACACCTCAGATCACCCATGGACAGTTCTCACACTCTGAAGCTGGGTTAGGAATTACCACTTCAATATATCCACAGTGTTCTAACTCAGCAGCCAATTTTAGTGACTACAGAGTATAAATCTGAGTCAGTGTAGCCAATAAGAAACAGTTAGAGGGCGTTTGTGCATGCCCCAAAGTGAGAAGCCAGAGGGGAGAATTCATAATTTCCATCATTTATGTCCAGAAGCAGACTCAATCCAAGCTTCAATATGTTTTACTAGAAGGCCAGCTGAATGTGTCCCAAGAGGAAGGGTAAAGCCACCAAGGCATTGCACTCATTCTGAAACATTCTCATATCTCTGTTAGAAATCCAATTTGTTAATAGTGATACGGTTGTTGTCTTTTCCCAGGATTTTATTTGCACTTTTAAAATTGATATTCATTAATGATGTCGATGTTTAGTTCTCTTTCTTTGTTTTGCTCTTGCCTGATTCAAGTATTAGGAGAAAATTTGTCTCATAAAAATTTTAAAAGGTCTTCTTTTTCTTTCTGAAATTTTGAGAATAATTTCTGTATTATAGGCGTTGATGATTCTTTGAAAACTTAAAATAATTCTTTTTTAAATCCATGTAGACCAACCTAACTCATTTCACTCCCAGATTCTTTGGTAGTTCTTTTACACTCAGTTTAAATCAGAAAAAGAATAGGCACAATGACTATGACCGTATAAAGGGAAACAAGAACAATATCACAAGTGAAGCTAGACACTGTGAAATTACAACTGAGATTGGCCTCAAAGAAAATATATAAAAATGCACCTCCCTCTCTTCTATGCAGAGGTAAGGGACTGTGGCTGTGAAATACTGGAATAAGTGTAGAATATTATGTAATTTTAGATGTGTTTGAAATGTTGACTAGTTTTACTGAAAAGGTTCTTTTTTTCTTTAAATCCTTTGTCATAAAGATGGCTCTCTGTGAGAGGGAAGAGAGTGATATATACATATATGAAATATAGGGAATTATGAAAACAAGCTACATCAGTTGGTGGTGGTGGTGGTGGTGGTGGTGTTGTAAAGACACTTGAGAATATTCCAAAAAATACCTTACCTAAAGGAATTTACAAAGATAGCACAAAGGGAGAGATAAACAGAATAAAGCTACTACATGCAGGATAGAATAATAAATATCTTCTGTTTGACTCTTGAAGGCCTTCGAACTATGTTACCTTTCAAGTTTTCTTACATATTACACTCATCTCCATAAACTCTTCCATCCAATGATGGATGACCTCTTTATTGTTCCTCCCCCAAGACATTCAACATTCTATGTCTTTTCACTAGCAGTCTCCTATGCTTGAAACTCTACTACCTCATCTCTGCTTCCCAATTTCCCTGACTTCCTTCAAATTTGAGGTTAAGTGTGATCTTCCACAAGTGTTTCCCAGCCCTCCTATATCTTAATACCTTCTTTCTGAGTCAACTTATCCTGTATATGTCACAGTTGTACATAGTTGTTTGCATCTTGTCTCTCCATTAAACCACGAGGTTTAAAAACCAGGTTCTGATTTTTTGCCTTTCTTTATATCTCCAGACCCAAAAGACAGGGAAAAAAAAAAACATTAGCCAAAAGAAGAATTAGTCCATTAGTTATCATGGCAATGCTCAAGATGACAAATCCTTAATCAAAAAATAAAAGATTCACCTTTCCACTGTTCCTGAATGGTTCTGTCTGGATGCTCCAAGTTTATCTTGTAATTTATTCTTTATCACAAATAGTTATAATAAGTACTCACTACTCACAGAGGAACTCAATGCCTAGCAAGTAGTAAATATTTTAAAAAAACATTTTGACTGACAACTAATGTTAACAAAAATAGAAAGGATAAAAGGTTTTAAAAATATTTTTCATTTATTTCTCTTGAATTCTATAGCCCAAAGGTAGTTTTTCAAGAGAATACCCTGCCAAACTAAGCATTAGTTATCAATCTCAGTCTTATGTCACCTAAATATTTTATAAACATGCTTTTATCCAAGTCACTGATAAAAACATTAAAAGGCACAGGGCCAACTCAATGGACAAAGATTATCAAGATATGATATTTACAGATGGTTTAAAAACTGTATGATTCATAATACTCTCTAACCATTTTCCACTAACATGCTACTATCACTGTGGGACTGAAAGAGGGTCACAAAGAAAAAAAAATCATCATTTCATCAATCATCTAAACATGAACCTTCCCATATTTATCCTTGTCCTTGGAGAGAAGAAATAGTCTAACATTGGAGTCAAATTCAAACCTTCCCTATTTCTCAGAATTTTCCAGACCTTGTGTTTCAGTGACAGATCATTTGCATGCCACAATGATGGACTGGTGTAAGCTTGACATCCAGAGCAATTCCACCATAATATCCATTCTCTCTCTCTCTCTCTCTCTCTCTCTCTCTCTCTCTCTTACTCTCACTCTTGCTATCATTCTCTCGCTCTCCCCTCCTCCCCCTTAACTTGGCTTGCTCTCAAAATAGCGCAATGCATCTAAATGTGTTATATTAAGCATGTCACTTACCATCTCTGGACCTCAATTTTCTCATCTATAAAATGAGGGTTTGGCTTAGTTGGTCCTTCTGGCTCTAAATCTCTGGCATTTTGATCTTATGATCGCTTCAAAAAGGAAAAAAATTAATGCTTCCTATCCAATTACTTGAGCACATCAAAAATAAACAACTGATAAACTTTAACGTTGCTAATTCCTGCTATAATACTATGGCAAAAACATTTACCAGTAAAAACAGCTGTAACATATGTCATTGTCACAGCTTTCTCATTCTCTTTTGAAAATGTCATGAAGCAAAGAGTTATGGTAACAGATGTTGACCTTTTCAAAATTATTAGTGAATATGTAGGAAAAGAAAGTTCATTCTATTTACTTTGATAGTGGATGTCTTAGGTTATGTGTACCTGTTGGCAAATACCAGTCATGACTAAATCTGAGATGTACCATATCTTTGCTTAGCTTAGATAAGCACGTAAATTCTTGACATGTATATGAACTCCTTTAAGACCTTTTGGTCTAGCAATGAAGAGTAGACTCCTGGGAAGACCACATTGATTCTTCTAGTACTTCTCATCAACATTAAAGGAATATCTACTGTGTCCATTTTTTGGTATCAGGTATAAAAAAGATTTCAAGGAAATGTGGGTAAATGCTATTAACTCCAATAGAATTTCAAAGAAACATTTTATATAACAAAATTATTATTGACCCAGTTGAATGACCTACCCACAGATATAGTCTATGCAAATAGCTAAATGAAATTCACACAACCCCATCAAACAACCTGTCAAAAATGTGAATAAAAAGGTCTTCAGGGTAGTTAGAGTAGTATGAGAAAAATGTATATAAAATACTTCCCAAGCTTTAGCCTATAGGCATTTCTGGTTTTAAAAAGTATTTTAAAGGGGAATGGATGTAGCTAGGCCCTGACAGAACTCTTTCTCTCATTGTTGCCCTCTAAAGTAATGCTTCTCAAACTGTGGGTCACAACTCCACATAGGATAGCAAAAAAAATGGCAACAATGAAAGGTCTTTGAACCTGCAACAACCAAAATTAATTAAAAAATCAAATGAATAATGAATCCGAGGTGTTTCTGGCAGCACTTGTCCATGTTTCATCTAGTAACTTTACTGAAGTGTTGGTTCTGAAAACAAAGTATGCATGCTTTGCACTGTACATGCCTTTAGGCCATGCAACACCAAAGAAAGATGTCTAAATGAGAAAGGGGGTCCCCAGTGGAAAAAGTTTAAGAAGCTTTGCACTAAAGTTTACATGGTCTTCATTTTTTGAAGAGATTAAATTGTAATAATCATGTGAACTATAATTATTAAGTACCTACTGTGTGCCAGGCATTATTTGAAAGAACCTAGATGCAGAAACAAGCAAGATGTGTTCAGGAAATGGGTAACTTATTTTCTTGACTGGATCAGAGAGCACAATGGCCTAATAGATATACTTCCTTTGGATGATGAAGCTGCTTTGGTGAGGGCCCCAAAGACCAGGATCAGGAGATCTAATTTAATGAGATCTAATTTAATTGAAAGCTACAGTTGTCTTCTGAGAATACCAAATTCAAGAATTGTAAAAGTAAAAGCATAGAAAAGAAGGGAAAGGGAAAAAATCTTGGAAGAGATTTGGTTGAATTTTTCCTTTGCCTTTTGGACAAAAGTTCCAAATAGTTCAGTTTCCCTGAACTATTGATTCCCCATAATTCTCCCTTGATAAAGAACTGTTATAATGATAATTGTTTGTATTTTCAAAAATTCTTACATTTAGTATCTTAAAATTATTTGTAGATGTTAATCTGTAAATCTCCATAATCATCCTGAAATTCAGGCACCAGAAATTAGAAGCAAGAATATTTTCTTTCTGCAGAATCAGTCCATCAATCATCCACAATTTATGAAGATCATGCTAAATGATAGGTATTCTATCATTCATGTGTGGTTGTTACATCATCATTGATGATAATATATTGTTTAATACATTAAATAAAAATCTGTTCCATTTTTCAGCAATTTCTTACCTTTTCAGCTTTATGTGATCTTACAGTGATCTGGCTTGATGTCAGGTCAAACTTTCTGTGAATAGCTTTGTTCTGCTAATTGGTAATATATCTATGACCTTCTGGCATCCTTTACATCAATGTTTTACAAATATGGTTGTTCCTAAACCATTACTATTCTTGGTTGTAATTCCCTTCTGCTTGGAAACGTCAGTTGTATGCCAGCTGAGTTCGTTCATGAACATCATCTCATTGTGCTAACTCTTTTACTCTCAAACTTCTCTTAAAAAAAATGAAAATTACAATAAATATTTTATTTCTCATATGTTTCTAAGGTTTTTTTGTTATTAAAATATATCAGGTTGAAATTTGGAATTACATATATGCCTCTTTTTCTTTATCTTTTTTTTCTAATTTGGTAATTGAATATGACATTTGTCATTCACATAGACTGCTGTATGTCACTAACAGATTAGTTACTTATAGACATACAAGGAGCTCAGGAAGTGCTGTGCTAGAGTCCCTCTTACCAGCTCTCAAGAATTGATTATTAAATTTTCAGTAGGGGCATTTACACCTGAGAAACTGGCAAATTCTGCAATTCATGACTTGCTTTATTACTTTGTTGATTGCCTAGATCTAAGAAAGTAATGGAGAAAATATAAACAAAATATAAATGTAGAAGTGTGTTGTGCCTAGAATTTTTTTTTTATTAGAGAACTGGTTGCTAAATATTTACTAGATAATCCATGAGCTCAGGTATATCCATTTAATTCCTGATTATTTGGCTGAAAAATAGAAAAATAGAAAACATTGCAAAATTTCTATCCTTGATTAAGCAAAAGTTCCAATTTTTAGTAAAATTGTTTTCTGAAATTAAAACATGTACATGTCTTCTTAAGTAAACAAATATTATTAGGTTAAATATCATTATTTAACAACATAAAGCATCTTTGTTGCATACTACCCAGGGCAGGTCAACAATTTACAAAGAAACAAAACAGAAATGATCTTTAAGTAAGAAGTGTACCCATTATAAAGAAACATATTGTGTAGCTTATAGATTTGGTCGCAATTTACATGTTGACATAAAACTTGTTAAATTTTAGCCAGTTGGTTCCACTAACAAAAAAAAATGCAAAATATATTCAAAATAATATAGAATTATTACCAACAGGTACATGAAAAGTAATAGGGTGAATAAGGAAAAGCTTTTTTAAAAGATGGTGCCTGGTTTGTTTGTTTAATCAAGTAAAAAAAAAAAAAAGAAAACTTATACACAGAAAGAGTTTTTTAAATGTTTTGTTAACATGTTTATTTTAAATGTATTTCCCCATTGACAAACCCTTCCAACCCTTTTGAAATCCACCAGCTTGCTAGTAGAGTGGATAGAGCTCTGGGCCTAGAATCAGAAAGGCCTGAGGTGAAATCTACACTCAGATATTTATTAGCTCTGTGACCACAGGTAAGTCACCAAACCTTTGTTGGCCCAAGGTTCTTCAACTGTAAAAGGGTCATAATAACTGTGCTCATATCCCAGATTTTTAAGAGGGTCAAATAAGATCATGTTCATAAAATATTTCGTGCAGCATAGTATATGTTTAATAATGGTTATTTCCTTCCTTCTTCCTTTATGAAAAAAAAATTTAATTAATCAAATTAAACCAAAACATTTCTAATAGTATGTATCTTCTTGGTCTTCCCCTCATCTCTCTGTTTTGAGGCTGGAGGTATATTTCCATGACCACATTGACTATCCCATTTCTCAGTGCAATTTCTTTTTAGTGATCTTTTCATTTGCATTTGTATCGTGGTATACCTCATTCTCTTGAGTCTCCTTATTTTGTTTTGTCTTCATATAAATCTTTTTATATTTCTTTGCATACCTCATATCAACTAATACAAGTTTTCAATCACTTGTTTTTTTCATTAATACTTAAGGGAAATTGACCATGTGAGTGCTCCCCCTGCCCCAGCCTTAAGGTCTAATATCAAATATGACGTACCTACAACATCTACTACCTTGAAAGGTGACAGTTTCTTAGTCCTACCTATTATGACAGGAGTCTATGTATTCTAGTATCACTTGGCTGAAAATATTGTTTGTTTTGGTTTGTTTTGGTTTATTTGTTTTGTTTTTAGGGAACAGCTCTCAGTTGGGTAGACTTGTAGCCTGTTAAGTCAACAAGATAGTCACTGAGGGGTGCTTAGTTGAGCTCTTTTCTTGAAGTATAAGTCAGGGTTGCTATGGATACCTAAACCAAAAAGCCTTGGGAAAAGAGACCTGGACAAATCTACTCAGAGATGATAGAATATTAACTACAAAATTACACATTAGTGACTCCATTTTCCAAAGGAGGGCTGTCTTTATGTGGGACTCATCTTGTGCCTGTAATTAGGGGCAAAAAGAGGACCTTTAAAATAACTGTAACTGCAAATGTCAGTTGGATGGAAAAAGTTGTCATTTTCTATTAGTTCTGCCTGCATATAAAAGCAACCTGAGAGAGAGACTTAAAAATTTATCTTTAAACAGTTTTGTCTATCCAGTGAATATTTTATAATTAATGTTGCTGTTGCTGTTTGATTGCAAAGTAACAGTTAAGAATAATATCAATACTAGATGAAAAAACAGTCTACTGAACACACTAGGAAATTTTTTTCACCAGTGAAGCTACTTATAGGAGTAGTTTAATAATTTAGCCATAATAAGCACTATGAATAATATATATGTATGTATACATACATATTTATACTTTATGCACAGAAAGTACAAATGTGTATTTATACACATATATACACACATGCATATAAATATTTATTTATAAATATGTTGTTGTTGTTCAATTGTTCATATATGTCCCACTCATTGAGACCCTGTGGACTATACTGTCCATAGGGTTTTCTTATCAAAGTGGTTTGCCATTTCCTTCTCCAATGGATCATCTTTTGTCAGAATTTTCAGCTATGACCTGTCCATCTTGGGTAATCCTGTACAGCATAGCTAAAAGTTTCATTGAGCTAGGCGAGTTCTTCTACCATGACAAGGCAATGATCCAGGACAGGATTTGTAAATATACTTGTGTTTATACAGTATATAAATGTAAATACAATATATATAAATGTGTAAATAACTGTAAATACAACATAGCACTTCACTTTCTATACTGGAGACAACTATTGTCCACATTCATTGCTGTATTGCCTTTAACTGAATAGGTAGGGAAGAAGAGGGAGGTGACAGATGATTAGCTTGTTGGGACCATCTTTAACAGCAAGCACCCTAGCATATCCAGGATGGCTGCTAGCACAGGTTCTTTGATCTACTTTTCTAAAGGAAAGTAACTCAAAAGGGGTTAACAATCTTACTTTAATCAAACATATATATATCATTCCCTTAGTTCAGGGGGAAACGTCAGCACCTTGAACTTCAGAGAAAATACAAACAGGAATTATAAGCAAACAAAAAATACAGACCGAGAAAATAACACAATTCGATAGACTGACAGACAGGGCTTCTAGCTGTCTGACCACTACTACACACATACATAGTTACCAGAGAGATAAATGCCAACATCTGGGTTTTCAAAGCTAGGGGGCTCAACAGCTACCCAGAGTCTCATCTGACCAAATCGCACAACTCTTCCCATAATTGAGCCCCAAAGCAAAGTCTCACCTCAAGAACATATATACCCTTCTCCAGGGTCAGAAGACATCACAACCTTAGTCACCCACTTCATAATTGCACTGTAACAAAAGGTGCAGGCTTTCCTGAAAAACAAGCTTCGCCTAAGCAGGCTTCACTTGTTGGGCTCCAAGTGAGGCCCATTAAGGGGCAGGGAAGATCTTCATATTCCCTTACTATTACACCATCAAATGCTGCCGCCTAGAGTGAGTACTTTGCATGAAGCAAATTTCAAGAAGCACCACCACCAGGCCCCTCTTCTGTTTTCATTTATGGTTTCTTACTGACCATGTCTATCCCCCTTGATGACTGAACTGCTAATTCTGAAGCCAGACAGGATTTTATTTCTTAGCCCCTGACAAATGAATTTCTCTTCATCATTCTTGGTCCATATGACCACTTTGTCTGATGATTATTTTTTAAACTAATGACTTATTGATGCTTTATAATTTCTTTGTAATTTCTTTCATCACTATTGTATTTCAATGACTCTCCCCTTCTCCTCCAGGATCCCAACTCATGGCAAAGAATTACAGCTAAGAAAAACAAGCCAACGTATCAGTCATGTCTGACAATGCATGCTTTATTTTCACATCTATATTATAATATCTCTCTCACAAAAAGAAAGAGGTTTGCTTTATCATCAAGTGTCTAAAGTCAAGACTGGTGGTTGTATTAAGAATAGTTCTAATATATTTCAGTGTTGTTTTCCTTACATGAGTGTGGACAATGATTGTTCTCCAGGCTGTGTTTATTTCACTCTGGTTCAGCTCATACACATTATTCCAAATTTTCCTGAAATCTTAATACTCATTTTTTTTACAATGTAATAATCTTCCATCATGCATGTACAATCAAATACTACAACTATTCAGTCATTCCCCTATCCTGAGGTACAAACTTTGTTTCAGTTCTTTCCTAACACAAAAAAGCACTGATGTGTGTGTGTGTGTATGTGCATGTGTGTAATCATAAGGGACCTTTCTCTCTATCTTTGGCCAAATAGTATAGCGGCCTCAAGATGGATAAACAGCTCACTGACAATTACGTACTGCTTTCTGAAATGGTTAGAGTAATCCAAAAGTCCACTACCAGTGAAATAGTATATCTATTTTTCTTCATTGCTTCTAATATTTAACATTCAAATTTTAGGTCTATTCTAACTTTTATAATGATCTCTCTCCCTTGTTTATATAAACATTCACACTCTAGTCACATTGGATGTATCTGCAATATTCAGTTTCTGTCTCTATCTCTTTGCTTGTCTGACTCTGTTTCTGTCTTTCATATGGATGTATTTACATCTGTATATTTGTATGTATTAATGTATATGTGTCTATAAATGTATGGATGTACATATTTACTTATGATGCGACCTTATGTTATAAAACTGGCAAATAACTGATTTGTCTGTCTTCTCTGGTTTGGAATACTTTCAAATATACTGTAATAAGATTTAAACCTGTTAATTCATGACCTTTTTGCCTCCCCTTGCCAATCCCCTACCCATGCTATAAGAAAATAATCTTTATTCTTTGCACAAAATCTACTTCACTTCAAAAATCAGGAAAAGAAACCCACTTTGCTCATATCTAAATGAATACATGAACCCAGAATAAATTAAGTTTAGTTGTTTGTATTTTAGTTTGAGAACATATAACCACCTTGAAATGGTCAAACTATTTGAGCCTTGGTATACAGTATCAAGCAGAACATGCATACACACATGTGCACACACACACACACACACACACACCATTTGATACTTAATAACTCAGATGTACTTTCACTTAAGGCTATTGCATCATAATAAGCTTACCTCATTGGAGAAGAAATTTGTCTAAGTCATGTACTTGAGATTTTTTTACTAAATTTTCTCAGATTTTTTTTTTTTTTGACAGAAAACTATAATGGAGCCTTAAAGTTCCTATAAAGGTTTTTTCTTCCCCACATGAAAAAATATGCCACTGTTAAATAACTCTCACTCATTCTACTACTCACAGTGGAGGTCAAGAGCACCCATAATTTTTGCCCATAATTTGCTTCCATCTATGAGGGCTGCCTTGGCAAGCTGCCAATAGCCCAAGAGCCGTTCCTAATTCTGAAGAACATAAAACAGATTGCAGCCTCTCATCTTCAATATAAAATAGTCAGTACAGAGAGACTATGGGTTTCAACATACAATACTCTATCTTGATTTAAGTAGCCTTACACTCATAAAACCAAATCCTTTTTTTCAGGATGAAGAATGTTATCTTTGCAGGCCAAACATCCACATTACAATAAGGACACCTAATGAGCAGCCTCTTGAGAGGCTAGAAGGGTCTCCACTGCCCTCTTCTGCTATCTCACAGTCCCATATAAAATGAATAATACACTTTTAGAAGAAAAGTATCAGTTCTACTTACTTTAAGGTGGGAAAAGCTATGCTCATCTGGAGTGTCGATGGACTGAATGAAGGGCAGGCAGAATTTCCTGTCATGTTTGCTCTTATGTTTTGCATGTCACTCCCTGAAACATGTCCTCTCTTGAGTTCACTAATGCAATGTAGTGACTTTCTCTTCATCTGTGGCACTTCAATAGTAGTAGCAGGGAGCATAGTACAATAGACCAAACCTCTTCTGAGGTCAGAAGAGGTAGACTCAGATTCTCCTCTGACAACTATCTGTGTGACCTTATACATATAATTTTAACCCTGGCACTGTTTTTTCATCAATCAGAGAGGAATAGACTAAATAATTTATAATTTACTTTCCAGATTTAACACTACACTCCTAATGATTCTCATGTCTCCCCTTCCTCCAGTCCATCCACAAGCATTTATTAAATATCTATTTTGTGCCAGGCATTGCTAGATTATGAGGTTGATTATAATTGTGAGATTATTATAATTGATTATGAAATTATATGTATGTACACACTAGATATGTATTGGTATATGCATGTGTGTATGTATACATAAATATCAATGCATATATTTGTGTTTAGTATATTTTATTTGTATATCACATTTACATATATACATCAGATTTATATATTATATATGTAAAGTATGCATAAGTACTTGCATATATGTTATACACATATTACATTACACATAATTCATATATATATATATATACATTTAATTTATATATAATATACAAATCAAATTCAGAGTAACTTTTTAAGCCAGAAATCCCTTTATGAAAATAGAAGAACCTTCAACAGCAAGTTCTCCTCTTATCAGAAAAGAATCTGCCAGAGAAACTTCTTCTGGTAGAGAATTTCATTTGTCAGGTCTGCAGCTCCTCTGTGAGTAGGTGGGTCAGGGAGGACAAGAAGAGGAGGAAGCTATTGGCAATCCATTACTTGCCATCCTTTCCCAAAATAAAAAACACATAAAACTTTTCCAAAGAGGATAGTTACCTACAGGATGAAACTGTTTGTTTGTTGTTTTTTTTTTCCATGCCCATGTTTTGAGTACAGTCACTTCAGGAATAAAATATTTACTTCTGCTCTTACTTGACAAAAATACATGAAGTCTTCCTATGTCTTTGGTTCAGCAAATTTCAATTTGATTTTCCTGCTAGAGCACCAACCTTCCACACTTTCCTTCCTTTTCTTTCTCATTCTTTTCTCTTAGATTTACACTTCCCTTTCCCTATCTGCCTTCTCCAAAATATGTTCCCAAAGGAAAGATGAAATTTTTAAAAAATTCTTCTTACTTGTCTATACATTTTTTTAAAAAAAACCAAAGAGGATAGAAAATGGTAGCAGGATCATGTTTTCGATAACTTTCCCATGGCAACAACCAAACGTTTGCCAATATTTTACTCTGCTTGAAGGCAGTCACCTTATACTGCTAAAATCGCCAACTATGTACCAACTCTTTTCAGAATCTCTTTTACCTCACTTTTACCTCACCTTTTACCTACATATAGTTTTTTATCAGATCACAAGTCAATGAGATGTATTTTGAACATAACTAGGAGACCCTCATTGAATAGGTCTGTTTCTGAAGTATTTGTTTATCATACATATTTTAGTTATTCTATAAAAGTTCAAGTTTCTTTCTCAAATTCTGACAGTATGCTTGACACTAAGGAGTTATAAAGAAGGACTAGATTTGGGGCTTTTAAAATAGCATCAGGAATAAAGCATTTCACACTAAGGTCCTCTACTCTACCAGCTGAGTATAGACCTACACGGTAGTCCTTCTTTATTTGTGTTGTTTTATTACAAAATAACCCCCCCATATGAAAACAATTTTACTTTTCCCATAGGTGTCAACAGATTCTATTGACCTAGAAGCTGTAGTAACTGTGAGGATACTAATTAATTTATTATCAGTGAGGCAGATTTTCTGCAAACTTCACTGAGAGCCTACCCATTTATCCTTCAAGACATTTCATTAGGCTAATTAAACAGGGGAGGGGAATTGAGATAATGACAAAGTTATAGTGTTATAGACCCTAAAGGCTTGCAATCTGCTTTCCCTACAGCAATCACTATGTAATGTAGATAGATAGTGCAGTGAGACATAGTGGAGAGAGCACTGAACCCAGAGTGAGAAATTTCTCCATATGAATCCTGCCTGAGACACTTACTAGTTGTGTGATCTAGGTGAAGTCACCTAACCTCTCTGAGCTTCAGAGAGTCAGTGATTTAGTACTGAATATGAGGGACCAGCTAGTCAAATTCCTGCATTTTACAGATGACTAAATTAACATTACAATAGTTAAGTGACATTCCCAAGATCATAGGGGGAGCAAATTTCTCCTCTACAAAAATGGGGATGATTATACACCTATCAAATAGATTGTTGTGAGAAGCAGATGAGATAATTTCCATACAAAATGCTTTTCAAACATGAAAGAGTTATGGAAACATGAATCATATTTATTCAAGCTATTCAATACTACAAGGACTTTCAGTTTCCTTGGTGCAGACACTCCTTCCACTGACCAAATAAATAAATAAGTACCATCCCCTAATAATCAGCCTGGTGCCGAGACAGACTCTCTAGCATTCAATAGACTTGTCATCAGAGGAGGGATATAGGATTCTTAAAGCCTTTCCAGAGCTATAAGATCTTATACCACTTGGGTTCAGTTGGCATAACCCAGGGTCACCTCCACCACACCATCATGACTGTTCTCCTGCCACCCGCTAGATGAGGAGAAACATCATTCCACTGAGCACCAGGATCCTCCTTACCAGAGAAGAGAAAGTCTCTAGCCCAATCTTCTTCCTTGGGGGAAGGAGAGTAACACTAATCTTTAAGCTCTAATCATTTGTTCCCTAATGTAAACTATTTAAAGCCCAAAAGAACCTCCAGGTTCTCCCTATACAATGATCTTCCAGTAACCTAACCTTCATCTTACATATTGAGATTCCATCAAGCAACTCATAATTCCTAACAATTCATAATTCATAATTTCTAACTTATTTGTCAGTTCCTAAATATTTGTCATAACCTACTCTTCCATCCTATCTCAGCTTTATACAAAGTATGTCATGCCCTTGATTTTATCATCACCCACAAATGTACCCCTTTCATGTTCATGAATTCTGAAATTCTCTTATCTGATCACACACTATTGTCAATCTACCTTTCTGTCTGTCTTATATACCCCAAACTGACTATTTGCTGTTGTTCGCTTTTGCAAAGGCATGATTTCCTGTTCTTTCCCAGGCCATCCATCACCCCACCACTAGCTACATTTTCCTCCTTTCCTCATCTTAACCTCTTGATGAACCAGTTCAACTTTATACTGTCCTCTTTTCTTGAGTCCTTTGCTCCCTTATCATCTCTTGACTTGCCCTGCAAAGCCTAAACCTTGGATCACTCCTATTATCTGCCTCCTTTGCTCTTACCTATGCACTGCTGAAAGAAATTGGAAAACAAATCATAAAATCATGTAGGTCCACTAAAATTTATGTTGCAAAACCTCAACTTGGCCCTCATTGCTAAAAATTAACTTCCTATCCCTATAATTAACTCACTTTCCTACTTACTACAACCATTCTTCTAAACTTTTTCATCCCTCCTTAATTTTTTCCATGGCTCCTTCTCCCCAGCCTCCTACCTAAGAATTTACCCTTATATTTACTGGGGGAAAAAGAGTTAATCAAGAACTCCCTCTTCTCCAGTCCTCATATCACATCACCCAGATGCCTTCTCATATAATCTTCCCCTCCCCCTTGTTTCATCTCTGTGCCACATAATGAGGTGGTTCTTTTCCTTGACAAGACCAACCTTTCTATATTCACAAGTGATTCTATTCCACCTCATTTTTTCCCGACAGATTGCCTTTCCTATGATCCTCATTCTCATTTATCTTTATATAACCTGCCTACTAAATGTTTCTCTAATCCCCAAAATCATGCCCATGTCTCCCTAGTCTCAAAATTGGTCATTACAACCAAAAATTATACAAGGTATCCCTCACAGAGTCTAAACTTACTGATTGATGCAAATTTTGCAAGTGAATTATAGAAAGTGTATAATATATCCCTGAAAAATTGCAAATATGTAGTACCTATCACATATCTAGGAAGATACAATCAAGGCAAAAGAAATATATATCATAAGGTCCACATCTTTATAATAGATGTCACATCACTATCTCATAAATACAAACTCCCAAATAAATTTTAGAATTTAACAAATGCAATGAACTTGAAGCAGAGCATTAACATAGATAATATTATCATTTATAATCACTTAGAGATATAACATTGAGCAATAAAAATTTAAGAACTGGAAACTAACAGAATTGAGAAGTAGATGAATAAATTATGGTATGTGAATAGGAATACTATTTTGCTGTAAGAAATGAGGAAATAATAAGAGTTTCTCAGATAAAGGTCTCCTATATCAAATATATAAAGAACTTTGTCAAATTTATAAGAATACATGTCATTCCCCAATTGATAAATGGACAAAGGATATGAACATGCAGTTTTTTGATCAAATCAAAACAGTGGTACAGTGAATAGAGCACGAGCCCTGGAGTCAGGAGGACCTGAGTTCAAATCCAGCTTCAGACACGTAACACTTACTAGCCATGTGACTTTGGGCAAGTCACTTAACCCCAACTGCCTCGCTTTCCCCCTCCAAAAAGAAAAAAAAAAGAAAACAAATCAAAACTATATATAGTCATATGAAAAAAATGCTCTAAATCACTATTGAGTAGAGAAATGCAAATTAAAACAACTTTGGGATAACATCTTACACCTATCAGATTGGTTAAAATGATAGATGGAGAGAGCAATAAATGTTGGAGAAGATGTGGAAAAATTGGGACATTAATTTATGTTGATGGAATTGAGAACTGATCCAACCATTCTGGAGAATAATCTGAAATTTTGCCCAAAATGTTATAAAACAGTATATACTCTTTGGCCCACCAATACCATCATTAAGTCTATTTCCAAGAATAAATAGGGGAAAAAGGAAAATAACTCATATGTACTAAAATATTTATACCAGCTCTCTTTCTGGTGGCAAATTGAGGGAACACCCATCAACTGGGGAATGGTATATGATTATGATGGAATACTACTGTGCTGTAAGAAATGATGAACTTGATTTTAGAAAAACATGGAAAGACTTACATGAAATAATGAAGACTGAAATGAGGAGAACCAAGAGAACATCGTACAAAGTGATACCAATATTGCTCTAAAATCAACTTTGAAAGACTGTCACCATGAGTACTAGAAATACTCAAATCAACTGCAAAGGACCTATGAAGGAAGATGCTATCCATATCCAGAGAAAGAACTAATAAATCGAAGTATTGATAG
>CM053586.1:115083619-115101121 GCA_028646515.1 Pseudochirops corinnae | reverse complement strand
CCATATATATTATACACACACGTATTTGTGTATAAATAAAAGCCTTCTCTAGAGCAGCATAGGGAAAGAGTGAGGAAAAATATAAATGCACAGCAGAGAGCAAAAGGAAACTTAGAAGGAAAGATAGGAAAGAAGGGTAGCTTTGAAAACAATGTGTAGCATTTATTACATGGTTTTTTTAAAAAAAGTAAAAAGAGTGAAATGGAAATTAATGATTTGTATTGAATTTTCTTTTTGTGTTCTGCTATATACGTGGAATTATTTTTTGTCTTTTCCATTTAAGTTCAAAATGAACAGAAATTTAAAAAAAAAGAAAAACAGTTAAAATTGAGGAAATATGTTTAGTCAATGTGGGTACACTTTGGAAAGCCCTAAGGTACATCATTTACAAGTGGCTATATATGGCATTTGCCATTAGGTCTAACAAAGAACGGTTTTGGCTCCTTGGTCAAAAATGTAACCCCCGGGGGCAGCTAGGTGGCACAGTAAATAGAGCACAAGCCCTGGAGTCAGGAGGACCTGGGTTCAAATCTGGCCTCAGACACATAACACTTATGAGCCATGTGACCTTGGGCAAGTCACTTGACCCCAATTGCCCTGCCCTCCCCCCTCCAAAAAGCAAAAACACCAAAAAGAAAAATGTAACCCTCTATCATCCCATCTACCTCAAACCTAGGAAAATCAGATTCTAGTTATATAACCAAACATCTGGCACCTTTTCTAGGTATATAACTCTCCTTAAATGTGAAGGACACTTGTACTCCCTTGTTAAGCACAGTTAATCTTTTTTTTTTCCAGTTTCCCATTAAAATTACCTAATTTGTTTAGCCCTAGAATTGGTCATGCTTTAATTTTATAGAACAGGCTTTTGATTCAAATGCCTCTGATCTTTAAAAGTAAAAGTTGAAAGTTCCACAAATGTGTCGCTTTTCTTAACAAAGTCTACTTTCTTGTGAATAATATTAACTTTATTCCTTCTCTCTGATGCCTTACTGTAGCTTGGAGGTGATAAATTCTAAAGTACTAAGATTAGGCAGACTGTTATTTGTGCTTGACTCAGAACTGAAATGTCTTAGTACTTTGAGAAGTAGTGATATCCCTACTGACCACGAAGCAGGTAGAGTGGAGCATTATATGGATCTTAAAAAAAAAAATGGGGTGGACTCTGTCCCTCTAATTCTCTTCTTTCAAGCCTCCAGGTATTATTATGTAGTTTTAGAATGTCTTCAAAGTTCACCCTACATCATTCCTTGGCTTCCATTCCTCTTTATTTTTCTTTGTTTGCTGTTTCCTGATTTTGTTAATGACCTTAAGATGTATATGTCCAAGTTTGGAGGCTGCTTTGTGAATTTGTGAGGCTTGGAGGTCCTGGATAATTTAAACAGAGATAACTGGTAGCTGGAAAAAGAGTTCCCAATAGCTACTGCAGCAGCTACTTTCTGAGAAAAGGTTATCATTGGCAGGAGAATAAACCCAATTCCTGGGCTGGCTTACCAAAAGATATTTGCCATGAGGAAGACAATACAGAGTTAAGGTAAAATTTTGGAATGCCTGTTTGTTGGTCCCTCAAACTACGTCATTTTCCAATGCTTATCATTTAATCTCCTTAAAAATTTTAATTGCAGTTATAAATCGTAGATTGCCTAAGTCTTGTCCATACTTACTAGGAGTTTGTATAGCATAGCTTTTGTGTGTGGGAAATAAATACCTGTACCATACCTGATTCTTTAAGTAATTCTTCTACAGGACAAGACTGTAGGAGATGTAATAAACCTAATTTTTTTAGGAGCCAGGCTTCCATAGAACTGAACCTGGTCTGACATAATGCGTTGGTCCGGAGAAAAGGGGCCCTTTAATGGATAAAGAAGTTGGTATAGTACTCCCAATTCCTTGATCCCAGCAGTGATTAATTATTAGAAAATTTTAAAAGTTTCAAGTATTGGCTCCACAATAAAGTATACATTTGTCATTGTAGTATAAACCTAGGGTGAGTGAAGGTAAGGGAGTATGAAGGAAATTTTTGGTCACAGCAATTCACAAATATGATCTACTAAGTCACAGTCAGTGTTAAGAATCTCTATCCTGTGAGAATCTGAATGAAGGGAGAGACTACCCATACTGAAAATCTCAGAAATGTCTGAAACACTGAAGAAAGTATATGATTGCAGCATTTGACAAATGTAATTAACAAAGGAAATTCAATGATTCTTTGCAAAAGAATACTAAAATTGTGTCTACTGCCCTCTTCTAAATATCACCTTACTTAAATTTCAGATATTCTGAAGGTATAAGGTTCTATAAATAGCATCTTTCTTTCAGTCTATTCTCTATATTCAGGTGATTCTTCAAGTCTTTGGTTGGCAAAGACCTACTCTACTATTTACATTGTTCTTGATGGTACAAATTTAGATATCTCTTGCAGTTATTAATGCATGGCAGTTTGTAACTGTTTATTTGGTCAACACACTCTGCCACACTATCCTGGGGTCAGTTCTAAAGGTACCCTGAGAGTTTGAAATGTCTTTTTCCTAATTCTCTCAATTTGAACCACAACAGCTTGTATGCCCCTCACTTTTAGCCACTTGTGAGTGACTTGTATATGAGGTTCATTAAATTGAATAAATTCAATTAGCTCTTAGAAAGGAATATTTGAGAATAAAGCAAGAACAATAGTACAAGTATTTCCCTCAACACCTTGGAGACACTCTCCCAAGAATACTTTTATCTCTGGGGAGACTTTTGGACTAGACTTTGCTCAGTTCCTGCATAGATAGATCCCACCAAGTTTACATGCAAGTGTGACATTGTCACCAGGTGAATCTTTCTCTCAGCTACTGCCAGATTAGATCCTGAAGGTCACTCCTTCATCCTCAGAACCTCGATATTGAGCTGGATGCAAAAACTGAAATGAATTTGGATTTCCAGAGTCCCAAAGCACAATGGCTCCCAGATTCCTGTACTTGTAGTTGTTTGTTCTTCCATCCTTTTGAAATTTGTAGTCAGAGTTTCCAAACTAATCTTTACAAAAGAACAAACGCTGAGGCCTGTATTCATAGGCCCACATGTCAGTCTTGGAGGGTCAGGGCTCAAAGTATCTCCCCTTATAGCATTGTCTCTCACTAAATACCATCATTTAAGAGCAGAGATCCAAAAAACAAAGGTAACCAAGGAGAACATTCTGAGACTCTGGTCAGACAGTGTATTTGGAAGACACCAACCCAGTTCTGGCTATACAGTCAATCAAAAAACCTGTCATTTGCCAAGTGATTAGCAGACCAGAACCAGTTACATAATGTCTACATATGCTCCAAAGTCTCTTCAAGGTAATTCCATCAAAATTCATTACAACCCTCCAAGAAGCAGGGTTCCCCAGCCTCTTCCACATGGGGAACTGTCACTATAAACATTTGCCAACTCTCTCTACACTTACATTAAGCTTGTGTTTGCCTGTTCTAGTGTATAGAGACAAGTAGCTTCTCTGACTTTTCCTCTTTCTTACTAAACCTAATCTAAAACAATCTCAAGACAGATGATAGTATTCCTCCTTCTGGAATCTGACAGTTTGATCCAATCAAGGATAAAGTTAACAAGAATCTGGATGGTTCCTTAATTTCTGATGATACTACTATATAAGGAAAGTTCTTTCTTGATTTAAACAAACCAGAAAAAAAGAATTTTTTTCCTTATACTAACCCATCCTTCTTCTAAACTTTCCAGTTCCAAATGACAGCATCACCAACCTTCTAAGGTACATAGTCTTGCAACATTGATCTTGAACCAAATTCAATTATTACTTCCTCCATTAAAATTTCCTCAATTTCCCTACTCAGGAAATGCCTACCTTTCTCTTAAATTCACATGGACACTGTGGTCTTCTATAGCACAGAACAAAGATTGACCAGCAATTTGGCAAAGAGTAAAATAACCATGAAGGCAGGAACCAATGACCAGCTTCCAACAACAGCTTCAATTTCAAGTCTTTATTTATCACACCACACTGGCTGTTCTACACCCATCCAGCAAGCTCTTTTCATTTTTACCCTTAGAACCTAGGACAGTGCCTTGCATATGTAGTAGAGGTTAAATAAATACCTTCTGAAAGTAATTGAGTTGCATAATCATAATCAGTGAACCCCACATTGTTAGCTGGCCCAGGGAAGCAGAAACGATTGAGGTAGAATCTGAAGCCAAAGAAGAAAGTCAAGTAAATGCTCCTAGCAACAGCAACAAAATATAAAGCTTATAATATCTTCCTAACCATTTTTTCCCTGTGATGCATATAGTTCCAGCTGAACTCTATACTATCCCTCTTATTCTTTAGTTCTATGCCCCAAACCCCTGCTTGTAGATGTACGCCCCAGTGTAAGAGCAACCCACCTCCTTCCACTCTCCAGACACGTTCATTCATTCTTAAGATTTCTATTCTGCAGTTTTTTTTGCTGCCAGCGTTTCCTCCCTCCGGAGCTCAATTTGCTTTTTATCTCTTAGCTATAACTACAATTCTTCTTTACTATCTTCCTTTGCTTGGATCTGTTTTCCTCAACTGCAACTTTCTCTTAACCAGGACAGTTTGTCTTACTCCAAGTAAATAAGTAATTAATCCCCACAATACTGCCACATTCCCTAATAGTCAAGAATTAGTGGGCTCATAGGGTGGAAAGACTGAGAAGGGGCAGAATAATATTCACCATAGCTTCACTTAGCTACAATGTGTATTATCACTAAGAGCAATTGCTTGCTATCTCAGGAAGTAAATTAGTAGAGTTTACTTTATCTTTAATGAATTTACTCAAGGGTCAAAGGAATTAGGAACTTTGGGCCTACCAAATCTGATTACAAACAGAAAAACTTCCAATCTTTATTTATTCAATTTGTATCACTAAATCAAACCAAAATTCAAAAAACAAATAATAATTAGACAGCATGTCCTTGGCCCAGAGATACATCCATCTGAAGTGGAGTGTGGATATATACTCATTGGTCAAATGTGTGGAAGGAAAAAAAATTCTTGGTACTAAAGAAAAAAAAAATCACCTGCTGATATGCATCAGATTTACTAAATATATGAAATCTTATACCACAAATGAAAAAAGGGGTCAGCAAGGAAAAACAAAGAGAACTGAAATTTATTATCCTCCAGTAAGGAAATAAGTCATCTTATGTCTTAAAATGTTCAAACCTATTTGCTAATTACCAAATTCAGAGAATCAATAGATTCCAAATTTAAATTACATTTATTCCTTTTCCCAATCAGTTTCTACTATAACTTCATACTTCTACTTTTAAACTTCTTGCCAAAAATGAGATCATTTGTCCAGTCCCTCACATATATAGAAAGTTAAAAGTTCATTATAATCTTTAACTCTCCCAATGTATTTCCACTTTTAAACTAAAAAAAAAAAAAAACCAACATTTTCCCCATAACAAATTAGCCTAAATTATGACAAACACATTGTTCTATAAAGTAGACTCATATGCACAATTCTCTATACATACATATGTACCTACAATATACATACACCCACTAGTTTATCACCATACCACAAAGTCTTTCAAAGTAACCATTTGCCTGAAGGAAGATATAAAGTCCATAAGGCAAATATAGAGACACTATTCCAGCACAATAAATCAGTCTCTTAGCATCTCTAATGTACAGTAGAATTAACACATTAGAAAGCCTTCTTTGTTTTCAAATGCCCTGAAAATCACCCTTTACCATTTATATGCTCCTCCTCTCCTTTTCATTCTTTAAGATCCCAACTGGTGAAAAGTGCCATATGTTCTGACAGAATTAAGATATGAGGTCATAAACTTGTTGAAGTATCAAAGCAGTTAGTTGGCAAACTGTATAAATAGATTGAACGTGGAATCAGAAAGACCCGAGTTTAAACCTAGCCTTAGACACTTAATGACTCTACATGACTCAGGCAAGCCACTTCGGTTTCCTTATTTGCAAAAAGGTGACAATAATATCCACTGCCTCCCAGGGTTGTTTGTGAACCAAAAAAGATAGTATTAGTAAGCATTAAAGTTCTATAAAAATGATAGCTAATATTATTATCATCGTTGCTGATGTTGTTCTTGTTGTTGTTGAAGTAAGAAAACATTGGATCGTAATATCATAGGACCACAGATTAGGAGCTGGGAGTTGAGTACTCTATCCAATATACCAGGCTGCCTCTCAAGTCCTAATTGACATTTCAATTGCCCAACCAGTTAAAGGATAAATAGCAAGTTTCAATTTTTTTCTCATTTACTGTGATTTCCCTCTGAATTAATCAAATACTGAGATATCAAAACCCTTTTTTTAACCTTTACCAGCCTTGGGGAGAATCATATAACCCACCTCAATTTCTAACCCCTTGTTCTTCTCCAACTGCTTCTACAATTTCTAATTACACTGATTTTACCAAGACTTGCAGATACTTGTGAATATAAAAGCATATATTAACTGTTTGTTCACATTCTCTAGCCTACAGTTTTGTTCTCAGGGATCCAAGAACTCTACCCACACAAAGCACTAACTGCCCTTCACATCTCTCTTTTCTCCTTCATCCTCCTTAACCAAAACTTTTAAGAGAATCCTTATCCTTTGTGTTTTTCTGTTTTTAAGACTTCCTCTCTACAAGTTCATAAAGTCTTCTATCCTATCTTTGTGATTCCCAGAAATAAAAAATTTTCCCTTCCTAAATAAAATCACATGAAGCTTGATCCCTTCCTATACTTCCCACCCTTCCCTGTCCATGAGACCCTTTAAGCAGATTCAATTTGTCTTCTTTGGGAGTTTCTCCTTAAACCCACATGCATACTCTATCTTTCTATATATATGTTTATCACACTCTTAGACATCTAAAAGCAAAAACCATTAAAAGTTCATAAACCATCCCACCAATGTTATAAATAGACTCTTTTTTTCCTTTCCTTTATTTTGTGTGTCTGTGTGTGTGTGTGTGTGTGTGTGTAGCTTGTATATGTTAAAGGAAACAGAGCTCTGTATCTGTTACTTAAGACTCTCATGACTGGCCAAGGTTTTGAGATAGACCCCTGCCACATCCTTTTGCCAAGCCAAAAATAAACTGATTTGCCTTTCACCTCCTAGAGTCTTTTTCAGATATGAATTTTGGATCATGCAAATTATTGCCCTATTTACTGTGCCAAAAATTTTTAGCCCACAAAAATTAACTAATCAATAACATGGTGAAGACTACAATATATGATTGGATAAAGTGAGATGATATACTAGTATTGAGAAGTTATTAGACATAGCTGTGATTCAAGTAAAAACCTATCCTAGCTATCCCACAAAAGCAACTGAAATAGGAGAAGGATCTTATGAATCAGAGTGAACATTTACAATTCCTTTCTTACTCTGTTTATGATGCATGCAAAGCAATGTCCATTCTAAACCCTTCTCAGGTCATTGCTTCCATCCTGTACTACACACACACACACACACACACACACACACACACACACACACACACACACACACCCTCAAATCCTCCTCTTTATAGACTCGACTTATAATATAGGGACAACTACCATTCTATGTGAAAATCAAGTCTTGAGATTACTACAATACCTTTTTTTTTGTGATCCACTCCTTTATTTCTGGAGTTAAACTTCCTTTAGTTACTTAGCACTAGTTGTAATTATTCTCCTCCACTGATTCATTATATTCTTGCAACCCAAGTGTGGATGTCTCTCAAGATTCTGCTCCGGGACTCCTTTCCTTTATCTGATTCTTTCTCCCTTGTAATCTCATCTTTTTCTATGGCTTCAAATATCCCAAATTAATATGTCTAGCCTCAATCTCTATCTCTATGTGTCCTGCTACAAATTTCCATCTGGATATTCTACCAGTGCATACAATTGAAAAATCCTAAAATGAACTCATTCCTCTCCCCCTAGGAAAAAAAATATATACTTCTATTGATACCACTATCTTCTGAATTCAAGAGGCTCAAAATTTTTAGTGAATTTTCACTCCTTTCTCTCTTTCTCTTTTCATACTGAATTGGTTGCCAAGCCTTATGTCCTTATTTCCAATTGGAGTGAATGAAATGATGATAGCGTTATCAGAAAGGACAATTTACTTCTTTCCGATTTTTCCAACTTTCTTCCATTTTCTATACCAAGGAGAACTATCTTTGGATAAAAGATAAAGACAAATAAAAAGGGGGATAATTGGAGGATGATAACCAAGTGTAAAGCCAAGCACAAGCAGTTTTCCAGAGGACTGCTGCTGTGAACAGCTGTCAAGGTTATGATTACATAGGATAGTGAACTCTCTATTTATTCAATAATAAATCAGAGCAAAACATTCATAGAAAATCAAGGTATAGCATTCTCAATGTTACAACTTACCATAGAAAATCAATACACAGCATTCACCATGTCACAACTCAACCACTTATCACTAAAGTAGCCACATAGTTTTCACTAAAGTGGTCACATAGTTTTAAACAAAGTACACTCATTCAGTCATTGACAAAACCCTTAGTTCAAGTGCAAAAGTCAAAGTTCTCCACCCCTAGGTCACAGTAAATCATAATCTTCTCAGTTAGTACACAGTATCCAAGTGATGTCTTCTTTCAGCTTGACTCATAGCTGGTTCTCAGCTTCCATGGTTCCTCTTCCATGGTCCAGTCACCTGGGTTCAAAGTTAGCCAGCTCTCAGTTCCTTATCCAGCTCCTTGTCCAGTTCACAGTGTCCAGTCCACTTCAAGTCCTTCACAGTCCCTGTTTCTGGGAAGACAAGCCTTGGCAGAGCCACAATAATATTCATACACATTGCCGGCACCATCATCAATTCACTATCTGCCTGTGAAATCAACTCAGACCCACCAACAAGGTCTGAGAACTCAACACAAATCATCACATAGAAATCAACACAGACTCACAAACAAGGTCCAAGAAGTTGGCAAAATCATCAGTAAAGTCCCAGGACCTCCAAACCCTCCTCCAGGACTTTTGTAAACATACAAGCAGAAAAATCCTCTTTCAGAGCTTCCAGTAAGGTCCCAGAGCTTCTGTACAAAGTATCACAAACAAACATCAACACAGACAGAGCAGACAAACAGAGTACTGGGATATCAAAAGTTTCTCCTTCTTGACTCTGCTACCACAAGAGTCTTCTTCTCAGTTCTGTTATCTCTAGCCTGGGCCTCTCCTTATATATGGTCATTAGCTCCTCCCCTTCCTGTTGCAGGAGTTCATGAGTTCTGGAGTTCACAAGTTGTGGGGTTCACACATTCTTTTTCTTAACAGATTTGATACAAGGCTCAAAAGAAACTTGAATTGAAACAAAGTGTTAATTCAATAGCTGAAACAAGGTGTGGCCTACTTCTGAGCTTGCCATTATACCAAGTTATGTAGAAAAATAGCCAGAAAGGTTTTAGCTGTTCTTGGTGAGTTTTATTCATCAGGTCTAGATGAATTACATCTGCAGGTAACTGAAAGAGTTGGCAAATGTGACTATTAAGCTGCTGAAAGACAATGTTTTTTCAAAGTAGAAAGAAATTTCTAATAAAATAGCTGAATGATAATCTGTATCAAAGTCTAATTCCCATTCTCACAAACACATAACAGTAAAACCAAATAAAATAATGTAAACATGAAGAAGGAAGAGGAAAAGAACAAGGAAGAGAAAGAAGAGGAGGAGGGGAGAAAGAGGAGGAGGAGCAAAAAAAAAAAGAACACTTTTTAAAGCATAGTGCTTATATATATAAAAAAACAAAACAAAACAATATGACCTACAGAAGGCCAGGATACCATCCTATTTTTCCAATATGTGCCCAGCATTCTCTTCTCTGTCATATCTATACTGCTGAACCACAGTTATTATCTTGTTATGAAATATGCTTCCAGTAATCTCACAAGTTAAAAAAATATTGGCCTTATAGAGAGTAGTTACTTATAACATATTACAGCATATGTTAGAACCGTAAAACCAAATAAAAGCATACTTTGTTCAATTCAATGTTCTATAGTTTGTTTAAATCAAGATGGAAAAAAAAGTGGGGGGAACCTCTTTTGGAGATAAATTACATTTGAGTGACTTGATGGCACCAACTTATTCAATATGCATGGAACAGATATTGTAACCAGAGAATCTGCTCAGATTAAAGGGTGAAAGGTGTACTCAATGGACATCTAATAGTACTTTGACATATATTCAACTACCCCAAGATTGTATAACTTCGCCAAACTACTATATTTATGCTAAATATGATGTTATGTTTGGTATGAGCAATATTATGTATTATAATGAAAACAAAGAAAAACTTTAAAACAATCAATTCATGTTTGCTCAACAACAGAGAGCCACAGGAGGAGTCAAAGCAGAAACCCCTTGAGAAATATACCTTAGGTGAGGGAATCTACAAATTAGTTTCCCAAATAGAGCATATAAGTAGACATTTATATAAGAAGGTAAACAATTGTTATTTTAAATCTGTCTATAACTGCTTTTGTAAATAGGGAAAATCAATTTGTTTGTTCTAACAAGGTAATCTGTGACAATTTATCTTTCAGCATTGTGGTACAATGGAAAAAGCCCTAACTCAGGAAATCTAAGTAGCTGGGCTCAAATCCCACATTTGAGGATTACTAGCCATTTGACTTTGGACTAGTAGGTTAACCTCTCTGAGTCTTCTTCACAGGGGCTTGAATGAGGTTGTTCCCTAGCTTTGTCTTGTGACTTTTGTGAAGTAAATTATACTAGGTATTAATAAATAGTAGGCCTTGTTCAACCTATGCAGAAATGGAAGCTGGTTCTAAAATGCAGCCACACATCTCAGGAGAGAGAAAATATAGGCCCCTTTACTGTTCATCCACACACAAGCAAGGTACAAGCAGTCTTTCCATATGACATCCCTGTTGCAAAACTACTTACTGAACCCCACCTTAAAACCATTGGCACATACAACTTCAGCAATGAAAAAGGTAGGAAAAACCTAATAATCTGGAAAGAACAAAAACCTGAATCCTGCGTCACAGATTTTCCCTTGTTTTGGTATTATGAAAAAGAAGCTGAACTAGAAATTGAAAGATTTGAATCTCAGTTTTGCATGGGCACTTGGGCAAGTCACTTAACTACTTAACTACTGTTATCTTCAGTTCCTTTATGTAAAGTAGCATTACTGATACTGGCCCAGATTACCTATTTGATTTTTGGATTAAATTAGATAAGGTATTCAGAAATAATTTATGACTAAAGAGATAAGTAAATGGAAGTTATCACTTCATTTTTTATTTTAAAAAAGGTCTACATTGCTATGTGTGTGATGATCTTCATATAATTATATATCCTCTTACAAAAGAACTTTAGACAGAGAAAATACACTAACTTAAAGATCAATGAAACAATAATTATGGGTTCATAATGGGTTAATAATGAAATGAACAATACTGTCTGGGTAGTAGTATTTAACTCAATACTTTGTATTTTACATATGAAAGTTACTAAAGTGGCTAACCAACCATGGATGAGAGGATTCACATAACAAAAAAAGTCATTAGGCAGCTGTTAACAAATGAAAATAAATTGTGATTCCCAAATGAATAGTTCCCATAAGCTAGAGTGACTAAATCATATGATCAAAGTTAATGGCAACAGATATCAAGGAAGGAGTTGTCTTTGAATAAGGATTATGGTGCCTCCCTAATCTGCAGTACAGGTAAGGGAGTTAAACAGAATTATTGTTCACATTCTCCCCACTTTGCAGAGAGGAAATCAGTTTGAGATTTAATAACTAGGGGGTGTTGTTGACACTTGTCCGATACTGTTTACAATAAGAATCAGGCATTTTAGAACCTTACAATCTCCCTGGTAATCCAGTTGACCTAACTAATAGGGTAGGAAACTCTAGGGAATTGCCAAACATTGTGAGCTGGTGCCATCTATTCCCTCTGTTTATCTAACAGCTACAGTTCTCATTAGTTTAAGGAGTATGGCCAGTGTGAATTTATCTGATCGGAATAAGTATCAAGCCTCTATTACACAAAGAAATTCTTTTCTCTTCTTTCTGTCATTGGGCTTTCATTATATGATCAAGGCATACTGATGTTAACTGTACAGACTAGCAGGAAAGCGTGCTTCTGCATACATTTTTACTCACAGGTATAGAATCAATAAAAGGCGTAGAATCACGAAATTCAAACACTATGTATAGGCACCTGAGGTTTCTCTACATCTCTGGTGTCATCAGGTCATTAAAGGTGTTTCCAGCCAATGTTTAGAAGTTCCCTCTCTCATTCTCTTAACCTTGCCTACATACCAAAGGACCGCATCAGCTGCTGGATAAGCCTCATCCTTGCTATATTACTAGTCAATAATTTTTTTAACCTGATTCTAGATTTCTCTGATGACATCTTTTATAAAGTTTCTCTGGTGTAATTCCCCATGTGTAATGTATTATGTACAGCATGCTCACAAATACCATGTCTCTTCATTTCTGTGATCCTTAACCCTAATTTTCAAGAACACTGGTGTTAAAAAGATGGGCCTCTGTTCAAAGAGGTAAAATTTCATAAGTAAACAAAGTTCCAACAGGCAAATTATCACTAACAGGCTTTGTAATCTCATGTTAGACAAAATTTGTGCTCTTAGTTTGGCAGTGATTGGCTTTCAAGCTAATGCAGTTCAAAAGAAATCATACCAAGCAACAACATATACCGTTAAAGTAGACAACATAATTGCACCAGTTTAAATGAATTAAAAGGGTCAATGCATTTGTTTGTTCAGGCCTTAAGAAAGTAGCCTTGCTTCTACTGAGGCTGTATGATATAAAGAAAGAAGCATTAAACTCAGAGTTCAGAAGCTGGGTTTGAATTATAGTCTCATCATGTAACCCTGGACAAGTAACAACCTCAGTTTCCTAATCCGCAAAATATAATAATATTTTTGCAATTTACTGACACAGCATAGCATAACGAGTAGAGAACTGACTTCTGGGCCAGGAAGATTTTGGGGTTCCGGTCCTTCCTCTTAACAAACACTGGCTGTTTGATCTCTTAACCTCTCAGTGCCCTAGGCAACTCTTCTAAGACAATGAGTTGCAGAAAAGGTGATATTCTAGATAGGTAGAAGAAATTCCTCACTAGGAGTTTCCTATAAGGATGAAATCACATATTCAAGCTAAAAAAATAAATTTTCATTTTCACAAGATTAGGAGGAAAGGATGTTGGAAGCCTTAAAATGGTATAGAAATGCGAAATATTTCATCTTCTTGGAACACAATGAAAATGGCTGCACTCTTCTAGTACAAAACCTCCAGTTAGGGAAAAAGAGAATCTGTTCTCAGTATCCACAGTTGCTTTTCGGTGACCCATCTCACTGATATTTTGCCCTCATTCCCAAAGCTGAACAGTTTCTTAATTATCATTCTATGGAAGGCTCAGCATTCATCTCAGCCTCACCTGGGTACTGTAAACACACTGAACTATTTGGTGGTTGTCAGAGATGCTTAACTGCAGAGTTTAAAGCAATCATTTCCTCCCCTCAAAAGAAAAACAAGGAAGATTCTTTTTTTTTTCTGCATTCCATTTGTTTTCTCCCTGGGTTATCTACTTGCTCTCTGGATCAAATCCAAGAGAAAAAAAAAAAAGAATCTGTCTGCATGAGAGTCTTCATTACATTTCCAGGGAGATTTCAGTAGTAGTGCTGCTGCTTCAGAATGAGCCACTGCTCCAGGGATCATTTACCTGCTTATTCATCCTCAAGATAGGAACCATGAAATGAAAATGGAAAAGAAAACATACCCTAAAGCACAACCTTTATTTTGTTTTTAAAGCTGACATTTATCTATTAAGTGCTATAAAGTTTGCAAAGAACTTTAAATTCAGTATGCCATTTGAAAACATACAGGGGTGGGGGGAGAATAAGGATGGAATTAAAAGACATAGTCACACTCTGTACTAGAAATACACAATTCATTTGCATTAGAAAATACATTGGGGCAGCTAGGTGGGGCAGTGAATAGAGCAGGGGCCCTGAAGTCAGGAGGACCTGAGTTCAAATGCGACCTCAGACACTTAACACAAAAACTAGCCCTGTGACCTTGGGCAAGTCACTTAACCCGAATTGCCCTCCTAAAAGCAAAAAATTAAAAAATAGAACAAAATAAATAGAAAATGCACCCAAATTTTCAGAGTATGGAATGATATTTTATTGTTTAATTATATGAATTAAATAGCAGTTTGAATATAAATGTGATAATTCCTATGAATTGTCTTGATGATGTAGAAATATTGAAATAATTGCATTTCCAAATCAGGTCACCCAAACTTCACCAAAACAAAATAGAAAAGAATAACTAGATTTTTCAAACTCTTATTCAAAATCTAGGTTTAATATTCAGACTAACTCATTTTTCCTGAATTTTCTTTAAAAAATATGTTTTTCCACTATGAGAAGATTCATAGAATTAGAGGTTTAGAGTTCAAAATTGATATTTTGTATTTTTGTTAACTCCCTAATTTTACAGATGAACAAACTGAAGCCTGAAAAGGTTATGGTTAGTCATATAATGGTTGAGAATTAGAGCTAGGATTCAAACTTGGGTCCTCCAACTCCAAATTAATTATGCTTCCCACTATGACTTGCTGCTGATAGGGCAGAATTAAAAGTATTAAAGTCATGAAACTTTTTTTTTTCAAATGACAAATTTTGATTGTGCAGAGTTCTTTTTATTGACAATGTATCTAGTATCTTTTGAGAGATGAAGATATTACTTCACTGGGCATTTAGAAAAAGAGTAACTTGACTACAGTCTGTTGTAAGATAGCATTATTTTCTTTCAAGTAATCTAAAACTCAATGCCCACTCTTAAATACAAGTGGAGTAGGCTATTGACCTTCTATGTCAGGACCATAGATGTCCTCATACAACTTCCCTGATACAACTTCCTCACATCCATTGAAACAACTGATACTAACTCATCATGTTCAGCTGCCCATATCCTCCTAAGAGTTCACCATAGGGGCTATGCCAAGCAAGTTGGAGATCTTCCTTACTTTCTCCCAACATGCTACCAGTAGTAGTAGAACCCTCAGGTCATCCATTTGTCACTTTCCACTTTTATCCCATTGTCAACCCATGTTTTTTTCTTCTTTTATTTTATGAAACTTGTATGATAGTCTTTATTTCTCTTATCACATTGTCAACCCATGTCTTTTTCTTCTTTTATTTTATGAAACTTGTATGATAGCCCTTATTTCTGTTCGTCAGAGTAACTTGTTGGTTATATGTTGCAGCTGGCATCACTCCATTGATGTCTGATTGTGTAATGGTCATCTTTAGTTTTTGGAGATAGCGGTGTTTTAGGTCTCACTGCCACACAACAATATCAATAAAATGTTTTTATTGAAAAAAGGCAGTTATTATTATGGGAAACTGAAGGTAGTAGAAATACTTCCCAATTTCCCAAAACAATCGAGTTTGCTCTTCCTTTCAACTTTGGCACCAGTTCATCATCCATCTATATTATCTTACCCAGATATAGGTGTGTATATATGTATGAATGAAGATAGGTATATATGCATGTACATATTTATGGGTATATGTAGGTATGTATATATATATATATATATATATATGTATATGTGTGTATATATATATGTATATGTATGTATTTATACATACATATGTATGTGTATTTTCACAAAGAAAATTCAGTTAAGTGTTCCAGTGGAAGACTCTCTTGGAAAAGATATGTAACCATTCAATGTAAAATAATTTTGACTATCCATTCACATAGGAAAAAAACAAATGAATGAAGAAAGTCTGTTTCCCTGATTATAATATTCATTTGAATGGATAGCCTATAGAACTTATTCATCTCATCAGTATGTATATGTGAGATAGGCAGTACAAGTGGACATGTTTGGCCTAAAGTTGAACCAGAGTGCCTATATTGGTAAACTTCAAAGATTTTTTTTAATGATGACAAAATCCCCATGGAAACAAAGTCCTATTTTTTTTTTAAATAGCAATGCAAGAAGATATGTAATATATTAGTTCCAAAATACTTAAAAAATGAAAATCATACAAAAGAGGCATGTTGGTATGAATTATCATATAACCAGTAAGAAACATTAAAGAAACATAGAGAAAGGAATATAATCAAGTAATGAATGATAGGAAGAGAAGTTGGAGATTATCAGGCAATGGTGACAGATAACAGGCAAGCAGCTTTAGTGCTCCACTGATCCTTTCATTATAGCCTCCAGTATGTTAGGTGGATCTTCCTATTGTAGCTTCAAAAAAGTATATAAAAAAGAGTTTTCCAAAATTGTTAGGCATGAATGGATTATGAGTTTCACCATTGAAGGGAACTCCCAAATCAACGAGGTCTCAGATTCATGGGAATATTTTAGATTTCAGCACAAATGTGGGCAGAGAAAAACATAGTAAAGAATGTAGGGGAAAACTTGTTTCAAGAGTTAGAATCAAGAAAGCTCCTGAAAGTGAATACCATTCAGAAAGCTCATTCTTTTATATCAGGAATATTTCCTTCAGGACAGATAGACGAGTATTTACTTACTGTGTGCCAGACACTTTGTTGTGAGCCATGGATATAAATATAAGCAGAAAGAAAGATAACCCCTGTCCTTAAAGAGATTACATTCTAATGGGTGACAACCACACAAAAAGGGAGCCAAAAATCGGGGGGTGGGAGTCGAGAAGACTCCCAAGTAGAGGAGTGGTGTTGAAGTCCATGTAGTTAAAAGAACACTTAGGAGAAGAATGAAACATGTCTGACTGGGGCATGTTTCCAAAATGAAGTCTCCATTAAAAAAAAAACCCTCAACCGTGGGAGAAAAAAGCAGAATGGCAATGGAGGGTTTTGGGGTGAGAAATCACTGAGTACTGAATGATATTCCTGGGAACTAAGGCAGCTTGCCAAGGTGGCAAAGTCCAGAACATAAAAAACCACAGCTAGGAATGGAGTGAACAAAATAGTTAAGAAGCCCTGAAAATGACAAGCATCAAATAATTTAGCCAAGATAAAATTAATTATACCTTAATAGGACATAACCAATTACCAATGTGAATAATTTCTAAATTAGCTCTGTTTATCCCCAGTAAGACCATCTACATGTTGAGTAAGTGTCAAAAGCAATCCCAAATTGGAAGAATCAAAATAAGTATAAATGGTAGGCAAGTGAGGCAAATCTGATCTGACCCTATTTAAATAAGCAATTGACAGTAAAAAAAAAAAAAAGCGATATCAGAACAGAGGATCACTATTTCCTCAGGGAGTTTAAGTGATATAAAGGAATTGTCACAAGATCAAAGTAACTTTGGCAAGTGGCAAGTGAGATATACATCTATCTCAGACAGAGAGAGACGGTGATCGAGGGAGCGGAGCTAAGATGGCGGAGAGTAAGCAGTAACCTGAACAAGCTCCCAAAGAATTTCATCCTTGGGAACTAAAAAGTCAATTTGAGCGGATTTAAAAGTGACGGAGCCTATTGTGAGACGGAGAGTGACAGATT
>CM053586.1:115066199-115083119 GCA_028646515.1 Pseudochirops corinnae | reverse complement strand
AATTTAAAAAAAAAAAAAAGAGAGAGACGGTGATCAAGAACTACAATGGTTTAAAAGATAAAATCATGTATAAGTGCTTATACAGAAGTATGATGGAAATTATGAACAGTAATATTAACTCAAAAATAGTGAGAAATAATATAAGGGGGGTGGGAACAAACTGATAAAAAGTATGGCAAGTGACATCTCCACTACATTGTCCAGAGAATATTGAAGCATGGAATAGGAAAGAAGATAATGAACAGATGGAAGCTGAGGCAAAATTTTCTATAACTGTTTCCAATGTCATCAGTGTCAGTGAAAGTGCTACATTTGATACAAAAAAAATCACAGTCTCTAATGCACTGGCATAAAAAAATAAATGATGGGAAGAACTCCTGAACTAGACAAAGTAAACATAAGAGGTATGTACTAGAGGCATCATAGTTTTGAGAGTGTTGAGAAGCTGAATCTCAAGATTTCTGAAAGAAAAGAGAATTCCAAATAATTGGGGTAATCATAGATCTCACTCTTAAAGAAAAATGACATCTGAGAAAATACATGCAATTTCTAAAATGTTTGCCTATCGTGTGAAATTATTACAAGAATAATCTACATTGGCAGAGCCAAGATGGTGGTGTTGAAGCAGGAAAACTCCATGAACTCCCTCCATAACCACTTCAAATACCTATAAAATATGACTCTAAACAAATTTTAGAGCTACAGAACCCACAAAGTAACAGAGAGAAACAAATCTCCCATTGAAGGCAACCCAGCAGGCAGACAGGAAGGGTCCATCACAACATGCTAGGAGCTAAGCCCAGCCATACCTAAGCCTGTGGTTTTAGCCCCAAGGCAGCCCTGACCAGCAGCAGCTAGAGGGGACTTTGGGAGAGTGGATCACTAACAGCTATGGCAGTTTCCAGAAATATCAACCCATAAATGCCAAAGAAAAAGTGAAAGGTCAGTGTAGATCTCTGTTGGAACTGGAGGGGGAGATGGAGAAGCAGGTCTGGCCCCTGCCCCTGGAGCAAGAAGTGGAGGAGATGCAGTGGCCCTGTAACCACCTCCACATGGCTGCTTCAGAGCTCCTGGCCTGCAGGTTGTAGGGGGGCCAAGCAAACATTCAGAAGGTAATTGCTCTTGCTTTAACCTGCCTGGATCTGGATTGTGGTTTTGGGTGGTGGCCTGAGGTGTGTGATCAGTGAGCCAGAGTTTGTGGTGGCTGAAGAGACAGCACCCTCCTAATAGCTCAGGCAGCTGTGAAAACTCCAGCAATTTGAAACAAAGCTCTCCTCTCTGGAAGCAGAGTTCTATTGTGGCAAAGAGCTCCAAAATCAAGCAATTGAGTGGCAAAATGAGCAAGCAAAGGAAGCAAAGCAAGCACAGCAATCAAACTTTGGATTCCTTTTTGGGGGACATAAAGGATCAAAACATGGAACAGGAGGAAGACAACACAGTCAGAACACCTGCACCAAAAGCTTCCAAGAAAAATATAAACTGGTTACAGGCCATGGAGAGGCTCAAGAAGGATTGTGAAAATAAGAGTCAACAACCTGACTGAAGAAAATAACACCTTAAAAAATAGATTAACTCAAATGGCAAAAGAGGCACAAAAAGCCAATGAGGAGGAGAATGCCTTAAAAAGCCAAATTTGCCAGATAGGAAAAGAATTTCAAATGCTTACTGAAGAGAATAATTGCTTCAGAATTAGATTGGAGCAAATAAAAGCTAATGACTTTATGAGAAATCAAGATATTATTAAACAGATCCAAACAAATGAAAAAAATAGAAGGCAATGTGAGATATCTCATTGGAAAAACCACTGAGCTGGAAAATAGATCCAGGAGAGATAATTAAAAAAAAAACAAAAACCTAGAAATCATCTTTCAAGAAATTCTCAAGGAAAATTGCCCTGATGTTTTAGAATCAGAGGGCAAAATAGAAATGGAAAGAATTCACTGATCACCTCTTGAAAATGATCCCAAAAAGAAATCTCTTAGGAATATTATAGCCAGATTTCGGAGTTCCCAGATCAAGGAGAAAATATTATAAGCCACCAAGAAGAAACAATTTGAATATTGTGGAAACACAATCAGGATAACACAGGATCTAGCAGCTTCTACATTATGGGATCAAAGGGCTTGGAATATGATATTCCAGAGATCAAAGGAGCTAGGATTAAAACCAAGAATCACCTACCCAGCAAAAGTGAGTATAATGTTTCAGGGGAAAATATGATCATTCAATAAAATAGAGGACTTTCAAGCGTTCTTGATGAAAAACCCAGAGCTGAATGGAAAATTTGACATTCAAATACAAGAAGCAGGAGAAGGTAAACAGGGAAAAGAAATCATAAGAAACTTATCAAAGTTGAACTATTTACATGGAAAAATGATAATTGTAACTTATAAAACTTTTCTCAGTAAGAGGATAGTTTAAGGGAATATAAATGTATATATATGTATACATACATATATATGTCTATATAGGAGGGTATATGTGTGTATGAACACATATGTGAGTGAGTGTATATATGTGTACAGGTATACATAAACAGAGGGCACAGGGTCAATTGAATAGGAAGGGATGATATTTAAAAGTTGAAATTGAAAGGTGAGAGAAGAATATAATGAGAGGAGATGGGGAAAGACAGAATAGGGTAAATTATCTCATATAGAAGAGTCAAGAGATAACTGTTACAATGGAGGGGAAGAACAGGAAGACAAAAGGGAATGGGTCAACCTTACTCTCATTGAATTTGGCTTAGAGAGGGAATGACATACACATGAAATAGAGTATCTACAGGAGAGTAGAGCAGAAAGGGATGAGAGCGGGGATGATGGAGGGGAGGGCGGGTTGGGGGGGAGGGTTGTTAGAAGCACACACTTTTGAAAAGGCACAGGGTCAAAGTAAAGAATAGAACAAGTGTGGGACAGGATAGGATGGAGGGAAATATAGTCGGTCTTTCACAACATATCTACTATGGAAAAGTTTTGCATAACTACATATGTACAACCTATATTGAATTGCTTTTCTTCCCAGTTAGAATGGGTGATGAGGGGGGAAGGGAAATAATTTGTAATTCAAAGTTGTAAAACCCAATGTTTAAAATATATTATTATTATCATTATTATTTACATGAAACTGGGAAATATCATATACAGGCACTGGCGTATGGAGATCCATCTTGCCTTGCCAGAAAGTTGAAGTGGAGATAGGGGAGGATATAGGAGAGAGCAGATTGGAGGAGGGTGTATGTAGTGGGATCACTGTTTTCGGGTGGTGGGTAGGGAAACGACAGGGAGAAAATTTGTAACTCAAAATCTTGTGGAAATGAATGATCTAAACTAAAAATAAACATAAAATGTAATTTAAAAAATGAATAATCTACATTGACATTAAGGAATCCTGGATAGACAAGGGAACAACACTTTGCTGATACTTATTCTATAGCAAATTATTTTAAAGTCATTTTCCCTCAGTTTCTTCTTCTAAAAATGGCAATTAAAATAGCACCTAGCTCACAGTGCTTTTGTGTGACTGAAAGAGTTAATGCATGTAATGCTTGTAAAAGGAAAACTTTAAATCATTATATACATGTCAGGCAATGCTATTACTGAGAACTGGGCAATCCTCTCTCCTTCAGACTAGTAACTGATTCTGGCTTTTTCAAGAACTTTCCAGAGTTTAACTGCTTATGTGATTCATTTCTCTGCTTTATTGATATCTACCCAATGTATGTAATAGCAACACTATTCACAGACCACCCTCTACTATAGATACTGGCATAAAAATGTCATTAGCAGATAAAAAATTGAACCACCCAATTTGTGATTGATATAATATTTCACTGATGTAAAATATTACAGATATGAGAAGGTTAAAGCCTGGAATGAATGAAAACCTTAAAGCAAAACTCTTGACAGGTTAAGCAGATCAATTTTGGGGGAGGTGTAGAGGTTAAGGAAAGCAAAGAGCAAAGCATGGTGTTACTGAAGAATAAGAACAAGTCAGTAAGATGAGAATACAAGATGCAAGAACAATATAAAAATCATCAGAATGCTGTTCTGCAAAATTTCATTTAGACATGGTTCTGCTGAATCAGCTCGGCTGTTACCTTTTAAATTTCAGGCTTTGGAATTGTACCTCTTCTCTCTTCCTTTCTCTTTGGGCAGCTGGTGGCTCAGTGAGCATAGAATCAGGTTCAAAGTTCAATCAAGTTCAAATTCAGCCTCAAACACATCCCAGCTGTATGACCCTGGGCAAGCCAATTAACCTCTCATTGCCTGACAAAAGAGAACTTCTGGATCCCCTGGAGAAGGAAATAACCAACCATTCCAGTATCTTTGTCAAGAAAACCCCAAATGGGAGCATGAAAGGTCAGACATAACTGAAATGACTTCATGACTCTTCTAGTATTAAATAAAAATGCCACCGTCAACCCACTAGCTGCTATCTGAGTGACTTTGCACAAGTTTTTTGTTTTTTTTTCCACCATTACAGGCTACAATTTATGAATCTGAGAAATTAATGGATTAAACTCATTAATCTCTAAGCTCCTTTCCACCTCTAATTGTAGTCTCGCTATCTGGACCATGCCTCCTTTTGTCTCTAGGCTTTCAGTGAAAAGGCTTTGGCTGTCCCCATTAAAATTGCAAACCATCATTGCCTTCATGTGAAACAGTGGCATAGAGGCCGCAGTATGAACCTCATTTGCAGATAAACCTAGATTCAAGTCCTGCCTCTGCTAAATACTGGCTACACAATCCTGATCAAGTCATCTCATCTCCCAGTGCTCCAGGAAACCTTTGAAGATCAAGTTTCAGAACAAGTGCCAACCTTCATTGATTGAGGAAGTTTCTTCTTTGGGTCTTCACTACACTCATGAAAGCATATTTCCAGTTCATAACCAAAAACATACCATACTCATATACATAGGGTCATTGCTTTAGAACTGAAAGGTACTTTAGAGATCATCTATTTGACCATGACCACAACTGTCCCATTTATAGGTGAGTAAACTGAATCCCATAGAGGTAAAATGACTTGCCCAACAACATCTCTGTAGTTTAGGGACAGAACCTTAATTTGAACCCAGAAGCTACTTTGATTCTGGATACATTATTTTTTCCACTACACCATGATGATGTAACTGATGACCTCAAAGGCCTCTATATCTAAGGTGGTTTCAAATTAAATCCCTGGAATAATGGGGAACTATTAACTTTTTTTAGGACAGAACTCTAATCTTAATGACAACTAACTTTTTTTCTTAGAGAAGAATTGGACCTCATCCTTAACACAATTGTATGAAAGAGTTAAGGTCACATTCTAAGGCCCCTTCTCAAACTTCCAGTTATTGCAAAGAATCTGGAAAAGACTCTAATTATCATTTGCCCATGCAGAAAAATACAGAATTCTGCTCATTAGTATGAGTGGAAAAACTACAAGAAAGGGGAATTGACCTTTACAGAATATGCCAATTGAGAAAAAAATTCTTCTTTGGACATTAACAGAGACATTACAAGTAATCATTTTAAAGGCTGAGGGGAGACTTTGAGTGTTAAGTCACTTGCCAAGACCATTGACTTTCAATACTATGCCCTTAATTTTTTCTGGCTGTATGATCTTTTCATATGACAGAGGGACCCTTCTAATGGGGTAGGACTATGTTTACCAATAATATTTACAGCATTGTGTGTATTTGTATCTTAGAGGACCTCACTGTTACTATCTTATGAAACAATCTCTTTACAAGCTAAGGATTCCTTTAGTACCTCAAGGGGAAATGTTTTGGCTGCTCTCTTGCTATACACTCCCAAAACTGTGGTTCTAACCATGAATGTCTAAAATTTGTTTAAAGGTAACACCTTCTTCATTCTACAAACATTTCTAAAATATAAGTTCTCACTGTGCTATTTAATCTATAAGAAGGAAAAAGAAGAAGGATTTCCTTTTTAAAGTACTGCATATAGAGGCAGCATGGTGTAATGGTTAGAGAGTTGGTCCTAGATTCTAGAAGACAAGAGTTTAAACCCTGCCTTTCATACATACTGGCTATGTGACCCTAGAAAAGTCACTCCATCTCTTAATGTCTCTAAGAAAACCATGTATTGCAGAACAGCTGTAAGTATGCATTGGTACAGGGATTTCCTCACTGGAATTCCCCACCTCCACCAGTGAAATCATTAACAATTTTTTTTAATTGATATGTAATGAATAAGTAAGTAAATAAATAAGGTACTGCATATAATATCAGGGTTGGTTGACGTAATTAGTTTTGTTAAATTATCTTTTCCTCAACTCTTTTTAATTCTTCATTATAAACAATCACACTTTAAGTGGAAGAATGAGTTATATTGTTTTATATAATTTGTTTATGTGAAAATAAATGTATGTCATTTTTTAAATAAATGTAAAGAAGTTCTAAGTGTTCCAAGATTTTATTTCCTACCATATGAAATAAGGGCACAGAAAAGCAATGAGTCTGTCTCTGTTGACATTTTCAACTTAATATTTCACTGAATTCTTCTTAATTATAAATAAAGGTTTAGTTGGATCAAATATAATCCATCATTTACATGGAAATCCTTTCTAATTTCAGCCTCAGACTCATTGTCATCTCCTAATTCCTCAGCTTTTCAGATCTCCCTTCAGGGTTCTTTTAAAAGTGTCTTCCTCCCAACCTCTACAACCTGTCATTTCTCACTACTTTCCAACTGATGACCTTCACTCAGTACTGCTCTGTCAAAAACTCCAGCTATTGTGTACAAGATATTTGTGTCCCACCCTATTAGAAGAAGAATTTTAGCCATAATGACTTGTTAGGGCTCCTGAAGATAACCAAAATGCCCTCTCTCCCAGGTACCCTTCCCATGCCTATTCTCAGCCCTTGAAGTTTAACTTGTGATCCCACCACGTAATTGAAGTTGCTCTCTCCAGTGATCTGTTAATTGCCAAATCCATAGACCATTTCTCAAATCTCATTCTGCTTGACCACTCTTCAGCACATAACACCAATCACCATCTCCTTCTTATAAAAATGATCTCCTCTGTATGCTTTCATAGCATAATTCCCTTCTGTTTAACCTCTTCAAGTCGGACAATACCTTAAAAATTGCCTTGGTTATATTTTTATCCATGCATTGTCCCTCTGCATGTATGTATCTGGGGATTTGTCTCAGGCTGTTTTCTCCTCTCTCTATATTGTCTATTGGTAATCTCATCAGCTCTCATGGCTTCATTTATCATATCTATCAAGATGATTCATTTGCATGCCTAGGCCTGATTATCCTGACCATAAGCCCTACATCACCACCTGCCTGCTGGACTTCTCCACCTAGATACCCTGTAAGTATCTCAAACTTCATAAGTTCAACTTGGAATTCATTCTTCCTCCTAAATTCCTTATACTCACAGAAGGCATTCACCATCCTTCTAATCTCTGAAGTTGCAACCCTGAAGTCATCCTAGATTCTGTATGGTCCTTGACTTAGCTACAAAGGCTTGTTGATTCCACCTATACAATGTCACCCACATAGAATCAAAGTATGGTAGGATCATAGATTTAGAACTGGAAAGGTCCTCAAGTAAACGCCCTCATTATACAAATGAGGAAATCGAGGTTCACAGAGGTTAACTGACTTACCCAGGGTGATGATGTAGCTAATAAATGTCCAAGGCACACAATTGTATGTTGCCGAGGCTTTGGGACATTTGAAATAAATTGAGCAGTTTGCTGATTTTTTTCCTCTTATTTTTCCTTTTTTGTCTTTAAAGTACATTATTTGTTATCCAGGATGGTTCTCTGAGAGAGGTAGGGGTAGAGATATGCTGGAAAACTATGTGCATGTTAAAAAAAGAAAAAAATTATGTCTAAGGTAAGATTCAACCTCATTTCTTCTTGACTTGTCCAGGTCTTTATTGTCTATATCACTCACCTGTCACCATCTGCTCTCTTCCCTCCATTTGACTGCAGAATCAGTCCCTAGTCATCTCTTGCCTGAATTATTGCAATAGCTTTCTAATAAATCTCTCTGGAAGGGGTACCACTTCCACCAAACTGCAAAATTTATATTCATGTAGAATAGTTTTGACCCCATTCAACAAGTTTTAGTGGCTTCCTATTGCTCCTTGAGTACCATACAAACTCATTCCATTTGGCTTTTAAAGATCATTGCCATCTGGTTGCAACATACCTCTCCACACTCCCTTCGCTTCATTCTCCCAATTCTCCACTTTAGCCATGTGAACCTACTTGTTGTTCTCTATATGTAACATTTCAGCTTTCACTTTCATGTCTTTGCACAAATTATTTACAGTGCCTAGAAAATGCTTACTCCTTACCCCTGCCTCTTGGAATCACTAGCTTCTTTCAAGACTAATCTCAGATGCCATCTCCAGCAGGAGGCCTTTCCTGGTTCCCCTAATTATTAGCCCCCACCCTAGCTAAAATAGTATTCTATTGGCTTTGTATGTTTTTTACACTTTCTTCTCTATGCATAAGTTATATCCTTCCAAATATCAGCTCCTCGAAGATGAAGGCTGTTTAATGCTTGTCTTTCTATCCTTAGCAACTTACACTATACTTGTCCATAGTCAGCAAATCAATAAATGTGTGTTAAATTGAAATGAATCGAAATATTCTTGAATGCTTCATGATTAGTATAATATTCCTTGACTTGCAGTCAATAAATAAACATTTAATAAGCACCTGCTATAGGCCAGACATGATTTCATATGTATGATTTGTATATTACTCGCCTTCTCAGTGGGTGGGTAAAAGGATGGATGGATGGAGAAAATTTGGAACTAAATTATTTTTTGTTAAAATGAATGTTAAAAATAAAGAAATAAGATTTTTTTTAAATGAAGAAAGGAAAGAAAGAATGAAAGAAAGAAGAGAAAAAGAAAGGAAGGAAGGAAGAAAAAGAAAAACATTCCTTGCCTCCAAGGAGCCTACAATCTAATTGGATAACATTAAACACAAATGGAAACAAAAAGGGAGAAAGGAGGAATCAGATTGCAGAGGAATAGAAAATGGAAGGCTTGTTGATCTAGGTACTCTTTAATCATAGCAGGGAGTACTGATGGGTAATGAGTTCCGGGTTTGAAGTGATCTTGCCATGAGATCAAGAAGCATGACGGCAGAGTCCAGAGTAGTAGACAGGAGGGTCAGTGCACATCTCCTAACATTTTTGTTTCTCTCTTCCCTTAGGAGTTCTGTACTAAAAACTACAAATACCTGATATCCCTAAAGTCTGGTCACATAGGAAATCTCAGTAACTATGCATATTTTCAAGAAATGAAATGAAGGAAATTTTCAACAACATTTTATTTAATTAGCATAAATTTTAGCCATGACAATTTCATATGGAATAAAAGCTTTCATTAGCTATTGGGGATTATTTTTCCATATCAATGAGATTAATTTAATTTAAATAATTAATGAGACTTTGTATGTCTCCTATGTCTTCCTATGAAATCTCATTTATGCTAATTAAATAAAATTTTGAAAATTTCATTCAATTCTTGAAAATATATGCATAGTTAATGAGGTTTCCTATGTGTCCAGACTTTAGGGACACCCTGTATATTTGAAACCTGCCAAGAATCCCACAATACCTGCTTTTATCACCTCCCTCTCTCAATAGCAAAAGGGGAAATTAAGTTGGATTGGCAAACAAGGCACTTACAAAGAAAATACAACAGATGGAAAGGAAATAAGGTCATGGGAGATCTTCAGTACAAATCTCATCTTTAAGTCACTGTTAATGGGATAATTCAAGCTATTAAAATAAGACCACATGAAGACAAATCTGATTGAGTCATACAAAGGTATGCTTCCAAAATTACTTGGGTTTCTAAATTGTATGTGTCTGTACATAGATCTGTATAGATACACACTATATGTGTGTATTCATATATATATATATATATATTCACATATATGTAACTATGTGTATGTATATATGCACACACACACACACACACACACACACACACACACACACACACACACACCCTAAATGTCAGGCAGCAGGGAAATAGTGATAGTACTGGACTTGGAATAAAAAGGCCCAAGTTCAAATCTACTCTATACCATTTAGTAGCTAAGTGGCTTTGAGTAAGTCACTTAATCTCCCTACCTCTCACTAAATTCTAATGAGGTTGTGGGTGTAAACTAGATAATTTTTCTGATTCCTGCCAGCAAACTCTTAATCTATGATCCTGTGATGTATATGTATGTATCATTAATATTGAAAGAACTGTGTATGCAAAAATGTGTGTGTATGTGTGTGTGTGTGTGTGTGCATGCGCAAGTTTGCCTTATGAAACAGATGCTATAACTGCAAGGAGAAAAATAGTCATATTGACACAGACAGATGGCAATGCCATGTTTTGTGTAGGGAAAAATGAAAAGGTTTGCATTCACTGGTAGAAAGTGCAGTTTCAAATATTCAGAGTAGCACAAAAAAATTAATTTTTCAGCAAGAAATAATTGGTGCTTTCAAGGCTCTTTTTTTGTTAACCTTTTTAAAACTTGTCTATTCAAATAGTTAAATACAGTGTATGCAGCTGATCTGTTAGAAAAGGGAGTGCTATCTCATAAGTCATTCCCAAGATGAGAAGAAAAAGTTTTGGATTGTTTTTTTTTTCCAATGAGAGGTTCAGATCTGCAGCTGAAACTCAAGATAAAGATAGTGCTTTAGATTAAAGCTTGGTATTAGGCAAGAGGTAGAGGAGGCTTGCCCTTACAGTGTTTAAACACATTAACTAAAATAGAATGATATTCACTGTTAAACTCAAAAAAGGTAATTATACTCTCTCTGATTCCTTTACCAGAAACTTTTGTAAATGTAAGCTTCTTCCAATGAGACCTCCAAATAGTTACTTGCTGGTTTTATGCAAGGTTATTTGCCTGATGTTGCTGAACAACTGTGAAAAACTATTAATTGTAATGAAATCATTTTTACTTTACAAAATGTGCTATTCCATTCCTTCCTCCCCATACTTAATGAAGTCATTTAGGTAGTAAAAGACTAAAAGTCTAGCTCGCATCATCAAAAATATTCTTCTAACAAGAATCCATTGAGTTGGAACAGTATTTATTTTTATGCATGCATTACATTATCCCAAAATGGATGTGGAGAATGTTGTAATTATTGTTCTTAATGAGCATAAATTACAGTACACTCAGCCACTTGTCTTGCTGATTTAGGAATGCTGATCAGGTAGTTCTGAGAATGACACTTCAGAGAAGTGTTGACTGCTATCGTTACAACTACTATGTATGACCAACACTACTAGAATATAAGTGAGAGGACCAGGACAATGAGGAGACTGAAAAAAAATTTGTACATTTGAAAAGTATAAATGACTGTGCTAGCAGCATTCCCAAGTTTACATCATAATTCAATACTCTTTCTTAGGGTAAAAGAAAAAGTCATCACTCTGTGTTAGTGAGCTTGAGAAATGTGTTCTATTTTATTTGATAGGATGGAACAGAAAATTATCACAAGCCTGATTTCATGGTATTGATGGAGTATAAATGCCAGTCCCAAGAATACCATTTCTCCTGGTGGGAAGCAAATATTTTTCCAATATTTTTTTAAGCAAAAGGACATTAGATGTGTTGCTGTGTTGTATACTTTGATGGGCCACTGAGATACAATGGTCCTAAGACTTACATCTCTTTATGACTAAGAAATCTTATGGGGTTAGGTGTTGCAGTGGACAGTGCTAAATTTGGAGTCAGGAAGACAAATTCAAATCTGGCCTCGGACACTTACTAGCTGTGTGACCTTGGGCTAGTCACTTAACCTCTATTTGCCTCAGTTTCCTCAAACTGTAAAATGGAAATTATAATAGTACCTGCTTGCCAGGGTTGTTGTGAGGATTAAATGAGATAATATTTTTAAAGCACTATGCAAATTTTAAAGAGTCATATAAGTGTTTGTTTTTGTTATTGTTCATGTTAAGAACAGCCCCGATGCCAAATGTACTGGGAGTAAATGTCCTATTTCCAGCACAACAAGAAACAAATCTAAGGCAACCTCCAGAAATATAGATTAAACAGTAGGATTTTATACTATCCAATGCTGCCCCTGATATTCTGGGCCCAAAGAGCATTCTTGTTATTATTTTGATTCAATGTGTTACATTCTAACCTCAGATTCAACATGGCTTAATTTGGAAAAAGTTACCATCCCAAATTAAGAGTCTGCCAGCCTAAATGGAAATATAAAACTCTCTATGGCAGCATTCCAGTTAATTAAATAAATAATTCAATTTTATAACTGCATAAGAAAAGAAAACTGTAGCTCACAGAGGATGATGAGATGAGGAAAGATGATTCACAAGCTTTGAGTATAGCCCCACATGCAAAGGGAGAGAATTAACAAACTAGTAGTGTTTAATAATACCTGTACCCCTACTTCACAAGATTATTGTGAGTTTACTTTGCAAACTCTAAAGCCAAAGATATATATATGCACAAGCATGCATACATATATGTGTGTGTGTGTGTCTGTGTGTGTGTGTGTGTGTGTGTATATATATATATATATATATATATAAATCACATATGTATATACATATATATAATTTTCCCTACTGAAAAATTTTGTGTATATATGTTTATACTGCACTGTGCATCTAAGAAATGATACAGGAATATGCTGACATCTAATTTGCTAATGTCATTTTGGAGAAGGAATACCGCAAAACAATTTGGCATGTCATAATTGGAAAGAAGGTAGTATATGGTAAGAAAAGGCAATGAGAAAGTTTTTTGTGTGGTTTTTTTTTGTTTTGTTTTTTGCTTTTTGGAGGGGGAAGGTAAGGCAATTGGGGTTAAGTAACTTGCCCAAGATCACTCAGCTAGTAAGTATTAAGTGTCTGAGGCCGGATTTTAATTCAGGTCTTCCTGACTCCTGGGGCTGGTGCTCTATTCACTGCACCACCTAGCCACCCAATGAGAGAGATTTTGAGGTCAAGATGAAGAATTGTATCTCATCATGAGCCCTTAAAACAATACCAAATTACATTTTTTTGTTAAAGTGAATGTTAAAAATAAAGAAATAATATTTTTTAAAAAGGAACGAGAGAAAGAAAGAAAGAGAGAAAGGAAGAAAAAAGGAAGGAACAAAGGAACGAAGGAAGGAAGAAAGAAAGGAAGGTAGAAAAAATAAAAACAGTCCTTGCTCTCAAGGAACTTATAATCTACTAGGTGAACATTAAACACAAATGAAAACTAAAAGGGAGAAAGGTGGTACCTAATTAGGGTGGGGCTTAATTGAGAGGATTGTAGAACAATGGGAAATGTAAAACTTGCTGACCTAGGCGCTCTCTAATCATAGTGGGAGGAAGGGTCAGGAGCAGGGAGTACTGATGAGGGGTGAGTTCCAGGTCTGAAGTGATCTTACAGGATGATGAGTCCCGGAAACATGACGGCAAACTAGTATGGGTTAATAACACCTGCAGCCCCTACCAGATCACATGTACGTTTATAGCCATATTTTTTCTTCCTTCTTTTTTCTCTTGAGATTGTATTTCCTAATCTTTCTCAGGATGGAAGTGTAGCTACAGCTCAGGGGCCCCACCCAATCTCACTGCAGATCCCAGAAGTTTTGACTTTCTCAATTTGTGACCTGGAGAGGTCCTCCAATCTTGCTTCTAAACTGCCTTCAGACATCCCAAATTGAATGTGCAGCAGATGTCTTAAATTCAACCTGTACAAATGGAATTCATTTTTTTCATGTCTTTCCCCCTATAACCTACCCCTACCTCCTACCTACCCTATTACTATAGAGGGCAACACCATACTCCCAGTCCGTCAGGCTCACAATCTAGAAGTCACCCTGAATTTGTCGCTATATCTCCCCCCACCCCACTCCCTGCCGCGATATCTAATCTGTTGTCAATGCTTGTTAATTTTATCCTTGCAACATTCTTAAATTTCTTTCTTCTGACCCTGCCACTATGATAGTGCAGGCCTCCATCACCTCCCACCTTGATTCATGCAATTGCCTCCTGTTGTATCTGCTTACCTCAAGTCTCTCTCCACTCCAATCTATCCTTAATTAAGCCATTAAAGTGATATTCTTAAAGTACAGTTCTGATCACATGATTCCTTTTCTCAGTAAACTCCAACAGCTCCCTATTACCTTTGGAATAAAAATAAAAATATTCCGTTTGGTATTCAAAGCCCTTCATAACTTAGCCCTCTCCTATCTTTCTAGTCTTTTTACACCTTACTCCTCTCTGTGTACAAAAGGACACTCCATCTCTCAGATTAGGACATTTTCTTTGGCTCTCCCCCATGTGTATAATGCTCTCCCTTTTCTAGTTACCTCCCTGCTTCCTTTAAATAGTTGTTACAACCCCACCTTTTACTGGACTCCTTTCTCAATTTAAGTGCCTTCCGTCTTGCTAATTATTTCCCAAAGTAGACTATTCTATAAATAGTTCATTTTGTATATATTTGCATGTTGTCTCTTCCATTAGACTGTAAGCACCTTGAGGACAGAGTCTGTGTTTTCCCTCCTTTCAATATCTCTAGCACTTAGCAAAATGAACATTTTAATAGCAACTCATACTACTATAGACTTTATAGATAAAGATGGCTTCAGCTACTGGGATTTAATATTTGAAAAGAAAGTGGCTATATAGGGGCCACCAGAAATTCTGTCCTCTGAAAGATACTCTGACATCAGAAGGTGTATACAAGACCTTTAAAGAAAAAAATATCCTATAGCTAAAATGGTAATGAATAAATGATGGAATAAAAGACTTAGCAATAACTAGAGTTTAAAGCTTCAAAAAGTTCAAGGGTCTCCTTCCAATATAAGGATGAGATTTTCAAGTATTTCTAAAAGAAAAAAACAGAATTATAGGAAGGTCAAGGCCCTGAAATCTACCAAAAGGCAGTGTCACATCACAAGAACAGATATGATCTAGTTATTAGGCTACACAAAGATAAATAAGCATTTCACCACCTGGAAATCTTTCTCTCTTTTTTTTTTAACCAAGGCTTAAAATTCCACAGGGAAAAGTAAGACCAATAGAAGTCATGAACAAGACATTAGTCTAATCCTCCTTAGAGGGTTCACTGAGAAAGCACTCAGGCTTACAAGCATTCTACCTGGAAAAAATGGATGAAAGCACAAATTTATATCATTAAATCAATCATCTATCCAGAGGAAGTGAAAGCTGAGTCAGATAGAACTGAGATAGGTATCTCATCTCCAATTTCCTGTGGTAGACACTATTTGAAATATAAATAAAGTAAAAGTACACCAAATTATGATATAGAAAGGTACAAAATAAAATAACAGTGTCCCTAGGGATATTAGGGAAACACTCACAGCTAGAGAAATAAGTCCCTCTGAACTATGATAAGGCCTCTTTCAGGACTGAGGTTCTTTGATTCTATAATTGTAACTGCTGGACAACTCTCTAGGTTGATCAAGCATAGTGGAGTGCCTTATTGCCAACAGAAGTTAAAAAAAAAGCAAAAACTCCCAAGGGTTAATGGTGCCATGGAATGTATACCAATGACCAGGTCCAAAATACTATTATATCTTATCATACACATAAGAGTGTACATTCAAGTTTCTTTGATGACTGGGATGCTTAGGGTTGAATTACAACCATTTTAACCACCAGGAAAGGGAAGGTGGCAACCAGTGACCAGTAAGGGCACATTCAGGACCTCGGTTATAACTTAGACAATGTTGTTCATAAGTTGAATAGGGGTGAAGTTTGGGAGAAGTTTGAAGAAAATAACCAATTCCTCTAAAGTGGAATAGCTGTATAGGGGTTGGGGGGTAAGGAGCAAAGCAAAAACACATCTGGTGAATCTTTATGTCTCTGGATTTCTGGATTAAGACACTAGATGAAGCCTTCTATTTTGGTAAAGATAATAAATTGTGCATTTTTGCATCCTCATGTTCCAATAGCATCTATCTCCAAACCACAGTTTACAAATAAAAAGTAGTCTCAACCAGTATCAGTACTATGAAGAATGGTATGGGGATAAAACGGAGCTTAGGACTCCCATATTATATGGTACCTATAAGATACAGTACTATGCATAGAATAGAAATCGAGTTATTATATTCATTAAATGTAATAAATGTGTCAGGAAATTCATACACTTTTAAATATAAATATTTCTTTACCACTGTCCATTAGTTGTTTTTCCTTTGAATCTAAAACAGTTCCCATTGAATTAAAGTATAGGAATAATGGAAACAATTTTATTTATTATACCTTATTAGATGATTCTTATTTAAATCCGTTTCACAAATTGTGAGTAGGCATCAGAAAAGGAAGAAATAATCAGGATACTACCTTCAAATAACAGAGTTGTTTCCCATCAAAATGTTTGGAAGCAATGAAGGTAGAACATTAATCAATAGTGGAAATACATGCTTGGCAGGATTTTGGAATTGGAAATCTTGAACAGTAGCCAGAATGGATAGCATCAATTTTCTCCTTAATGATATATGTGACATGCTTACTAATAGTCACTTCTAAATTGTAATATTCACTATTCTTTTGAATTATTTAAAAATCTTATTGCATTATATTTTATTAGCATTATAAGAGGTGTATGCATTGCAATATCCGTTTTATTTCTGTGATAAGATATATTTATACAGATATCATAATAGTCCAATAAGCTATCAGTCTTACAATAATGATTTACACTAAAAAGTTCTCAAAAGCATGAACAAAGTTCTTCCATCCTTCCTTCCCTTCATTTCTTCCTCCCTTTACTTTCCTCCCTTTCTACATCCATCCATTCCTTCCTTTTTTCCTTCCTTCCTTCCTTCCTTTCTTTTTTCCTTCCTTCTCTCCTTCCTTCTTTCTTTCCTTCCTTCTTCCTTCCTTCCTTCCTTCCTTCCTTCCTTCCTTCCTTCCTTCCTTCCT
>CM053586.1:115010840-115065699 GCA_028646515.1 Pseudochirops corinnae | reverse complement strand
CAAAGTTCTTCCATCCTTCCTTCCCTTCATTTCTTCCTCCCTTTACTTTCCTCCCTTTCTACATCCATCCATTCCTTCCTTTTTTCCTTCCTTCCTTCCTTCCTTTCTTTTTTCCTTCCTTCTCTCCTTCCTTCTTTCTTTCCTTCCTTCTTCCTTCCTTCCTTCCTTCCTTCCTTCCTTCCTTCCTTCCTTCCTTCCTTCCTGCCTTCCTTCCTTTCTTCCTTCCTTCCTTTCACAAAGAACTTTGTGCCCAGTCAGATGCTGCAGGGGATATAGAAGGAATAGATAGTTCTTGTCCTCAAGACCCTTAAGGGGTCACTGCTGCCACGTGCTTTCTAGTGAAATAATTAAAGGGACTGACCAATATAAATCCAAAAAGTAGTTATGAAATTTAACAAAGAGCAAAAAGATGAGATAATTTTTATCTGTATCTATATATGCAATAGTATAATCATTAGAAGAACAATTCCAATCATAATCTTTGTCACAAACTAAGAAAGACCAATCTGAGCTCTAAACAATATAGTTTCACTGTCAATAAGTCTAGAGAGAACAATGAAAAGAAAGCATAACTATGAACTCAATCAATGCTAAGTCTAGAATAGGCCCTCAAAACTATTGTGCCATCATATGTGAGCACACAATCAGAGAAATAGCTATTGATTGAGAGAGAATAAAGGGAACCATGTAAACATTTTTAGAGTCAGGGGACCTGTAGCTACGAGGTGATTTTTTTGAGAATAGGAGACATAGTGCTTCTATTTGGATCACCAAGATTTAACACTGTGCTTTGCATAGAGAGAGCATTTAATAAATAATGTGTTTGTTTGTTTGTTTGTTTTTCATTCATTTCTCATAAGTATAGTTTGGCCCTTTATTTTTCATGGGAACCTGTGCAGATCACCTTATATTTCAGAGATTTGATTGTCTCATATGCAAAATAAGAAGAGGGGGGTAGTTTGATTTCAAAGGCTAAAGCTTATGAAAATTCAAATTTAAATGACTAAGAAACAGAGGTGAGTACTGTCACAAGAAATAAGATCATTGTGCCAATTCAATCCCAATCAATGAGACAAATATAGTCCAAAAATCTAAATCAGGAAAGGATAAAATACAGAAAGAAAACTATAAGCCAATATCATTAATCCCAATCAGTGAATATCCATTAAATTCTTAGTAGGCTCCACATACTGCACTAGGGGCTAAGAATACAAAGATTTTCAAAAATGTAAACAGTACTTCCTGTCAAAGAGCTCACATCCTGTTGAGGGAAAGCAGCAATTAATATATCTAGAATCTAAACCAAAAAAGGGGGGATAGGGACCTCACCTAAGATTTCATTTGTACATATAATTGCAAGAAGAAGGAATTCCTTCTACCTTTTCTGGTACCGCCTTTCATCCTTAAAGAAGTACCTGACTTACCCAGAAACACTCAGCCATGATGTGACAGAACCAGAACTTGAACATGTCTTCTTGGCTCCAAATAAGCTCGATAACCACCATCTGTATATACAACATAAGTTTTAAGTATTCTGAGAAATGAGGAGGGCATTCACAGTTGGGAAATCAGGAAAACTCTCCTTTCAGTTATAAATATTTATTAAGATCCTACTACATACCAGACATTGTCCTAAGCCCTAGAAATACAAAGAAAGGCGAAAGACGCTTCAGGAGGCCACAATCTAATGGGGGAGGCAACAGGCAAATAACTACATTGAAACAAAATATATATGGGATAAATTGGAAATTATCAACTTAGGAAGAGACTAAGAGGGATCAACAAAAGCTTCTAGTAGATTTTATGTTAGCTAGGCTTGAAGAAATCCAGGGAAATTAGAAGGCCAGAGAGGAAGAGGGCAAGCATTCTACACACTGAGGAAGCCAGTGAAAATGTCCAGAATCTGGGGATGAACTGTCTTGTTCAAGAAACAGTAAGGAATTTAATGGCATTGGATCATAGAGTATGTGAAGTGTATGAGGAATAAAAAGACCAGAAAGATACCACTAAAATAATCATTGTGATAACCTTTATCCATCTTTACTGAGTTATTATCATTTTTTACTCAACTCTTCACAGAATTAAAGAATTTAAACTTGGATAAGTGAGTATTCATCTCCATGTAAAAGAAAATTTTGATTAAAAAAAACCTTTTGATCATCTCAAAATTTTATTTATCTTCTTCTACTAACATAGTTAGAATTCTGTAGCTTTACATTGAGATAGAATAAATAACAATAGAGAAAGTTACTATTTTCCCTCACAACTAAGAAAATGAATGTAAGAAATGCATACGCTCTGTGAGTCAAGAGTGCATGTCTTCTAAATGCTATCAGTTTTGTGAGCAAAGTTTTGAGAATAAAAATTAGGGCAAAAGTTTGTCCTTCCATTTCTATAAATCCAAGCAATTCTATGTGAATTAAATGTTTCTCATTTTTGATAAGGACCTTTAAATTTCTTTCCTCCATAGCAATACCTTCCAGAAAATCACATCATATTATTTTAATGTACATTTAGATATTGAGTTTTAAAATATTAGATGCTCACAGTAGAATTTAAAGTAATTTTGCCTTCACCATCTTTATTTTGATAAGAAAAAGATAACTTTTTTTCCAAAATATTGTTCTTCCTATAGTTGTAATACTTCTCTGAAGCAGAATGGAGTTGTTGAAAAAAGAAAAGGTTTTTCCTCAAAGCTATCGTTCTTCTGATGAGAATTGTTAAAAGTAAAAGTTGATAATAACTCATTTGTATTTAATGTAAATGTCACATTCAAAGATGTACTGAGGGACTTATAAAAGTATTGAAAAACTCACCTTTCTTACCCTCAGCTTCTAGTATTTACTGAAGTTTAATATTCCAGAATTATTGACATTATTTTAGACTAAACAGTGCTATCTTATATTGTGGAGAGCAAACAAATCCCTTGAATTAATAACCATTGTTTATTTTACCCAAGCAATCAAATCAATAGAAAGGAGGAGAACTAAAAGTTTCTGAAGAAGAAAATAGTGATGATAATAAAATAATGATAAAAAAAATAATGATAACAGCTAGCACTTAATGTTTGCAAAGTACTCTGCATATGTTATCCCATGTATCTTCCCTACAAGCCTGAGGTTGGTGCTATTACACCCATTTTACAGATGAGGAAACTGAGATTGAGAGAGGCTAAGTGACTTCCTGAGGAATCACATAGCAAGGAAGTGTCTGAGGCAGGATTTGGATTCAGGTTTTCTTGAATCCAAGTTTATTAAACTAACCATATACCACCTAGCACTTTGAGATTTCCAAACCAGTGATTCCCATGGAGAAAGAAATACAGCTGGGATGGGTAAGTAAAAGATAATATGCTCAGACGTTTTTAATACCACTGTGTCTTTGTGCTACGCATTTAGTGATCCCAATGTTTTGGAGAAAGGAAAAGCAGCTTTTTTCCCTTCAAATGATTGGAGAACCACTGATCTACTATCCGCTCTCCCCACAGTACATCCTGTTTATTCATACGTTCTCCCAAACCATACTTTGAATAACCCCTCTATCAAGTTTCCTTAGTATCAAAGACTGGTACATCACAAACACCTTTATAATGGTATATATGATCATATAATGCCATCCTTTGCTCACAATCTGTATTACAGGATATATGTTTGCATGTGTGTATGTATATGCCTCTGTCTATATGTACACAATATAATGTGCATATATGTTCATGTGTTTCTATATATACACATGCATATACTACGTATGTATGTAACGAAATTAAATTTATCTACTCCCATCCATTCATATACTCTGTTCATTTCTATCTATGCTTTGAGCCTCTAGGTAATAGGGATCACAGATATGGAGATGGAAGGAACCTCAGAGACTCTCCAGTTCAATCTCTTTTTTTAGTTGGGCCCAGAGAGTTTACACAGCTTGATCAAGGTCACTTGGCCAAAGTGTTAAGTATCAGAGGCAAGACCTGAACTCTAACTCCAGAACATTTCCACTGTATCAGGTCAAGGGACTTAAGTCATAGTCAACATGTCTATGTAGTATTAATGCAATATTTACAGCACTGACCATGACTATAAATATCCCCACATGGTGCTCAATTACCAACTATAGCAGACTCTCCATATAGAGGACAGAAGCAAAACATTTATTCAGACACCAGAAAACCAAATCCCAATGCCAGGAAACCAAATCCATCATAGTAACATAGAAGCTAATGTACTACAACATAGGAGAGACACACCATCCTTTAGTCTTCACACAAACCAATGCAAGATCAATATTTACTCACAAAACTGAGTAACTCCTTGCCTGAGTGTTCTCTCTCACCAGCTCTCTGTAATGATACTGGGATTTGAAGATTTTCCATGCCCCTTGAATTTTCTGATGTAGGAGGAAGGGAAGGAGCAAGAGAAAGCTGGAGCCAAGGAGCCAAGCTAGCATCTGTGCTGTGGTGCCTAGAAGTAGCAGTGGCAGCTGTGACAGCAGCTGTGGTTGTGGCAAGAACTCCTTTTTCTTTCAGCCTGCCAGAATCTCTGCTAAGGACTTCTGCTGAGGATTGCCAGGGACAGGAACTGCAGGGGGCTGGAGCTGATGGGAGCAAGCTGCCTGGACATTGAGCAGCTGTGTGAGTGAAGAGAGGAGGATCTTTGCCTGAGGTAGCCTGTCCTGTTTTGAAGGCTTGAGAATGTGGGTGTTTACTACTTTAACTACATGTGCCAATTTCATAACTACTGTGTTGGCTTTGACTTTCTGGTTTTGGGACTCCGTTTTCTGGTATTTAAATAAATGTTCTAGCTATACTTCTCATGTAGAGAGCCTGTTACATTTTGTGATTAATAACCATTTAAGCATACTTATAGTTACTGTAGGCATTGTGAATACTGCATTGTTGATACACTCTCTAGCTCTGACTCCCAGCTTCCTATGGGCCCTGCTCCACCCTTCAGCAAGTTCCTTCCACCACAGGCTCCATGTGACTGCATTCAGTCAGTTAGGGGGCAGAGTTTACTTTCAAAGCAGGGAAAGTCTTCAATCCCCCCTAGGCTTATTAAGGGGCAGGGAAGATCTTCAAATTACCATTACCATTACAGTCTATTGTGGTAATAAGGTAAGATGAAGGCAACGAATGACCAGAGATCATAGAATGGTAGATTAAGAGTTAGAAGGGGCCAGAGAGTCTCTTCTAATCTATACCCTTTTAGCCTCATATAATCTATACCCTGCATGTTAACAAATGAGGAATTTCAGGCCCAAACAGGATAGAAGATTTGCTTAAGGTCACAGGAGTCATAAGTTGCAAAACTTACTGTGTCAAATGGGAATTCTGTCCACTCCCCCATAAGGCCTGAAGTGTATGTCTCACACTGGCTCTGTGGTAACATAGCATATTCCAAATGTGACAGGTATTTGGGATTTGACTAGTACCCTGGGATTTGTAATGCTGAGAAGAAACAATTCCTCTCAGCCCTGAATATTTCAAAAATTGAAGAGGCAGAAAAGTATAAAGGTGCTGGATTTGAAGTCAGAAAGAATAGAGATGAAGTCCCAACTCTGACATTTTATAGCTGGAGGACCAAGGACAAAGCATTTAAATCTTCTGAGCTTTAGCTCTTTAAGACTACAAATTTCAGAAAGATAAGTAAATGGCTTCTCATCCTCCTCCTCCTCCTCCTCATCATCATCCTCATCCTCATCATCATCGTCTTCCTCATCCTCATCCTCATCATCAATCATCATCATTATCATTCATCGTCATCATCACCATCATCATTATCATCATCACCATCATCATCATCATCATCATCATCATCATCATCATCATCATCATCATCCCAGAGCTCTCATTTATGTTAGCCCTTCTAAGGGGCCAATAGCTCTTTGACTATTTTGAAAGACTATCTGTTTATGTTAATATATATTGTAGGGATTTCAGATTTAATAAAGAGTATGAAATAGTAATGACAAGTTGAAGACTAATCCTCCGTATTTGTACCCTGGGAGGCCGTGTGCTAGACTTGTCATCAAGAAATCCCGAGTTCACATCGGAATTTTAACCCTTACCATGTCTGTGGCCAATGGGTAAGATATTTAACTTATCCATGCCCCACTTTTGTAACCCATAAAATTAAGAAGTTGGCTAAGTTGGCCTCTAAGCTCCATTGTGGGTCTGAATACCCTCATTGTGAATACCTTGTCTAGTACTTATGGTTATGCCCTTTAATAACATATGCAGGTGAAAGGCAAAAAAAAAAAAAAAAAGATTAGATCTCATTAGAAAATCATTGGTTAACTTACATGACTTCTTTTATCCATGTATTAAGTGCTTCATGGGAATGTCTTACAAGGACCAAGATAAATGAAGATTCTGAGATGATGATGATGATGACAAATATGCATTAATATGGTATATGGCTAACAGTATGATCTTTCTCACCAGAATTCTAGTAGAAAAGTAATAGAAGTGTTATCCCCATTTAACACACAAGGAAACTAAGGCTCAGTGGTGTTACATACGTTATACCCCTAGCCACACGGCATGAGATAATCAGACCTGAAACTTTAACCTAGTTCACCAAAATGCCTCTTTAGGATACTACTTGAGTTTAAAGCTACCAGTGGAAATAGAAAAATAGCCACTCTGCAACTGATTTCAGGGAGTCTTAGTTAGAAACCATCCCAGCTGAAGTTTTCTCAAGGTTCCTCTGTTTCTCATAGACTCCCTTCTAGCATTGCCATCACAAGTATCTATATTAATGGTAAACTCCCAAATATTAATTACCTTCAGGGTTGTGTGAAAAATTATAGATTTCTTCTGTTTTTTATCTTCTAAAAAAAAATCTATTTTTTTTTCTATTTGGGAAAGAAATACAGGCAAATCCTTCTCCACAGATATCCAAAAGTAAAGGTAATTTTTTGTAAATCATTGAATCTGCTGAAGCAGAAAACAGTGCTCTAAATGACCAAGACCTTTTACTAATTATTAAAATACAGATTTACAAAGGACCTATAGTTATAAGAGACTTCAGAGGGCATCTAGTTCAACTCTCACTTTACAAATGAGAAAACTGACTATGGAGGTTAAGAGATTTCCCCAAGATCACAAAGGCAATATTTATAAAAGATGGAATTTGAACAGAGGGCTTATGACTCCAGAAATAATATTCTTTTTACTATACTAAGATTACTTCCCTTTAAATAAGAGGGCAGCTAAATGGCACAGTATATAAAGCAGTAGGCCCAGAGACAAGAAGGAAGTCAAAATGTGGCCTCAGTCCCTGGACTGGTCACAACCACTGTCTGCCTGGGTTTCTTTATCTGAAAATATGGCAGATAATAATACCTACCTCACAGGGTGGCTGTGAGTCTCAAACGAGATAATATTTATAAAGTACTTAGCACACAATAGATACTTAATAAATGTGTGTTCCCTTCTCTTACCTCCTAATAGAAACCAGTCTGCTATGGTTATGTTGATTTTGTTGTTGTCTTCATTATTGTTGGGGAAAAGGGATGGAGGAACGGGGTTGTTTTTTTGTTTATTTGTTTTGTTTTGGGCTTTTTTTTAAAACAAAGAAGAAGAAACTGACTTATTTCTCATCTAGAAAACACACTAAAGACTGTTGGATCTGGAGTCAAGTAGACATATGTTTGAATCCTGCCACAGATACTTTGTAGCTCTGTGACTCAAACCAAGTTACTGAACCTCTCTCAGGTTTAATTTTCTTATTTTTAAAATGGGAATCATAATAGCCCTTGCCTCACAAGATTGTTGTGACAATCAAAACAAAGGAGATAACAAATGTATAGTGCTTTAAAAATCTCAAAACACCATACAACTTATTATTATTTTGTTATTATGCTTTTAAAACTGGCTTCCCATAGAACACTAACCACAATAGAAAAGACAGAAGAATTGAATCAGCCACCAAGCTGGCCCAGTTCAATCATGTCCATCACAGTCCTTCTTCAAGATGTCACATGAGAAACTAACCTGGGTAAAATAGAATGATTAGGCTAAATGAATACTGCCTGATCTGAAAGACTGTAGGGAACAATAGTTAAAACTTTCAAAACTCTCTTGAATATTCTGAAGAATCAGATGCTAAAATGTTAAAATTTGTTTTGATAAAGGTCCACTGTGCTTCTCTAAAATGATTACAATTTGTTTCCTATGAACATTCTCTGTTTATTGAAACTGGCTTCTCCTTGGGGCAATCCCCTTCATGCATATCGTTCCTACTACATGATCCTATTTCCTGAACATCATAGACCTGACTGTTTCTCTCAAGATGAATAAGTGGGTTCCTCAAACCACAAAACCAGGTATCATAGAGTTATTGGAGAGGTGGGGGTAGAACTGTTGGTCACAAGAAAAGTAAGCTCAAATCAAAGCACCTATGGTTGAATCTGATGGGCAGGCAGGCATCAAACATACATTTGCCATCTCTAAGTGCATATGAAATTATTAGTCTCCAAGGCAACTTTCTCTGATAAGTATAGGATAATATGATCATGAGATGTTAGAGTCAGAAGGTATCATAAAGACCATTTAGCTTTACACCATCATTTTGGAGTGGAGGAAATAGATTCAGAGAAGGTAAGTGAATTACTGAAGTTCAGACAGACAGTTTTATGGAAGAGCTAGGAAAGCTGAAATGTAAAAAAAAAAAGTCTATTTACATGTCTGGAATCATAGGTATTGAATTTAAAAACTTAATCCAAGACTACTATTCTTCTCTACAATCCTAGTAATTTTTGCATAATTTTAATATACTTTAGTTCATTGGCATTTTTTAAATTATCTGTACCATAGCTAGATAGGTAAATTAAAAATACAAGCATACATATCACACACACACACACACACACACACACACTCATAATTAAAATCTTTGATGAGCTAACTAGTTACAGCAAATCATTCATTCATAAATATTGGGCATATGACTTGGGGAAATATAAGTTGAACTGGTACTCATAAGGCATTGATTGTGTTTAGTGAGGACTGGGGGAGAAGGCATATTATATTTAATATTGCTTCACCAATGACTCTAAAGAGGAAATTCAGGCAGTCTTTTAATGGATTTATCTGGATAGCAGCAAAATGGAAGAAAAAAAGAATGAACTTCTTTAGACTATCAATATACCTGAGATCTTCTCATTTTAGTAACAAAAATAGCACAAAAGCTCCCAACTTCACACCAAACGCTGGAATTCAACAGTTCTCTGCAATAAGGAAGAGTTTTTGAAACCAGGGGCACACTGCCTGAGAGAGCATGATACCTTTATGGTGGGGGAAAGGGAGGGAGGGAGAAGTCAAGGAAAAAACGACCGAAATCATTAAATGTTGTTCAGAGGTCAAAATTATTGAACATCTTCAAGTACAACACATGCATAAATATATTACCTAGAGTAATACATTGAATTTGAATAAACTGATAGGGAATGCAACACAATGATTAATTCAAACAAGCAATCAACAGCAAGTATTTATGATACTCTTACTATATACCACACACTGTGCTGAGTGCTAGGGATACAATGAAAAAAAAAAGGGTAATAGTCTCTACCTTCGAGGTTTTTATACTCTCAGAGAGAAAACATATACATTTATAAAAATTAAAGGGAGCACACAAGTAAGTTCAACTCCTTAAGTTTAATGCTCTCCAGCTTTAAGCACCATGCACTTTATGACTGACATTCTCCCTATGCTGTTATGATCATACTATTGTGATATTGTAATATGATAGTGATAGAGAGACCAAGACATACATGTGCATCTGATGCTCTGCCCTTCACCAGGCTACTACATAGATTAAGGTCTTGAACTTCTCCTCCTAGGAGCCAGGCTTTTCCTTTCAAGGTTTAGGGTAAGAAATAGTAAGGAATGATCAGAGCTTTTGTGGCTTTTCTCTGCTTGTGGGCTTGTAACTGTCTATTGATTTCAGATATTTCTGCAAAGCATGTGTGTACCCTGCAGGGCTTATGGGGAATAACATTGACATTCTCCCTAGCTGTGTAGCTCTCTATATATGGTTTCAACCCAGTTCAGCTTTGCTGAGCGCAAAACTATGCCTTCCATCATTGAAAAAGATCTTATTTCCCTTTCTCTTTCTATGTATTCAAACAAACACGCAAACCACAGCCAGGTATTTTGTTTGTATTTATTTTGGTTTTTGTCTAACAAGTTATTCTTTTATAAGTAGAAACCAATGTAAATAGTGTGAACATAAAATAAAATAGGGAAAGCAAAATGTTTAACTTTAACTGAACCAGTTGGGGAAAGACCATAGAGACTCACTATTCCAATAGATAGCAAAGTACTGTCTAGAGATACTTAGGAGTCCTAGAGACCCTTTCAGAGATTCTTCAAGGGCAATTATTCTCATAATTATACTAAAGCATCTTAATTTCTAATTTGGTAAATATTGATAGATGTGAACCCCCCCCAATAAAAAAGTTTTTTGGGGATCTTCAATATTTTAAGAGCATAAATGACTATTGAAACCAAAAAGGTTGAGAACCACTATATCTAATCCCTTTATTTTTAGAGATGAGAGAAATGTTGCTCAAGGAGGTAGTGACTTACCCAAAGTAATACAGATATTGAACATCAGAGGCAGGATTTAAACAAAGTCTTCTGACTTGAGAGCCACTGCTTTTTTTTCACTATACCAACCAGAATATAAAAGGGATTGACTGGCAAAAAAAGAAATTTGGCTTCTCCCTGAATGGACTAAGGGAAGCAAGAGAAATTAATTTCGTCTTCCTCCTGACTCATACCCAATCAGCAACACAGTTCTAGTTAGGACCATGTTCACAATAAGAATTTCTCCATTATCTTCTGCCATGTGTAATTGCCTGCTGGTTTCTCTCTCTCCATTCCAATTCATTTTTCCTAAAATGTAGATCTGACCTTATTATCCCCTCCTCAAATTCAATAAAATTTAGTGGCTCCTTGTTACCGCCAAGATCAAATATAAAATCCTCTATCAGGTAGAGACAAGATGGCAAAAGAATAAAAAGAAATGCAATGAGTTCCTCCACCACAAACTTCTCCTCATAGATCTAGAAATGTACCAGATTAGTGAATTAAATCCTGTTAGAGAAATTCCTTAAAAAGTCACCAACCCTACACAGATTAGGGAAATAACTTGGAGTTACTTCCTAGGATGATTGCTGTGGTGACTGGGCTGGAAGCAGGACAAATAATCCTGAAGTGTGGAGTACTACTATTTTCAATGTTGTTGGATTTTTCTACCTGTTGATAGAAGTTGGTCAATGGCCAATGTATGTGTTACCAATCAAGGTGGGCTTTTAACCAGAGGAATTGCTCTTTTCATTGATGAATGTAAGAGGGAGATTGGAAGGACTGTTATTCTCAGGACTCTTTGTTCAGCCTTTGACTATCATAACTGTTTCTACAGTTGGGAAGGAGCTGGACTGGAGACAGAATTGGTGGTCTGAGGAAAGCTTGTATTCCTGTGAGTCTTGGTTTTATCTTCCAACAAGTGGCATCTGGTCAGTGGTTGTGCAAAGGAAAGTGGTTCTCATTAAACTATTTATGAGCCCGAAACTCTCAGAAGGAGAAGAAAGGGAAAGAAATTCATAGGCAAATTTCTCTTGTGATCCCCGTACAGGTGGGAAGATCCAGAAGGATTCAGGAACAATTCTTTGAACAAACTCTCAGGCTTCAGCAGACCACAGGAGATGTGTCTATTGCTGTCATGTCCTTATGCTATAGATTGGTATTATTACTTCTGGAGATAGGAAGAAAAGAGAAATTCCCTCCCCCTTACTTCATTTTAGAAGAAGACATAAGCAAAAACATTCAGATGTAGTTCTGGAGAGGTATAATATAAGACTTGTTGAAAGTTTGCTTTTGTAGTGCATGAGAATGGCCTATCATCCAATTACTGAGAGTTTCCTAAGCTCTTCAGTTGCTTACAAACAATGAACTACACTGCCTTTAATATAATTAGGTTGTTTGCAGAAGGTAGTATGGTTGAGATATTTTTACGTTATTTTTATAAAGAAACAGGTTTGCTTCAATCTCCTTTCTATGTCTCGGTGGGGGCTATTCTTTCTTCTTCTTCAATCCTTACCCCCAGATTCCCAGCACCCTTGTATGTATTTATTTTTTCCTCTTAGAATATAAGTGCCTCGTAGGCACGCACTGTTTTGTATTTGTATCCCTAGTGCTTAGCATCATGCTTGACATATGGTAAGCATTTGAGGAATGCTTATTTATTATTTACTTATTTACTATTTATTTATTATGCTTTATTATTATTATTATTTATTCATCTATTATGAACTTATTCAAACATTATCCCTATGCATTCATACACTTCATACATACAGTCAAGATCCACAGAAGTCTCTGATACCTTCCTTTCCTCCACCCAACATGTTTTCACTTCTTAGGTACAACTTTCCTAGATTTCATTCTGGAAGAGGGAAAAAGCTTAGTACCAGGAGTACCATCACATCTGGTATCTAAAGACATTTTGAGATATGTAGATAGATAGATATAAATATAGATTAGATATAGATATAGATGATTGGAGATGGAGATGGAGATGGAGATGGAGATGGAGATGGAGATAGACAGAGATATACTATCCCTAGCACTTATGTCATGCCTGGCATATAGTAAGCACTTAAAAAATCTTTACTCTCTCTCTCTGTCTCTCTTTCTCTGTATATATGTATGTATCTATACATCTACACACACACATACACATATACATATGCACGTATATATATATATTTATGTATGAATATGTGTGTGTGCTGTGACTGTATATATACATACAGAGTTGATTATCATTATTTACAATAGTTATGCTCTATAAAGTTGCCACAGACATTGAATTAGTGAAGATGCCACAACATTTACTTTAGCACTTTGCAGAGTAGTCTCACATACAGATCACAGAATTTCCTCTTCCTTTTTCTAGATAAACCATATTGCTGCTTCATTAACATTAAATTCATGGCCAATAGCACTATACCTCATGCCTGAATGAAGTTTACCTAACATCTATTTTCTCTGTAAGGCATATCACAGTCTTCTTGTGCTTAGTAACACTAGACAGTACTTTAGCACTGTGCTTGGAGGTTATTTCAAACAGCAAAATCAACAAAATGCAAAAAAAAACACCCCACACTAAATAGACCTCAAAAAGGACACATTTCAGAGTGTTATACTGTCAAGTTGAATATGCAAGTTAGGTGAGATTTTTTTTTTTTTTTTTTGCCACTACACATCTGTGAATGACTATAAAATGCCACAAGCACTGATTTGGGGGTTATAAATAATTTTAGCAAGTAGGTGAATTCACAAACGCAGGATGGAAAATACTGAGAATCAACTATATATTCACATACATATATATGTATGTGTATATATAAATATACACATGTCAGTATACACACACACACATATCCTTTTTTTACCCTTTTAGTTCAGTTAAAAAATAGTAGCTCCTTTAAAAGGAAACATTTACTAAGAAATTAAGTAAAAATAAATATAAATATAGCAGGGGAGTGGCTCAGTAGATAGAGTGCCAGGCCTCCAGTCACCACTTGTTTCTCTTAGCTACCATCTCAGCCTAGTGTCACCAGCTGCTCCATCTTTCTGAGGAGTCAGCCAGGTTGCATCATCACATCAGTCCCTCTCATAGCCAGACCCATGGGGCAACTGCATGGCACAGTGGATAGCAGATCAGGCCTGGAATCAGGAAGACTCATCTTCCTAAGTTAAAAGCTTGCCTCAGACACTTACTAGTCGTGTGACTCTGAACAAGTCACTTAATCCTTTTTGCCTCAGATCCTCATCTGTAAAATGAGCTAGAGAAGGAAATGGCAAACCACTGCAGTATCTCTGCCAAGAAAACCACTGTAATGCCAAGCAAAGGCAACTTCCAAGGTTCAGAATACCAGCATAGTAACTCTCCATTTATTCAGTGACAAATTAAGGCAAAACATTCACAGAAAAGAGAAAATCAAAATATAGCATTCACCAAAGGTAATTCGATAATTTAGTTAGTCCTCAATTCAATCCAAGTACTATTCCATCCCTGGGCAGTACATTCATTTAGTCAATCACAAAGTCTTCTCTCTATTCAATTGGAAATGAGTTTCCAATCATAAATAAAGTACATTCATTTGGTCAGTCACAGAGCACAAAAAGACATGTTTCCCACCCCTGGATCACAACTGAATTATAATTATCATCACTTAATGCCAAGCACCTTCTCAAAAGGGGCAGTGAAGAACACAAAGGTCATCTACCCCTAAGCTACAACAAGGTTAAGATATCATCACAGCATTTAATACCCAAGTAGAGATCTTTTCTTCATCTTGACCTGAAGCAAGTTCTCAGCAATCTCTGCTCCTGGGGATACAAAGCTTAATAAAGCCACACAATACATTGCCAGTGTCCTCATCAATTCACTCTTGGCCTGCAGAACAGTCTCAGAACCCCTGAAAACATCAGCAAGACCCTCTTCCAGGATTTCTGTACACATAAAACAAGAAAATCCTTCTTCAGGGCTTCTGAACCAACAGCAAGGTTCCAGGACCTCTGCAACAACAGCACTGTCCTTCACCAGCAGCTGAATCTGTCAAGACAACATCAAAACAGAGAGGAAAAAATACCAGCACCACAGTCATGCCTCCTAAATTCTTGGAAGCTTTGAATGGCAGCTCTCAAAAGTCCCAGCTCCAACTGGCCCTCTCTCTCTGCTTTCATGATACTGTTCCCCAAAAGTTATTCTGGCCTTCTCTACTGGGGCCTGTCTCTAAATCTACTGCACCACCTCCTCCCAGTTCAGCCCTCTCTCCACATCAACAAGCCCATCCCACAAGTGGGATTCACAAGCTCTGGGTTTTAACACTTAACCCCCAAACCAAGCCAATACAAGGGGATCTTTAAATTTCATTACCATTACAACTCCAAATGGGGTTAGAAAGAGTCAAACACAATTAAAATGTCTGAACAACAAAAACATGGCCAAAGCCAGCATTCCTTTCTGTTTTAAAGTCTATGACTTTATGTTTGTGCTATTCTCTAAGTTCCTGTTTCTTAGCTGAACTATCCTTTTTAGTACAAGAATCAGAGAGAAAGAGAGAGAGAGAGAGAAAGAGTTCATATCTAGTTTTTGTAATGATAGGTATTTAAAAGAAGTCAATATTTTCCCCAATTACATGTTAAAACAATTTTTTTAACATTTTTTTTTAAATTTTGAGTTCCAAATTCTATTCCTTCTTTCTTTTTCCTCTCCCTAAGATGGTATGCAATCAGATATAGGTTATACATGTTCAATCATCTAAAATATTTCCATATTAGTCATTTTGTATTAGAAAACTCTAATAAAAGAAAAAGAATGAAAGAAAGAAAGTGAAAAATAGCATGCTTCAGTCTACATTCAAACAATATCAATTCTTTCTCTGGAGGCAGATAGTATGCTTCATCATTAGTGCTTTGCGATTTTCCTGGATTATTGTATTGTTGAGAATAGCTAAATCATTCACAGTTCTTCATTGAACAATATTCCTTTTACTGTGTACAATATTCTCCTGGTTCTGTTCACTTCACTATGCTTCAGTTCATGTAAGTCTTTCCAGGTTTTTTTTTTTTTCTGAAACCATCCAATTTGTCATTTTTTTATAACACGGTATTACATTACAATCATATAGCACAGTTTATTTGGCCATTCCCCAATTGATGGGCCTCCCCTTAATTTCCAATTCTTTTCCATCACAAAAAATAACTGCTATAAATATTTTTGGACAAACAGGTCCCCCCACACACACCCTTTAAATGTAATTTCTACCTAATCTATTTCTCTGATCCACCACTCTATTTCTTAGCCAGTACCAGATTGTTTTGATAACTACCACTTTGAGATGTTGTATGGTTAGACCAACTTCCTTTACATTTTTTCATTTGTTTCCTTGATAGTCTTGACCTTTTGTTCTTCCAGATGAATTTTGCTGTTATTTTTCATAGTTCTATAAAAATAGTTTTGATAGTTTGATTGGTATGGCACAGAATAGAGAGATTCATTTAGGTAGAATTGTCATTTTTATTATATTGGCTTGGCCTACCCCTAAGCAATTAATATTTTTTCATTTGTTTAGATTTAACTTTATTTGTATGAAAAGTGCTTTGTAATTGTGTTCATATAGTTCCTGGGTTTGTCTTGGAAGAAAGACTATTGTTGTCTACAGTTATTTTAAATGGAATTTCTCTTTCTACCTCTCGCTGTTGGGTTTTGCTGGTCAAATTAAGAATGCTGATGATTTTTGTGGGTTTGGCTAGTATCATACAACTTTGCTAAAGTTGTAAATAATTTCAGCTAGGTTTTTAGTTGATTCTCTAGGATTGTCTAAGTATGACATCATATCAGCCAAAAAGAGTGATAGTTTTGTTTCCTCATTGCCTATTCTAATTCTGAAGGCACCAAAATTAAGGAGAACTAGGAAAGACTTCTTTCACTTTTCATTTCCAGAGAGGAATCGATATGATCTGAGACTGGTTTGTTTTTCTGTGTCTCTATGGGCTTGTATTCATGTGTTAATGTTTTACAGAAGTTTATAGAAATGTACTACACCATTTATCTATCTCCTTGAAGTCTACAAAGAATATATTTTAAAAATATATGTGGGGGCAGCTAGGTGGCACAGTGAATAGAGCACTGGTCCTGGAGTCAGGAGGATCTGAGTTCAAATTCAGCCTCAGATACTTGACACACTTACTAGCTGTGGGACTTTGGGCAAGTCACTTAATCCCAAATGCCTTGCTGTCCCCCTTCCAAAAAAGAAAAAATAGTATGTGTATATATTATATATGGTAAAAAAAAAAAAATCTCACTTGATCCTCAAAACTACCCTGTGAAATACTTACTACTATTATTCCCATTTTATAGGTGACAAAGTTAAAGCTGAAAGAGGTTAAGTGACTTTCTCAAGGTCACAAATTTAGTAAATATCTGAGGCCAATTTTGAACAAAGGTCTTCCCAATTCTAGGTTCTATGATCTACACTGTGCACTAGCTAGCTGTCTAAATATATGCTCATCTTCACACAAATAAAAATAATAACTATCACTTAATGTTTTCAGGTCCTCTCCCATCTGTTGAATCCAAAAGAAAAAAGAAAAAAAAATAAACAAAAAACGATTAAGCTATTGAACTAATAGATCCTACTTCACTAAGTTTTTATTTTTGGTTTTGTGTGTGTGTGTGTGTGTGTGTGTGTGTGTGTGTGTGTGTGTGTGTGTGTGTGTAAAGCTTAGATCGTATAAGTATAGTCATTTTAAAGCTCCCTTGCTCCCCCCAAAATATCCTCTTTCCAATATTGGAGTAAAATTAAAAATCATATTTAGTAAGGGCAAAGTGAGAAGAGCAGCATCTGAAAATGACATATAAGGACTGAATCAAATGCTGTAGAATTTCTGTACAGTCCATTGTTAATTACACTTGCTAATGAAAGAAGAGAGGAAGGGAAAAACAATGAATCCATACCCTTTATTTTTGAGTGTCAGAGTTAGACAGAAATAATCTACTTAGTCAAACCAGATGTCTCTTAGGATTCCTAGCTCATTTCTAAGCTCAGATCAAATAAAACCTCCTACCTGAAGCCATTGCTGATTTCCCCAGTTACCAATGCCCCTCCTTCCAATGAAATTATTTCATATCTGTTTTGTATTTATATGATAGTATCTTTTCTTCAACTGTTTTCCTGAAATCAAAATGCATTCTATCTTCCCCACTGACTTCCTTGAAACTCCTATGACTGACAAGAACAGTTTATTAAGTAAAATAAAGCTTTGATTGTCAGTGAACCTATGCACCCCAGCTGCACATTCTACCCTTCATCTTATGATATTGCTTGTTTTTCATATCTCTAGAACAATGACAACAATAAAAATAATAATAACAATGATCCCCTCAAGGCCCAATCCATTGTCCATGTCATATGGTATGGGTGGAGAAAGCAAAGTAGGGAATGCTCATACTCCTGAAGATCTGTAGAAAGAGTTTAGAACATTACAACAAAATCTCACTAATACACATCGTAATACACTCAATTGGAATATTACCTTTAATGCAATAAAAAGGATACCAGCAAATAAAACTGTATCATGAATTCCAAACTGTCTTAATCAATAATTGAAAGCTAAAGTTTGACAGGTTAAGGCAATATAAGAAGTCAAAGTAGAACAAAGAACAAAACAAACAATTTAAAATCAATCAAAAACCTTACTACAGAGGCTTAGGCATTTATGAAATTAGCAGCAACAGAGAAATCCCAAGCAAGGAGAATTTAGAACATTTTCAGTCTTCTATATATGTAGTCTCAAGAAGACAATATAATAAAAATGCAAATTGTATCAAATGAGAAGTAGCAAGTTTGTACACCATTGATATAATGATTGATGGATCATTTACCTCAAGAGAATAACTGAAATTCTAGCTCTTCTGAAAAACTGATTAGAACTGTATAGCAGAACCTCACTCCCTCTCATGTACTAGACAACAATAAATTCCCATACTGCAAATAAAGACATCAAAATATCTGGAGAAATCAGCTAATAAAATATGCAATTTACAGTGGTCACAGACCCAACTATTTCCCAGGCACTGATCCATAAAACCTTAATAAAATATGTCTAATAAATATTACCATACAAAATATACATAATCTATAAATTTATATGGAATAAAAGGCTTTCATAATGTGAAGAACCAAGGGAAGAAATTAAAGTCACATGGAAATAAGATGAGGTATATGTCATCCCTATTCACTCTGGCTGTTGTTCTGAACAACTCTGTCAGTTGTTCTGAAGATGTTTTCAGTGAGTATAAAGAAGATGAGTTTCCATCCTTATACTCTGTTATTTACAAAAAGCAGCCATTTTATGAACCTCAGCAGGAATGTGTTTTCTATTAGTTATAGTCTACTTTATGAAATTACACTTTGAATGTACTAACAAGGAAGGCCAAATCTTTTTCTAGGTGTTTTTATGAATACTACAGGATTTTCTCTGTATATGATAACATAGACAGAGTTCTGACTGAAAGGTAGAGACAGGGCATGAATGTTCATGGTCCTGTCTAACCTTATAATAATGTAACTCTTTCTCAGAAGGACTCTTATAAGCATTAGTCATTTGATGACTATGGGGAAATTTTAAAATATTGAGGGAGTAGAAAAGGTGGTACAAAAATAAATCATCTTGGGAACATTGTCAAATTGAAGAGTTTCTCTGTTTTTGTCTGCCTTTAAGCTAGGTTATTTTTCCTCTAAAGATCGGAGGGCTACTGTCTTGGAACTTAACCTGATTTTTAAAAGCTCCACAAAAACCAAGACATAAGGGAAGCAGAGATCAGATACAGACACTTGGGTCAAGGGAAAAAAGTGATTATATATAGATCAGAACTATGCTGACAAGAAAGTCAAGGAAGAAGAGACTGAGTCTCTAAAGGTGAAAAGGAAAGGGAATCAGAGAAAGTAAACTATAGGGTAGGGAGAGAAAGAGGATGAATGAAGAAATCTTTATGCATCCATAAACAACCAAAAATGAAAGCTAGTCACACTCCACTTGCCTTCTTTTCTTCACCTCCCAGTGGCTTTACCCAATGTCTGCTGAAGTCCATCGTGGTCACTAGAGGATGAAACTAGCATACAGGAATTGACATATGGGGACATACTTCCTTCCATATACAATTGTTTTCCTGTTACTTCTCTTTAAGATCTTCCAGACATAGGGGGTATAATCACCTTCCACCATTGTTCTTGGTACCCTTCTCCTGGACCACTCTCCACTTTTTTTAAACTATCCTCTGTACCACTGAGTGTACCACTGTACTACCTCAATATCCCACGGGGCAATTTCAGCTAGTTATGTCTATGACTTGTCTTCTAGCCTTGGAGTATTATTGTTTGGTCATGGTCTTGGAGCTGGTTCTTTTGTCCTGTGCTCTTAATAGACCTTTGTAATGACACAGGTGTGCTTGTACAGATTTACAATAATGGGACATTTATTGTCTACCCTCACCTCCAAATTTTGAGCAACAAAAGGATGAAATGGGTCACGCTGGAATGTTATATATTGAGAAATAGAAGATAAAAATGTTCCATGAATGTCATCTGAGATGAAGGATCTTTAAGACATTTCTAAACCACTCATGTTACAGATGAAAAAACTGAGGCCAAGAAAATTGGTGAAGATCAAACAAGTAGTAAGAGTCTGAGGTAGGATTTGAAACCAGGTCTACCTTAATGCTTTATGGATTACATGATCTTGATTTGAATTGCAGAACTCTTGCTTAATTTTATGTGATCTTTGGCTAGTCAGTTAACATTTCTGAGTTTTTGCTTAGAAGTGAGCTCATAATCCTAAGGTGCAGGTAATGATTCTTTGAAGACAACTTTACAGTTGCAATGGGAGAAAACAGATGACTTCCATGGTTATGCCAGATGGCCTCTAAGGTCTATTCCAGATCTAAATTTGTGATTTTATGATCAGATGATTCTGAAATGGAGTCATTTATCCTCACACTGCAACTTCTGGGTTGTCTCCAAGAAACCACTGCCTGCATAGAAGCACCTCAAGTAGTCATTTTTGCTCTTTCCAACCTAAAATTGCTTTTAATTTGCTTTGCAAATATTTTGTTTTTGGTGAGGCACCATGGCAGAGTGTACAGGGAACCAATCTTAGAGCCAGGAAGAACTGGTATCAAATACTCCCTATTATATATACTGGCTGGATGACCCTGGACAAATCATGCAACCTTCTCCACACCCTAGGCATCCTTCTAAGACTTAAGTTGCACAGAAATGATATGAATTGTTTGATGGAGTTTCTTCATAAAAGAATTGCTCATACCAATGAAATCACAGGTCCAGTCCTTATCTTTCCTGTTCTTTATTTTTCACTTCTCTTGGGGGGAGGAGGGTGTTAAATGCCTCAGCAAAATATAACTCTTTGAACACAAGCCATTGCATCCGAAATCTAGAGATGATAAGACTGAAAAAGTTCAATCTCAACTTTCTATGGGTTAGGAAAACAGGAAATCCAAGTCCACAGATTTTAAGTGACTTGCATGCAGGTAGGTAGACTATGAATTCCTTGAGAGCAAGGGTTTTTTGTTTGTTTTTTGTTTTGTTTTGTTTTTTTGGGGGGGGCATTGTTTTGGTTTTGCCTTTCTTTGTATCCCCAGCATTTAGCACAGGGCCTGGCAAATATTTAAGCACTTAAGAAATGTTTGTTGACTTGACTTATTGATGATTTAAATAGCAGAGCTGGGATTCAAGCTTATACCCTGAAACTAACATTTAGTGAATATGATTTTCACTGTACCAGGCTACTTTCATATTTGTATTCTTAGCTCTTTGAATGTAGTAGGTACTTAATAAATTAAATCAAACCAAATCACTAGCAGAATATTTGTTTTATGTTGGTGACTCATGAAATAAATAAAACTACAGAAACACATTACAAAGTACATGTGAGCACAAATTAATTGTAATGAATACAAATTAAATACACAAGTGTAGAGAGAATAAAGTAAGGGACCCTTAATTAGGTTTGGAACATAATATTGGAGGGAGATTCTAAAGGTAAAATGAAAATTTATGGTGAGACAATTTTTAAAAAATATACATCAGGGTAGGCAGAAGAAAGGGTAAGAGTGGCATGTATCAAGCTAAAAGTAGGAATACACCAATCACACCCATAGAATAGCATTGCCAAAAGTGACCTTAGCAATCATGCCCTCTAACACCCTTATTTTATGGGCAAGAAAAATGACAGTCCCCAAAGACAAATGGGAGTCAGTCAGTTACTCAATAAGCATTTATTAGCTATTGGGGTGGGATTTTAACTGGGACTTAAAAGAAGCCAGGAGATTGTTTCCTACAGTTTATCTGGGTGTGATGAGGTACAGACTCTGGGAGCCACTTGAGCTCTCCTTGAATCTTCCTATGGAAGGCATTTGCCTGAGGCCAAAGGTAGCCTTTCATTGTAGCTCTGCCCACATCTTTAACTAGCCCTCTTGTCCAGCAATTTCCCACCCTTTATCCTCCTTTCCTACCCTTGAACTGGCCTAGCTCACCATTGTCTGTGGTCTCCTGGTAGCCTCTAGTAACTTCCCACCCTTAATCACTCATTATTGGAGTCTGGCCTCATCTGACTCCTGAAGACCCTCCCCAAACTACCACCCCTAGATTCCCACAACCTTTCTGTATATAAGATCCCATCTTCCCTCCATGTGGTGTGAGAGCACCATAGAATGACCTAGCATAGACTTGCTCTGTGAGAGGGCAGTAGAATGACTTAGCATAAACTTACCCTGTCCTGCTTGCCCAACACAAGCATCACAGACACCTAGGCTCCTTAAGAGTCTACCCCATATGGCGAACTTTTAATGAACTTTCAATAAACTTTGCTTTTCTTTGGCTGAGAGAAGACTTGAGTCCTGGAGTGTTGGTATTTTGGGGTCTCGAGCAACCCTGACCCTCTTTATGGGTAACTTCTTCATTTTTATGGTTCCCTGATATTGGAAACACTGCTAATCTCAAGCTCTTCTCCAGCTGGGACTAGAAGGTATGTAAGCCTCTCTCTTTCCCTATTGCATTACCTTCTCGTTCTCCAAGTACCTTGGAGGTGTGTTTTTTTGCATGTTTTTTTGTGTTTTATTTTGTTTTTGTAGGTGTGACCTCTCAGGTCTCATTAGGTCAGACAGCTAGGAGGCTGTCTTGTACTCAGCCTGACCTCTCAGGTTCTTGGTCCTGTTTGGTTATGTTGGAGAACATGGACCTGGATGAAGCTTCTGAAGAATGGAAGACAAGAGGGCTAGCTAAAGACTTGGGCAGAGTCACAATGAAAGGCCACCTATGGCCTCAGGCAAATGCCTTCCATGGGAAAATTCAAGGAGAGCTCAAGTGGCTTTCAGAGCCTGTACTCCAAAGATTCAAGGAGATCTCAAGGGGACTCCCAGAGCCTGTACCTCATTAGGTGTACCCGGATTTTCCATTGTGAATTCATCCCAGGATCAGAGAAATCCAGAAATTTGGCTATTCACTGGCTGCAGGGTAGTTCAATAGACTACTATGTTAAAGGGAAAGGAGAATTCTAGTGTTATCCTGTTACTGATACAATTATTATCATGGTAAATCAGTTATTCAGCAATGATCACACTAGTCCACCTGCCCCATACCTATCCAGTTGGTCTGTTAGTGACCAAACCAAAAACTTTGTTTTAAAGCGTACTTTATTTATGAATTACCATAAGAAGCACAGACTTTTGGAATTGGAAAGGACCTTATGAATTATGTAAACTAAGTAAACTTTTTCATTTCATGAAGGAGGAAACAGATCCAAGGAAATTCCAAATTTCCCAAGGTAGTGACAGAGCTAGTACTCAAAATTTCCTGACTCAGTTCACTGTTCTTTCCACCACACCATATATTCCCTCAATTATTTTTCTAGTTGATCTGAATATATAGCTAATAACTATTTTAAATCTGGAAATCATTTAAAATATTCCCTAATAAAAAGATAATTTTCATTTCCAATAAACAAGAAGCTTGAGTTTTTCTTTTTACCGTGTGGTAATAGAAATCACAAATCTGTTGCTGCAAATACATAATGTGGAATGAGAGCTTTTTTTTTTCCTCTTCCATAATCCTTTGAACTTTCAAGTATGTCTTCATGGTGTATTTCCACCTAATCAATAAAATCAATTTTTTTAAAAAATCAGCATTCATCTCAAGCAAAAATGACCATGAGCTATGCATTAATTTTTTCTTCTGAATGAAATGAACAAAAACATCATTTTATTCTACTTTAATTGATCTTCGTTGATGATTTTTATAAATCAAAACCTTAAGATAGGGAAAACCTTGCATAATACTTTATGGATACATCTAATGTTTTATCTAATTTTCCTATAATTAGAAACACTCTGGGACAATCCTGGAGAAGTGGGGAGGGGGCGGGGGTGAAAACACCATGGAAGACAACTGATTTGACTTTGGTTATCCAGGCCTTGTCTTCTCAATTAATCGTAACCATGCTGAGGAAAGTGAGACTATGAAGGCAATTGGTACAATAGTCTGAACAAGAAAGGTAAAGAGAACAGTAAAATTAGAGTGACTAACTGACCCAACTAAAAGAGGAAGCAACTTATTATCAGATATCCTTCTGAAAGGGCATTATAATAAGGTGAAAGTAGCAATTCTTTGGATTTGTAGACAGTCACAAGAATGCCAATTTCAGTAAACTGATGAATTATTTTAAAAAGAGGGAAATGTTGTGTATGAAAAATAAAGAATCTGCAGTAAGAAAAACCAACAAAATAAAAGCCTTTTTTTTTTCCATTCTCTGCAAAGCATTTCCAAATTGATCTTCCTAATAATCAGCTTGTATCATGATACTCTCCTATTCATGAACCTAGATGATTTCTCTCTTATCTGGCAGTATGAGAAGTATTCACTTTGTTCCTGGGCCCTATGGGTTAAAAATATGGCCCCAAACCCAAAGTAACTTGCAATATAGATGGGGAGACGACATACGAACATGATAAATAGCGGAGAAGAGGGCATTGTATCTAACAGAATGATATGCTGATGTAATGAAATGTTAAATTGTTTGGCAAAGATGTTGAGAGAAAAAGTAGACAAGAAGGTCTAATTGTGTAGTGAAGATAATTTATTAAAAGGAAAGATTAAGTGGATTGCCACAAATCAGGGTTCTTAGATTATGGTTAGGAAATGAACAGTCATTTTTTTTTCATTCTTTCTTATTCAGATAACCAGAAATAAACGGATATCTTAAATATATGGGAATATCTATTTTGTATGTGCTAATTTGTGTTCATGTTGTCTCCTTGGGTAAAATAGAACTTTCCTGAGGTCAGGACTATTTTTTTTTTTTAGTTGTATTTCTTGGGAATAGCACAGTGCTTAGCATATAGACATTTAATAAATGCCTCCTGATTCTTTTTTACATAAAGTAATGGAAATAATGCTTAGGTAAATTTTATTTTCCTAACTTTTTTTTTTTTTTTTACATATTGGATGAATGTTTATTCAATCTAAGTTCCTGGAGGGCATGGACTGTTGTTTTAATTTGTTTTGATTTCACTACTGCTTAGCACATTACTTAGTTGGTAATACTTCATTATTTTTTCAATATAACTTAATTTTATTAAATATATATATATATAGTGCTAAAGTCTTGCTCTCTTTAATTCATAAGACATATAATGGTGGCTGATCAGAAGGGTATACACAGGATATTAAACCTGTGTGAACATGCACATGTCATATCTCTCTGATCCTCGGTTCCCCCAGCTCTAAAATGTGTAGCACTTACTTAAAAAGTGTTATTATAAGGAAACTGTTTATAAACTTTAAGTCATAGAAACATGTCCCTCTTCAGTCTTCAGATTTGCCAGTTATTGAATGGTGAGCTTGCACTAGAGGATATCATAGGTTTTGCTTGTCCTATGAATCCTGTAGTTTGAGAGATAGCTTGTTAAAATGAAAAGGGATCTGATTAGGAGTAAGAGAACTTGAGTTCAAATGCTACCTCAGTCAAATCATCTCACTTGGGCAAATCATGTCATGTCTCTGAACCTCAGTTTCTTCATCTGTAAAATGAAGAGATTGGATGAGATGACCACAAAGGTTTTTTTTCCACAACTGCATAATTTTCTCTGCATAATTTTCACATGAGGATAATTGGATTATCCTGTAAAACCCAGGCGTACTGAGCACTTTCCTAGCTCCATATACTATTTTTTTCCATGTCTAGAAACTCCCCTCCCCTTTCTTCACCCATTGAATACTACCCATGCATTAAAACAAGGTTTTTAATTTTTTCTCTGTCTCTGTCTCTCTGTCTTTCTCTCTATCTCTCTGTCTCTCTGCCTCTGTCTGTCTCTATCTGTCTGTCTGTCTGTCTGTCTGTCTGTCTCTCTCTCTCTCTCTGCTGTGATTTGAGAAATTCTTGTGGCCTCTTGCCAAGGTAGATCAAGGTAATACAAATCCATCCTATCTATGACACGAATGATATGATAAAATACAATAAAATTTCTTCCCTTTTAGATTACACTGAACTCTATATCTTGTATTATCTGGTTATTTTTAGCTTATCTCACCTATTAGTTTGTATACCTTCTGAGAGCAGGAGCTGTTTCTTTGCCTTCTTTGTATTGCCTCTATTTATCAGAGTACTGGGCATATAATAGGCATTTAATAAATGTTTGTTTATTAAGTGATTAAATGCAGCAAGAATAAACTATATATGGTACTTGTGTGCAACTCATTATGCTTGGCTTTTTGAGTGAAGCCCAAATTTGAAATATAACCCTGTTTTTGCCCTCACAGAGCTCACAGTCTGGTAAATGAAGTGAAAAGGAACATTGATAACTATAATACACATTATTACTGGAGAAATGCATAGAAGAGTTCACAAAATAAAGTAGTATGTGAAGTCTGAGAGGAAAGCCATTACTAATAAAGGAATCAGGGAAGTTATCTTGAAGTTGTGCTTTAAAGGATGGATATCAATTTAACAGTTATAGAAGAAGGAAGCCAGTAACTTCTCTAAGCCCTCATATCTAATTCTGGCTAGTGGAATGAAGAAAGGCTTCTTGGAGGAGTAGTACCTGAATTGAACCTGGAAAGAAATGAAGGCATATCCAGTAAAGAGGAAAAGAAGGAAGGCATTGGCTTCTGAACCAGTACAGAGAGGATATTTGAAAGATGCAGGTAGAAAAGATTGGGGCAGTGGATAGAGTGCCGGGTATCAATTCAGGAAGATTTGAGTTCAAGTCCCGTCTCAGACACTTATTAATTATATGACCCTGACAACTGACTTGACCCTGTTTGCCTCACCTTCCTCATCTATAAAATGAGCTGGAGAAGAAAATGGCACACCACTTCAGTATCTTTGCCAAGAAAACCCCAAATGGGGTCATGAAGAGTCAGATACAACTGAAAGCAATGGAACAATAACAAAAAGGAAAGATTAGAATTAGAATTCTATTTATAGAATGAGGAATAGCTCCATCTGGGTATAATACACTATGAAGGACAGTAATATGAGATAAGATTGGAAAGATAGTTCGGAGTCAGAATGGGGAAAGTCTTAAATGTCAAACCAAACTCAGATTCAGTATTTAAATGGATTCATAATTTCATGACAAGTGAATTCTATTATTTGAACTCTTTGAGGTATCTGTGCCAAAATGGAAATCCTCTCACAGAAAAAGGAGTTAGGAAGTGTACACATATATCATATGTATACAGAGATAAAAATAGATAGCTAGAGGTATCTATGTGCATGTACTCTTGTGTATTAGTCTTTCCTAAATAAAAAGTTAAATTGAGAAGCAGGTGTTTTCCCCTCCATATAAGTAGTCTTTTTTTCTTGATTACTCATTTTTACTTAAATGTCTCTATATCTTAGGCCATTAAATATACTTATCTAATGTTTAATCTGTGGTCTCTTTATCTTTCTGTGTCTCTGTCTCTTTCTATGTGTCTCTCTTTTTTCTATGTGTCTCTCTGACTCTTTCTGAATCTGTCTCTTTGACAATCTCTGTCTGTCTGCCTCTGTCTCTCTGTTAATGTTTTCATCTCTATCTATTTCATATCTCAGTCTCCCTCTGACTCTGTGTTTCTCTCTCTCTGTCTGTTTCTTTCTCTCTGACTCTCTCTCTGTCTTTTCCTCTTCCTCTCTGTCTTTGCAATCTATCTCTCTGCCTTTCTTCTCCTTTTTTGCTTAACCTGCTTAAAACCGTGAACTTGTACCATTTGCTCAAATAAATAGTTTTGGCTGCCATGTTTTGTTGTTCCCACATGTCTTAAAAACTACTTTTAAAATGTCAATAAAGGCCATCCTTATTGTCTACAAACATCTGGCTTTCCTCATTATGTATATAGGATAGGAGGAACTATGGACCAATTTTACTGTTTTTATTCCATTTGAATTCTTTATACAGCTTTGTTCCTTTACATTCCCTGCCTTTGAGCACTACAGCGATTTCTACTGTGTCATAATTTAACCCAGAGTCATTTTACAATGACAAAGAGTGTCATGGCAAAAAGATAGGCTCTTTTCTTACTTATTCCCTTAAACCGGACACAACACATTTGCTTTTGCTTTTTCAAGGTTCCACTTCAGTGCTATCTCTATTACTTTCCCTTCACTAGAAAATGACCTCTCTCTCCTGGAATTTCTCATGTCACTTTGCTTCAAACTTTTCCTTGTATGTATATTTAAATTATAGAATAGTTTTGTCCGAAAAATATTGGTTGTGTGTCTCTGGGCAAGTCACTTTACTTTTCTGTTCTAAGCCACTCTTTTCCATTAGACTCAATTCCAAAAACAGCTGCAGATCTATATTGGTATTGGAGGTTTCCTCACCTAGAAGTTTATGATCCCAGTGAAATCTCAGGTCCAGTCTCTATCATTATCTCTATACGTAGGCATTAATGAACATGCTTTTCCCCCCCTATCACTATCACCACTGCTGTTAGATTATAAAGTTCTTGATGGAAAGGGTTAGGTTTTATTTCATTTCTTTACCCCTAGCACACTAGAAAACTCCTCAATCTAACTATATGATAATAATGTCTGACTATATAGTGTTGCTCAGAGATGTGGGTGATTTTGCCCATGGTCACACAGCTGGTAAATGAATGAGGCAGTATCCAACCACTCTGTATAACTTTGAAATTGATTTTCCTAAATACCATTTTGGCCATCTTGTTCTCTTATTTAAGGAATGCTAGTGGTTCCCTCTTTTCTTTAGAATAGAGCATAAACTTCTCCATTTGCCTCTTGAAGCCTTTTATAATCTCACTCCAAACTAACTTAACCAAATTTATTTCTAATTACTCTCCATATGTTCCAGTCAAACAAACCTACAGGTTGTTGAGTATACAGTACATGAATCTCCTTCCTCTCTGCCTTTATAAGTGCTGTGTCATATACCTGGAACACACTTTCTTCTCAGCTCTGCCTCATATAATCCCTAGATTTCTTCAAAGTTCCATTCAAGGTCTGATTAAAAAAACTAGTTTGTCCAGATTCCCCCAATTTGCTCGTGCCTTTCCTGAGGAAATCAGTTTGTATACTGTATTTCATTTTCTATATATATGTCATTCTTCCCAGTGGTAGCTTAATATGTAATGGAGGTTTTGGTGGGGGGAAGGGATGGAAAGAACACATCTATGCATCTTAAGTTGGTTATGAGATCTACTTTGCCCTTGATAGCTGGGCCCAAATCTCCCCAAACTGAGGTGCATGGCCATCCACAAATTTAACTCACACCTATCCCTCCTGATTAAGGAGATTGCAGTAGTATCTCCTCTTCACCAATCCCCTGATTGACAAACCTTTAGAGTCTGTCTCATGACCTACCAATTCATCACCCTCAAAATCAAGTGTTCATGAGGAATTATAGGTCTTATTCCTCATGGCTTAAGATCTCTTTGGAAGTCTCATGAATTCAGTTCCCACTCAGCAAGAACAAGTGTCCTTGTCATTACTCACACCCTAGGATTGAGTAGTTAACCTTGGTCAAGGAAGACCATAGTAAAGTGGGGAAAAAGTCTCTGAAATAAGAGGACATGAATTTGAACCCCACCAATAATACTTATGACCTATATAACCTTGAACAAGCCACTGAGCCTCACTAGGCCCCAGTTTTTTCATCTGTATAATTAGAAGGTTGCACTAAATAGCCTCTAACATCCCTGTTAGCTCTAGAGTTACAACCTATGACTCACAAACAATAATTTAGGTTGATTAAATGAATTAACAAATCAGAGACTATTAACAATTTTCTGATAAAGAACCCATAAGAGTGGCATATCTGACCATTCCTTGGCAAAAAATCTGATATTAAGTGTCAAGAAAAACAAAGGATTTACTCCTGTCACAATGGTAGAATCTGGAAAAAAAAAAAACCCTTATCTGCCCTTATATACCTGTCTGCTGGACCAGCTGACAGAGACAATGCTATTGACAGAATTTGACCTCCAGGGGGTATAAAATAGAAATGGAAAACTGGAATGTAATAAAGACAACATTCTACATTCTGTGTGGTCTGTAGAATATTGGTTAGATTCTTCAGCTTATACAGTGACCCTGCAAATGACCAGGTTCATCACTATCACTGCCCCAGGCAATTGTGGCCAATCTTGAAGGTCAATGTTCTGAAGGACTTTAAAATCTACTAATAAAAAAAAAACAACATGTCAGTGGGAACAACTAACCTGTGATCAACACCTCAGAGCCCTGACTCCATTGCCTGGATTGTAATTGGTAGCTAGTAAAGAAAAGCTCATCTCTATCATCTCTGCCTTGCTTATAAAATGATTGGCCATCAATCAAATTATGTTTTTATCCCAGGAATACAGCACACAAATTTATATGCATCTGTTTAGATACACATATTCATATGTACACCCATGTATATACTGCAACATGGCATCTATGCCTACATACAGTGAACATACAAATGAATATACACATGTGTGCATATAATGCACAAACATGTACACTCATAAATTACATATATACATCCCTATGTAGTACAATGCAAATATGCATACATAGACATGAACATATTCAAGCACATGCAAGTATGTATGTATATGCATGTACATGCACTTATATGTGGACTGCATATACAGTTAATTGCACTGCATGTAAGATACATGTTTATATATTGTACATGCATGTATACAAGCATGTGTATATGTGTGTGCCTATATATGCATGTATGTGCATGCACGCTATGCTAACTTGTGCTGTGTGCACATGTGTGCATGTACACTGTGCTCACATGTGCACTACTTTGCTTGGGCATATGTATGTATATGTATGCTCATTCATATGACAAGACCCCAGAGAAATATAGAAACTCACACAGCAGTACCAGCAGGGAAAGACTTTGCTAAACCATTGTAGTTAAAAAGAATTTCTTGACACCCATGTTCTAAAAGAATTTCAAATCTGTCAGGAAAAAAGAAAATGATAATCATTCTCCAGACATATCATACAGAAAAGCCCAGCTCCCCAGAGATCTCCAGCTAAAATTCCTAACCTTGTTGCCTGGACATTAACATATTGGATATTTGACACCTTGATAACTGACATCTGAAAGAGAAAAAAACTGGGATAAGTCATAAAGACCATGCTTGCTATCCAACCCTTCCCATCCCTCATTGCTCTCAGCTCTTCATGTTTTTAAGGCAATGTATCACCTTGAAAAGAACAGTGGTTTAGGAGTCAGAGGACTGAGCTTCTAATTAAGTTCTGGCACTGACTAGAGCTAAAAAAAAGAAAAAAAAGAAAAAAAAGAACCTCAGAGGTTACCAGATCGATTTAACTCTTCATCTAAATCTAAGACACTGTGTAATAATCTTGGTACTTACTCATCTGTTTCCATTTCTCTGCCTGTGGTCCTGTATGTCTCCTTGCCTGCCATCCATGATTACATTGATTCCTATAGCTTCAATACTGCTTCTTCTCTTACCCTAATATGTCCTCTCATTATGACAGTATTAGCCCTGCAAACCAAATACAAGTTGACAGGGGTGGAGCCAACAGGGCTAAGAGAATTGGACATTTCTGCTGAGTTAACCCAACCAAATCCTCTAAACAAATGTTAATAAACACTGACTCAGACAAAGATTAAAAAAAAAAAGATTCAGTATCCGGTGGAAAACTTAAAAGGACTAAAAGATAGGTGTGTCTATCTGAAGACATTGAAGTTGGGGTTGACTAGTAGTGCACAGGAAATGGGAAACAAGTAGCACCAGCTGTGTGGTCTGGGGGTGGAAATAACACCAGCAATGGTGGCAGCAGCAACAATGGCAACATGGCACCAAAAATAGTAAGCAGATTAAACTGCTGGTCAATAGACTCTTTTGCTGATGCTAACATGGGATGCCTCCTCCTTCTCCTCCTTCTGGGTCACAGTTCTATGAAAGAAAAGAGTGGTTACAGTCTGCAGGTCACAAGGGAGCATAGTTCCTGCCTAAGTAAGGACCAGAGCACAGACCAGAAGTGTAGTGACCAGAGCTCCCCCTAGATCTTGCCACCTTGGATACAGCAAAAACCTATGGGCCATCAGATCTAGCCACCTAGTCACAGAAGTTCAAATTAGTCATCACCACCAACCCCTACCCACAGATGAGCAGAGTCCAACTTTACCATAAAGACCAAAGCCAAGACATGAACTGGAAATATGAGCAAATAACAACAACAGAAAATGAATTTGACTATAAAAAAAAAAACTTCTAAAGCAACAGGGAAGCTCGAGACACAAATTCAGAAAAAAAGACAATGACTTTAAAATATCCACAAGCAAAAATCACCCCCCAAAAGAAAAATACAAATTGTACATGAGCGCAACAAGAATTCCTAGAAAAACTAAAGAAAGAGATAAAAAGAGTCAAAAAAATAAAAATCAAATAATAATGTAGAAGAAACATTGGGACAAAAAATAATAGCAACAGTAAAGTTATTTTTAAAAAGAGGTTTAATAGCTTTGTAAAAAAATAAACAAAACCTCACTATAGAAAATAACTTCTTAAAAATTAAAATTGGTCAGGTGGAAGCTAATGACTTGTTGAAGCATTATGAAATAATTAAACACAATCAAAAGATTGAAAAAATAGAATAAAATGTGAAATATTTCATCAGGAAAAAAAATTGACCTTGAAAATAGATGGAGGAAAGGTAATTTAACAATTATTGAAGTACCATAAAATATTGATTTTTTTTTTAAAAAGAGCCTAGACATCATATTCCAAGAAATTGTAAAGGAAAGCTACCCGTATATCCTAGATCCAAAGGGCAACATAGAAATATATATAATTTATCTATCACCTCTTGAAAGAGATCTCAAAATGAAAAGTTCCCAGAACATTATAGCAAAATTCCAGAGCTCCCAGGTTAAAGTAGAAAGACTGTGAGTAACTAGAAATAGACAAATCAAATATCATGGATCCACATTCTGGATCACACAAAATTTAGAAGCTACCATTATATAAAGTAATGAAGGAATTGGAATATGCCATTCTCACTGGAAAAGGAGTTGGGATTACAACCAAGAATAATCTACCCAGCAAGACTGAGCATGACCCTATGAGAGAAAAGTAAACATTAAATGAAATAGAGGATTTTCAAGCATTCCTGAGGAAAAGTGCAGAGACAAATAGAAAATATGACATTCATATCAAAGCTCAAGAGAAGTATAAAAAGAAAAACATGAAAGAGAAATCATAAAGGACTTAGTAAGATTAAACTATTGACATTCCCATATGAGAAGATGATATGTGTAACTTAAAAACTTTTCATTATTAGGGCAGTAAGAAGGAGTCTCCAAGGACAGAAGGGATAAATTTGAGTGTATTATGTTGGAATAATCTCAAAATAAAAATGAAAGTGTGAGAAAGAGGGATAAACTAAAAAAATAAGGAAGGGGAAGGAAGAATTGGGAAAATTATCTTACAAAAACAGGCTCACAAAGAATTTATATAAGAGAAGGGAAAATCAGTGGAGGGAGTAGTCAGTATTTGAAGGTGTCATGTGAACTGGTTTTAAATGGAAGAGAATACACACACACATATGTATAAAAATGAGTGTATACACATACACACAGACACACACACACTCAGTTGGATATAGAAAGTCATCTTGCCCAACAAGGAAGTAAAAAGGAAAGGGAATAACAGAAAGGTAGGGTGTTGGTAAGAGAAAGAGGAAGGAAAGAGAGAAAGTAGATTAAGGGAGTCAATGATCAAAAGCTAAACATTTTTTGAAGTAGGGAATAGGATAAAAAAAGAAATGAGTAAATAGAAGAGAATAGGATAGAGGGAATCAGACAGTTGCTATTCATAATTGTGAATGCAAATGGAGATGAATTCACTCATAAAATAGAATCTAGTAGCAGAATGGATTAGAAACTGGAATTAAAAAAATATGTTGTTTACAAGAGACACAGTTGAAATAGAAATATATAGACAATGTTAAAATAAGGGGTTAAAGCAGAATCCATTCAGCTAAAGTGAAAAAAAGAAAGGCAGGGATAGCAATTGTTATCTCAGACAAAGTAAAGTAAAAAATACACCTACTTAAAAGAGATGTTCAGGGAAGCTACATTTTGCTGAAAAGATAATGAGATAATAGCAAAACTGAACATATATGCCCCAAATGCCATAGTATCCAAATTCTTAAAGGAAAAGTTAAATGTTTTATAGGAAGAAACAGACAAGCTATTCTAGCGGGAGACCTCAATTTACCCCCTTTCAGACCTAGATAAATCTAAGTAAAAAATAAACAATTAAGGAAATAAGGAGATGAAAAGAATTTTAGCAAAATTAGATATGATATTTCTCTGGATAATTTTGAATGGGAATAGAAAGAAGTGTACCTTTTCTTGGCTATCTATGGTACCTTCACAAAAATTGACCATGAATTTGGACAAAAAAAAAACCTCATGAACAAATGCAGAAAAGCAGAGACCAAAATGCAATAAAATGATATTCAATAAATTGGAAAATAAATTATGTAATTCTAAAAAATGAATGGACCAAAGAATAAATCATAGAAACAATAAATAATTTCATTAAAGATAATGATAACAATAAGACATCATGCCAAAATTTGTGGGATGCAATTTATGTCAATTAAAAAAAAAGAAAGAAAGAAAAGATCATTGAATTGGGCATGTAACTAAAGAAACTAGGGAAAAATATACCTTTTAAAATTCCTAATTAAACACCAAAATAAAATCCTGAAAAATCAAAGGAAAGATTAATAAAATTGAAAGTAAAGCAAACCATTGAAAAGATAAAACAAAAATGTGGATCTGTGGGGGTTAAAAAAAAAAAGTAAAATAGATAAACTATTAGCCAATGAGTAAAAAAAAGGAGAAAACTAAATTAACAGTTTCAAAAATGAAAAGGGTGAATACACAACCAATGAAAATGAAATCAAAACAATTATTAGAAGCTATTTTGCCGAGCTATATGCAAATAAAACTGATCATCTAAATTAAATGAATAAATATTTACAAAAATATAAATTACCAAGATTTACAAAAGAGGAAATAGAGTATTCAGATAACCTTATCTTAGAAAAAGAAATTTAACAAACCAAAAACAAATTCCCTAAGAAAATATCCTGAGGACCAGTTGGATTTGCAAGTGAATTCAACAAAGATTAAAGAAGAGTATTTAATTCCAATATTATACAAACTCTATGGGAAAATACATAAAGAAGGAGTATTACCAAGTTCCTTCCAAGATGCAAAATATGATTTCAATGCCTGAACTAAAGAGAACAAAAACAGAGAAAGAAACCTATAGACCAATTTCCCTAATAAATATTGATGGAAAACTTTTTAAACAAAATATTGTCAAGGAGATCACAGCAATATATCACAAAGATCATACACTATGAGCAGGTTGGATATATTCTAGATATGTAGAGTTGGTTCAATATTAGGAAAACCATCAGCTAAATAGATTGCATCAATAAAAAAAACAACAAAAATCATATGAATATAACAATAGATGCAGAAAAAGACTTTAACAAAATATAATTTCTCCCACTCAGCTGTCAAACCCTGACACTCTCTGGGAGATGAAAGTTTCTAAGGATAAGGCTGTCTCTCACCTCAGTTGTCCCTAGGGCTTGTTGTTTGTTGTTTCAGCAGAGTCTGGAGGTGTTTGCACTTCACTCAGGTTGAGCCTCTGCTCCTGGACATTGAATCTTTCCTGGGGTCTTCTCAAGTTGTCTTAGGAGGACAACTGCTTTACTCTGACTTTTGTTTATTTCCTCTGCTCAATGTTCCCTCAGAGGTGATATTTTGTCTTTTTTTGTGGAGAAAATTTGGACAGCCAAAAGTTTTCTGATCTGTTCCACCATCTTCCCAGAATCCTCTCTTCTAAATCATTAATAATTAGAGAAATGCAAGCAAAACAATTCTGAGGTGCCACTTCATACCCTTCATATTGCCCAACATTACAGAAAAGAAAAATAACATGCTGGAGGGGATGCAGGAAAAAAAAAAAAAAAACAGGTACACTACTGCACTGTTGGCGGAGGTATGAATTGGTCTAATCATTTTGGAGAATAATATGGAATTATACCCAAAGGGCTATAAAATTACACATTGACCCAACAATATCACTACTAGGTATTTACTATGAAGAGATAAAAGAAACAGGACCCATTTGTACAAAAATATTTATAAAAGCTCTTTGTGTGGTGGCAAATAATCAGAAAGTGAGGAGATATCCAGCAACTGGGGAATAACTGAACAAGTTGAGGCAAATGGTTTTATGGAATGCTACTGTGCTATAAGACATGATAAAGTGGATTGTTTAAGAAAAACCTGGGAAGACTTATGAGCTGATGCAAAGTGAAGTGACAAGAACTAGGAGAACATTCTACAAAATAAGAGCAAATATTAACAATGAACAACTGTGCAAAAACTTAACTACTCAAATCAATAGAATGATCCATGACAATTACAAAGAACTCATGATGAAAAATACTATCCACCTCCAGAAAGAGAATTCATAAACTTTGATTGCAGCTTGAAGCACATTTTCTTTTGCTTTCATTATTTTTCTCCTTTCTTTTTTCACAATAGGGATAATGAAGAAATATGTTTTGTATGACTTCACATATATTATGGATATTATATTTCTTGCCTTCTCAGTGGGGGTTAGGGTTGAGAGGGAGGGAGAGAATTCAAAACTGAAATATCAAAGAAGTTATCGGGTGTTGACAAAGATACTCTTCACCATATTTTCTCATATGGACTATGGACAAAATTATTGTGGTTGTAATTCATTGTTCAAAACTCCAGAAGTCACCCTGACCATGAAGATCTCTTGGGGTGAATGTGAAGTATGGCTCACTTAATTTCTCCAGATCTTAGTTTATTTATCTATACAATGAAGGGGATAAAACATACTTCAATGGAAGCAATGCTGGAATGCAGAGGCAATAGGTTCAAATCTTACCTCTCACACATTACTTGTATGAACTTTCACAAATCACTTAATTTTCGTGTTATAAAATAAAGTGGTGTAACTCAATGGTGTCTTCTAGGTCTAGATAAGCAATCCTGTGAAACTTCACAGAGAAGCTCTTAAGAAGAAACTGATTCATAGGATAATGAATCAGTGTAAAAGGAAATCATACCATTAGAATATCCTGACTACCCAAAATTGAAAACAGATTTACCAAAATGTCCTCCAAATAAATGGGGGGGGGAGGGGCAGTGTTGTAGTTTGTTGTTGGTGGCTTTGGTTTTGGGTTTTTTTGGAAGAGATGAATGGAAAATATTGGAGTCTACATCATTCAGTTTGGATCTGTTACATCTGAAAGCTAGAAGCATGCATGTTGCTTTAAGAAAAAAATATTAAGAATTTGTACACTTAATCAAATCAGGTGACCTATCACTGCTGAAACTTAACTAGCATTCAGCTGGTTCCACCAATTGTGCCAGTACAAAAAATGATTAGAAGATTAGATGAGAGGAAGACTTAAAATGTGCTGCTATCAAGAGACAATAATGTAATACTAATAATTGCTAACTTTATATAGTGCTTTAGGTTTGCAAAACACTATATATACATATATGCATGTATGTATATATGTATATATAATCTCTTGATCTAGATTTGTAAAATAATTTATTTATGTTATCTCATTTGATCCTTAAACAATGTTTATAGTAATCATCTCAATGATGCATGACTTGTTAACTTCTTTTTTTCAGGGAAGAGGATTTTGAAAAAACTCGACTTTCTCCAAGATTATCAACAGATGATTAATCAATTATACTAATACAAATGTCCAATACTCATCCCTTGTCAAAGGACATTTTTAATTCAGCTACAAAATAATTTTTGTTGACCCTCTAATTTTCTAATACTTCACATAGAGCTTATTTTCTAGGATTTTAGGGATCATCACATATTTTGATGATACTCTGATCCTCAGTTCAATAGGGTGCGAATTACTAGAAAAACTTCTCAGAGTCCAAAGTCAAATCCAAATAAAATAAGCAGAGACAGATAAAGAACCAGAGAAAGACAGACAAAAATAGTCATAGACAAAGAGAGAAGCAGAGGACAGAGGACAGAGACACAGAGAAATGAGAAATGTTGTGTTGTTACCTTCTAAGGAAGTCAAATAAATTCTCTTGGAATTCACCCCACTGAAGTTGGGTCTCATAAAACTCCTACAAGAAGACAATAAGAGCTTCAGGTTTTTTTGGGTCTTAGGAATTTTGGCCTAATTTCTCAACCACAGAAGGCTACTTTGGAGGAGTCAGTCACTTTATTACCTTCCAGCACAAGACATTCCATTTTTGTTGCCTATTTCAGAATGAGGGCCTTTTCTCAAATATCAAGCAATTATTGAACTTTGAATCTGCATTAACACATTAAGAGGAACATAACCTGATTGTTAGTTGTGATGCTTCCCCTGACAGTGTTGAAGTTGTGCTTAGCCAGAAAATAACAGATGGCCCTAAGGTTCTACCTATTCACTACTCAAGAACAAAGTCACTTAAAGAATGGAATTAAGCATGAGTTGCAAAAGAAACCTTTGGTGCTATCATGGAAGTCAAAGAAGCTCTTCACTTACTTTATGTTTATGCTTTTACAATTTATACTAACCATCAATGTCTTATGGTAACAGCTCAACTCAATTTCTCCATGGCATCTGTCTTGAGCCTTCCAGTTCCTGACCTCATCACCAAAAAAGAATTACTTGTGTGCTTATTCTTCTTTATATATGTCCTTACTTCCACAACCATAAACTTCAAGCTCTTTAATAAGGCAAAGACTATTTTTCTTCTTTATATCCTCAGAGTAGTTCCTTATAATATATAATAAGAGCTTAATAATTACTTGTTATAAAAAATGCTTAATCTTATATAACCCACCATATGCAGCCCTACAATCTTTTGATCACTACGTTTGATTATATTTGTCTTCAAATCCTTCCTTTATTCCTCCCACTCTTTCACACCCCTTCTCTCTGTCTCTGTCTCTCTGTCTCTGTCTCTCTCTCTCTTTCTCTTTTTTTCCTCTCTCTTCCCCCCCCCCAGGTGTTCCAAATCTATGTCTTATGTATCTAAACCCAGCATTAATAAGTTTGGGATGTTTGAACTGCTTCTTTTCCAACCTGGGCCAACTTCTCAAGCAGTCTAGAAACTCACCACATTGGTGCCAGGTATAGTGTGAACACAGAAATAACTTAGTCTGCAGCAGCTCTGAATTCTTGAGTTCAAGCAATCTACCAACCTCAGCTACAGGAAAAAAAAATTGTTCACCACTAGAAGGGGTTAAAGCTGGGCACAACCATATCTAGTGGGTAGATTCTTTCTCAAAACTGCTTAGGATGCTGCTATTCTATCTCAAACCTCTGATTACAACTCTGTACCAATTACCTATAATAGAAAAATTGACAGACATTCTTATTTTTTATTATCATGAACATTAATTAGGTGAAAATTAGTTTAGGCATGTAAACAAGGGGATAATGCACTTTGCAAACCTTAAAGCGCTAAATAAATTCAGCTATTATTATTACTAATACTCCTGTTTAGTTCATGATTTGTTCCTTTTGAGCTCAGTCATTGTACGGTTCAATGATGTCTATTCAGGGTTTATCCTGAAGCAGTTTTGAAATAATGATAAAGAATTGTCATTTAAAGGCCTATTCACGCATCCCTTGCTTGTTTTATGACACAGGATACAATATGTTGGCTGCTGTTTTTAAATGTTACCATGTATCTATAGCCTGTTTTGGTATTATATCATATATAGCTTAAAGACCTGCCTGTTAAGAACTTTGGCAAGTATTTGCTGCCAACTATTATTAGATTAAAGCTCAAGAGTTTATTTTAGTAAAGTCCCTCTTTTTCGGTGCCTTTATTGTCTTTCTCTCCCCCAACCATCCTCACCCTTAGCTCAAACCTATTTTGGACTGATGCTGGGTAAGTTCCATAGTGATAACTGAATCAAATTGGGATATCACGGAAGATGCTGCAGCAGAGAAATTCTTTTGCATACATGGGCCAAAATCATTGTGTGACAAATTCAGTCTTTAGAGATCATTGAACAAGTTTTCAAAAGCAGGAATTCAGAGTGCAGAGTTTGATAATAACCAGGGAAATACAAAGTTTAAATAATAGTCTGGACCTTAATGAAGCTGAAGTGATGAGAGGTGGAGCAGAGAAAGGGAGACAGACAGAAACAGAGAGAGACAGAGAGAGAAAGAGAGAGAGAGAGAGAGAGAGAGAGAGAGAGAGAGAGAGAGACAGAGACAGAGACAGAGACAGAGACAGAGAGACAGAGAGAGAGAGAGAGAGAGAGAAAGAGAGAGAGAGAGAGAATGCATTTATTGCTTATACATGAAACACTGTGCTGAGCACTAGAAATACAAACAAAAGTGGTGTTGTTCAGTCTCTTTCCTTTGTATCCAATTCTTTATGACCCTATCTTAGATTTTCTAGGCAAAAATACTGGAGTGATTTGCCCAGAGACACACAGCTAGTAAATGTTTGAGGCCAGATTTGAACTCAGGAAGATGGGTCTTCCTGACATCAGACCCAGCACTCTATCTACCACACCCCCTAACTGCCCACTGTTTTCTTATAGGGGAAGGCAAAACATGAAAGGGAGTCAGACAGGGGAGGGTGGTCCCAACTAGGAAATCACGAATCAGGAGAATAGGACCAAAAACATAAAGATGTCTCAAGGAGGCAAGGCTGAGGACCAGAAGATGCAGAGTTTCAGAAAGTAGGTTGAGCTGGGAATAAAATGAGCATGTTTTTGGCACGTCATGAAATACAGATATTGACTGGGATTCATCACTCAGAGCAGGATCCATAAATGACACAGACACAAACAAAAAAGCAAATAAACTATGACACATAATAATTCATTATAATAACAAATGCCAAATGAGATCTAAGTACTTATATGAACTGATGCAAAATGAAATGAGTAGAACCTGGAGAACGTTGTACACAGTAACATCAATATTTTAAGATGATCAACTGTGAATAACTTAGCTATTCTAAGCATTCAATGATCCAAAACAACTCTGAAGGACTTAAAATGAAAAATGCTATCTATTCCCAGAGAAGAACTGATAGAGTCTGAATATTGATTGAAGAATACTTTTTTAAAAACTTTCCTTATTTTTCTTGGGTTTGTATTTTGGTCCATGTCTCTTTCTTTTATGACATGACTAGTATGGAAATATGTTTTGAATGATCACACATGTATAACCTATATTAAATTGCTTGCCTTCTCAATGAGGGGAGTGGTGAAGGAGAGAGAAAAATTGGGACTCAGTTTTTTAAAAATGTTGAAAATTGTTTTAAACATAATTGGGGGAAATAAAATACTAATTTTTTAAAAGATTAGGTTTAAAAAATGAAGTACAAGTGGTAAGATTGTCATTGACAGGGATGGATCAGAAAAAGATTTTGGAGATAATGTGAAACTTGAAGGATAGTAATACAGAATATAGTAATAGTATATATATAGTGAGAGTAATACAGAAGGCAAAGAGGAAGGGCGATATTCCAAACACAAAAACAATATAAGGAAGGGAATAGGGTAGCAGTGAGAGAGATTGAGGCAGGCACTATATGGGAGATAGAATTTGAACCCAGTTATTCTCAGTCCATCTGCATACCATCTGCTAGACCATACCATTAATATTTGCTGACTATCTGAGTCTTTGTCCCTGTGGTTAACAGAGGGCAGAAGGAATCTACTGCATATTTTCTTCCTGGACTCAGGTCTTACGTTACCAATAAATATCTTTTCTACTAGGTGTGAATGCTTGGCTCTTGTCCAATGGCTCTCATCTATCTGCAGCTGGTTTCTTGTCTAACTCATTCTTGGGGTCAGGCCCCCTGAAGTGAACTGGGAATTTGTCTGTGAGGAAATATTGCTTTACAACACACATAGGAAACCTTTTAGACAGGGGGAAAACGAGAAGTTACTGCTACTCTGAAAACTCTGTCTAGTTCCTTGGCATCAGGACAATTTGTTTCAGTCTGATTTGTAGAAGTCTTTCATACTGGCTTATCTTCTCTCCAGACCTCCCTCTAAAGGATTGGCGATTGTTTCCTATGGCCTTGTTATAAGGACTGAGAAATTAAAGAGCAGGGGCCAACTAGAAATGCCTTGGGACATTTGATTTTTGTCCAGTGCTGAGCCAAGAGTTCTGTCAATATGTTTCAACAAAACTTCCTTCATCTGCTACCCAGGGCTTTAGAACATTATCCTTGTGTTAGCTAATGATGCAAGCTTTTAAAGCCACTGACCAAACCATTTGTGTTTTTTGGTTTGTTTTTATAATACAAAGAAGCTTATTGAATTTTAAGGTTCCATTTATTTAAGTCTCTAATATGATGATAATGAACATGGAATGAGGAAGGGGCCATATATTCATAGGATCAGAGATCTTGTTCTGGAAGGAAATTCAGAAATGATCTAATTCAAACCAACCTCACCATCACTATTTTACAGATGAAAAAAAAAGAAGTACAAGGAATTAAAGTGACTCATGTAGCAAACTTAAGAGGTAGGATTCATGACTTGGACCTCTGACTACAGAGTCAATGCTCATTCCACTCTACAGTGTCTGCCTGCAGTATCAGAAAATGCTATTCTGGTATAGACTCAGAAAGAACTGCTAACTTGCAAAATTTTACCTGGAATGAGAAGTGTAAAAATGTATCCTCAAGTTAATGAGGAGAGTATTGTAAGGTGAAAGAGATGGTGTCAGGGACTTTGATACCCAGAGACTAATGACCAAGACTGGGGAGCTGAATTAATTGGCTAAGTGTGCAATTTCTGAGTTAACCAGTGGGTGGTATTCCACTTGGCATATCACTTCAGTTCTCTCAGCAAATTATTATGTAAAGACACAGGGAGAAACTTTTCAAGTTGCAATACCTTCATTGGCTGATAGAGGGCAGTCAAATCTTTAAACCTGTGACTTGTTCCCTTCTCTTTGCTATCATTTGGTAGTAAGTAGATGCTTCCTTCCCCTACCCCAACTCCTTTCCTTGTAGAAGTGGCTTTTTAACTCCTTGCTATCTCAATTCCTGATATGAGGATAAAATAAAATGTTAAATCATGGAATACAATTTTAATTTGACTCTGCCCTACTGCTTGGGTAGTTCCCCTGCACAGATGTCTTTACTCATTTGGAAACTCAGTCCTCACATTACACATGAAAATACAGTTAAAATAGACTACATCAGAGTGACGCTGAGTGCAGAGAGCAGAACCGGGAAAACATTGCACACACTAACAGCAACACTGTGCAATGATCAACTATAATAGACTTATCTCTTCTCAGCAATACAATGATCCAAGACAATTCCGAAAGACTCATGATAGAAAATGTTATCCACATCTAGAGAAAGAACTATGGAGTCTGAATGCAGATGGAAGCATATTATTTTCACTTTTTTATTTGTTTTTCTTTCTCATCATTTTACCCCTTTTGTTCTGATTCTTCTTTCCCAACCTGATTAATATGGAAGTCTGTTTAATATGATTGTACATGGTATAGCCTATTTCAGATTGCTTGCCATCTTAGGGAGAGGTGAGAGAAGAGAGGGATGAAGAAAAATTTGGAACTTAAAATTTTACAAAAATGAATGTTGAGAATTATCTTTACATGTAATTGGGAAAAAATTAAATTAAGTACAAAAAGTAGACTCCATCCCAAGTAGATATAGTACTTCCTAACTATCTTTTCCTATCATGTCAATGTTCTCCTTGGATCTTTGATGCAGAATGGAAAAATTGTCAATGTATGCATAAATGTATGTGCACACACACACACACACACACACAGCTCATAAAAGGAAAGGGAGAAGAGCCTTTAACTTTCTTCTTCCCAGGTTAAGAGATAGGATAAAAGATGGCAAAGAGATAGAAGGTGTCAACATTCCATATCACCAGTGAGGTAAATAGGATCATTCATAGTTTCTAGTTCTGTTTATTCAGAGTGAAGTAGTCCCAATGAAACAGTTCAGGCACAGATTTTCATGCCTTGAACCCCTGTGTTGCTCATTTCATGACAAGAAGTACAAATAGAAAGAAAAAAGTCACAAATGTAGTATCTCTTTTATCCTGTCACATGGTATCCCAAAGAGTTATTATGAACCTGAATTAGGTAGGATGGAAGGGAAAGGGAAGGTCTAATTAACAATAATGGGGCAGGGGCTGGGGTTGGGGGAATGGCAGAACCTGTTCTATCAAGGCCCAACTTTGAAAATCATGGATCGAGGCTCTTCACAAAGGCAGTTAAATAGGCCAGCTTCTCCCAGACAAGGCATATTAATTCATGCCATCATTCACACTTAAATCAGTTGTCGATTATATAAATGCTTGAAACACTAAGCACCATAACTGACAAGATAGATAAATTTGTGGGTTCAACAACCTCTAAAATTCCCCTATAAAGCTAAATTTTAAAATTAATAATGTATGTTCACAAACTCACATACATTATTTTGCCTCATAAAAGACCTTGTATATAAAGATTTAATACTGAATTATGTATCTCTGAGAAAAAAAAATCTCTCTGTTACTTAAATGCTGACACAGCCACAATAATTTCAATGTCATCTCACTTCCAGGTAAAACACTGGAAAATTTCCCAATAGGTGTTTTAGTTGGCTTTTGTAATCATCATCAAATAACAATTTATCAATTATGAGCTATCTAGTGCTATGTTAAGTGTTGTACAAAACAAGTTTAAAGATACAAATTTGATGTGTAACACAGGCATATATAGACATTTTTATGAATACACAATATTCTGAAACCATAAGTTTACATCTGGAACTGACCCTTACTGGTAATTCTTTTAACCCTCTCATTTTACAGATGAAGAAACCAATTATTCTAATGTTCTCATGGAATCAACAAGTATTTGTGGAACTCCTGTTATGTAATAAACAACTAGTGGGGTTTCAGTTTTATTGATGTTTTTTATACTGCAGTGATTTCCTCATAAACAATCTCCCATAATTCTGAACCTTCTCTTTCAACAAAGAAAAAGTGTTGAGAAAAACCAGCCCACACAAAACTATCTGACAGCACATCCCATTCCATATCCATCATCCCCTGCCTCTACTGAGAAGAGAGAAGTTTATTTCATTATCCATTCTTTGAGACCAAGATTGGTCAGTACAGTTACCCAGAAATAATCTGACTTATAGTACTTTTTTTCATTTACATTATTTGAGTCAATGCGTATATCACTATAGTTCTCCTTATTTTGTTCCTAACTTAACTTTGCTCAGTCAGTCCTGCTCCTCATATCTTGTCTAAAACCTTTTCAGACACTGGGGCCAATATGGGATAGTATATAAGATCCTGGAGTTAGTCTCTAAGTAAATCTGGTCTCAGACATTTATTACCTGTGTGACTAGACAAATCACAAATCAGAGGCAGATAGATGGTACAGTGGATAGAGTGCTGGACCTGGAGTCAGGAGAATCTGAGTTTGAATTCAGCCTCAGACATTTACTTGCTATGTAATCTTGGACAAGTTATCTAACCTCAGTTTCCTCAACCACAAAATGGTGGTGGAGTTGTGCAATAGACCAAACATTCTGGAAAGCAATCTGAAATTATGCTCCCCAAAGTCACTAAATTACATACCCTTTGACTCAGCAATACCACTATAAGACCCATACCCAAAGAGATTTAAAAAAGGGGCAAAAGGACTCATATGTGCAAAAATATTTACAACAGCTCTTTTCATAGTAGCCCCAAATTAGAAACTAAAAGGATGACCTGCTTCTGGGGAGAGGCTCAACTAAATAAGGTATATGAATTTATGGAGCATGATTATGCTGTATGAAATGACAAAATGCATAGTTTCAAGGGAAACTGGGAAGACTTCTATGTACTGATGCAAAGTAAATAAGCAGAACTAGGAGAATAATTTATCCAATGAAAAATATAAAAAACAAAGACAACTCTAAAGACTTTAGGACTCTGACACAAGCAATGATAACTCACGAGTCCAAAGGACTAAGGATGAGATACACCACCTACCTTCTACCAGAGAGGTGATAGACTTAAAATGCAGAGTGAGAAAAGGATGTTATTTTTGGACTTCAACAATATAGGGATTTGTTTTGTTTGATTATTCGTACTTGCTATGAATTGTAAAATCGTTCTTTTGAAAAAGAAGTAATAAGAAGAAATAATCAATGCCTACAAAAATATACAAAAATTCTCTCAGGCAAACTCAGATAGAGTATTCTGCAAAATATTTTCATTTTAAATCTTTTGTAACTGAACTGGTTTAATTTCTCACCCAAACAGGATCCTCCTCTTAATGCCCCACTTTCATTAATGGTGCTGATATTCATTCATTCTGATTTGAAACCTCAGAGACAACTTGAATCTTCTCTCTTCTTTGACTCTCACAGTTAATCACTAGATACTGATGATATTTTGTCATATATATGTTAGGTTTACCTCTTCACTTTCATACTCACTTGTGCCACACAACTGGGTAAGAGGGGGCATAAGGGGATAAGTGGTAAATTCTTTGGATGGTCCATCATTTAGGGTCACCCCTAGAAGGGAGGTGATGATGTTACCTGTAATCTCACTATCCCAAAAAGCAGGATTACACTGAGTAAAGGAATGTGGGATTAGGTTTGTAAGGTAGGGAAGTATTTCCATGAAAGGATAGAAGTACTCAATCTATATCTAGTCCATTCTATTTAGGGGCAAGGATCTGAGCTGGGAAACCCAGGAAGGTTGCTAACTACCTTAGAGGTTAAGAGCCAATTCATAACTTTCTTTCCATAGAAAACATTACAGTGCACTGGACTACCTTGAATTTTAATTGAACTCACAGAATTTTAGAATTGAAGGGGACTCAAGTAGTTGTAGATCTCAACATCTTCATTTTTCAGATGAGGAAACTGAGACTCACAGAATCTATAATTTTCCCACGTCACACAGCTAGCTTGTAATAGGGATGAAAATGCAAGCATGATGGTTGTTTCAGTCATGACTCTTCATAACCCTGTTTGGGGTTTTCTTGGCAAAGAAACTGGAATCGTTTGTCGTTTCCTTCTCCAGGTCATTTTACAGAAGAAGAAACTAAGGCACACAAAATTAAGTGACTTACACAGGGTCACACAGCTAGTAAGTATCTAAGGACACATTTGAACTCAGGTCTTCCTGACTCCTGAGCCAGAACTCTATCCACTCCCTCAACTAGCTACCCCATCATAGCAGAGGATGGAAATAGAACAGCATTATCCTGATTCTTTAAGTTCTTTCCATTAAGCCACATGACTTGCTGATTTCTAAGCTTCCTATGGTAGAGAAAAAGGAAAACTGGCTCTGGAATCAAAAATCACATTTCTGGGAATTACTGCCAGTGTAATCTTGTCAAGTCACTTCACTGCATCTAGGACTCAGTTTCATTTGAAAATGCAAGTTTAGGACTAGTTGGTCTTTTGGGGTCCCTTCTGATTCTAGATCTATGATCCTAGGATATGATTTTGACAAAAAAATAACCATATTCTCTCACCCTGTAAAATATTTCTCAATAATCTTAAGATAAAATATCTGTTGTATAAACTAATTTGTGCTGGTCTCATCACCCTCATTAAGGTCATTCACATTTTGCTCTTTCTCATAATCTGTTCCTATTATATACTTTTCACAGAGTTGAAACCATAAGAACTTAGAATTCTTTAAACAAGGATCCTCAAAGAAACAGAAACAAAAGATAATTGAGCAAGCTAAATTCATTTTGTTTATGGGCTGTTTTCTGGAAATAGTATGTGTATAGGGGTGTGTGTGTGTGTGTGTGTGTGTGTGTGTGTGTGTGTGTGTGTGTGGCTAACTGTGGCTATAATTAAAGTCAAAGCAGCTACGTGGTGCAGTGGATTGGGTACCTGTCCAGAAGTCAGGAAGACCCATCTTTCAAGTCCGACCTCAGCAAGGTAAGTGACCCTAAGCAAGTCAATTAACGCCATTTACAACAGTTTCCTCATCTCCATTCCAATATCTTTATGAAGAAAATTCCAAAATGGAGTCATGAAAAGTAGGACACAACTGAACAACAATAATAATTATAGTCAATTTAGAATGCTTATTTTAATGCATCTTTCTTTACTCCAATTCTCTTTTTAGGCTCTCTGACATGGTGAGGCTATACTATCATGTAACTTTTTTAAAAATGGTTTCTATTTTGTGATTTCTTCCCAGAATGTTAAAATATTTAAAAGAAAAATTTATACTCCTTCAAATCAAGTTTTGTCAGTAGTTTGAGAATAAAGGCTGGGTTAAGAAGTAAAGCTGTAGAGTTTTTCAGTTGCCTTGGCCTTTGGTCTATAGCTCTGAGTCAAAAAAGAAAGACACAGCACATTTTTAATAGACCCTTCTAAATCTCTCCAAGTCAAAGCAGCCTTTTTGCTGCTAAAACCATCAGTGTTTTTAGGACTAGTCATGCATAGAACAAGATATGAATTGCATGACAAATCTAGCGTAAAAAAAGCTGCAAAACAACAGGAACTTTGAAAATGAGAATAAGAATTTAAAAATTTTAGGACCAAAAGTACCATAAATATTACCTAATACTTTTACAAAGGAGGAAACTCGAGTCCATAGAGTTTTACTTGACCACAGACAGTAAGGGATAAAAGGAGAATTCAAATCTAAGGTTCTAGACTCAAGTCAAGAACTCAGTGCTTTTTTTGCCATGCTTTACTGTTATTACATCAAAGTAATATATTGTGTTTACTTGTCATTTAATTCTTGCTCCTTTCATGTTTCCAAGTTCTTATTTTCTTGCATGTCACTGACTTATTTATTAGTTATGTGTTAGTAGTTTTATTTCTAAGCAAGTACCTCAGCCACAATTGATTAATGGACCTATTTCCTGTCCCAGAGAAATCTTGAGCAATCATATTGACTAACAAAGATCCAGCACCACCTCGTGGAAGGTAGGACAATTATTAGGCTCTATCCATAGAAAGAATTAAATATATAAATCACAGAATGTTAGAACTAGAATGGCCCATAAACATCAGCCTAATTTCAATCAGTTTCATAGTTAGTTTCACAGATGACAAAATTCATGAGCAATATATGGATTCAACATCAGAGAATTCATGGGTTCAAATAGTCAGAATTCACTCCACTCCCACCTCACTACCCAGTCTGAGTTGACTCACCTGTAAAATAGGGCTGTGGAAGGTAGGACACATTTCTAATATCCTGTGATTCTATGTGATGATGTATCTGTGTACATATCATAAATTCAGGACTAAAGTATAGACATTTTGAGTCTAGGTTCAATGCTAGGATTTATTTTGTTCCACTGATACGTGATGTGCCAAGGCAATTAAGATGATATATAAAATGATTACACATTACACAATTTTTTAAGTAATTTCATTAAAATAGATAAGACAACCAATCACTCTACTGGTTTTGCCATGTACCTCAATAAAAGGAAAATTCAGGAAACCCTATGGAATATAATGCCACCCAAAAGATCTGCTCTGATCTGATCACAACTTCAATCACATTCAAATATAATTTGCCAAGATCTCTGAAACAAAAGTTTTAGGATATCAGAGGTCAATGATCTGGTCATTTTATATAAAAAAAAAAAATCCCTTTTTTTCTTCCCATTACTGAGACTTTTAAAAAAGATATTAAATAAATCCAAGGCAATCAAAAGACTTCAGAATTCAAATTTGGAAAAAGGAGCCTTATGAGGCCTTGTGGTTTTTCTTTTACTGATAAGCATGTTGAATTTCACTTATTACTTATTTTCAGCCATTGATTTCTTTAATAGGTGAAGTTATGATGAAATCTTGATCTTGTAACTTTTTCTGACTTTTACCTTCTAGGAGTCAGAATATACTGTTAGTTGGACTGGAGTCATAAACTATATCACTTCTCACCTCCTTATTCATAAAGCAGGCTTTGCACCTAAAGAATTAGGCTTATTCTAATGGAATTACAAGCTTCCCAAGAGTCTGAATGACTTATCACAGAGTTGAATATTCTGAAAATGGGGTGGTGCACACTGGGGAGGTGTTAATAGATAAAAAGCTGCGTAATTTTTTTAAAATCAGTATGAGACCTACATTATACCTCCTTAGTTCAATTGGACAAAATTTGATATTTTAAATTACTGTAATTTTGGGCCTTCTGGTTTTGTACTAAGTATATGGCTGAAATTTCCCATTCTGCAAAGAAAGTACCTTCCTAATATTTTCATTAGTACTTAGTTATAATTATATAGGGCTAATTAGTATCATTAGGTTCCTTTTAGAGAGCTGGGGAGATGGAGAGGTTAAGAAACATCCCCAGAGTCACACAATGGCAAAAACATCTCAATTCAGTCTTATGCAGCCTGAAAACATTAATATCATTGTTTAAACAACTATTCTTATTATATATTAAATGTAGTCCTCCTTTTTATTGTCAGTAAATATATGTTGTCTTCCTCATGACAATACTAACTATCCCTCGGTTTGTGAGAGAAAAAGGACAAATTGTATTTGTAGAGGTGGTTTTAGAGCAATAGCTAGGAACAAGAACTTCTCAGAATCTTTTTGATATGTAAAGGCACAGACTCTGAGCACAGGAGAGGAAAAGAGCTATGGAAAGCTATGTGACACATCACTGAAAGTAGAAGTTACAAAAGAACCCTGCATTTTCTTTTCATCTGACCCAGAACGTATAAGGGAAATTTTCCGTATAAATCCATACTGGTCAGAGGATTCTGGGAAGGTGGTGGAGTAGGTCAGAAAATTCTAAGCTCTTCAGATTTTCCCCACAAACAAAACAAAATGTCACTATGTGGCAAATGTAGAGTGGAAAATAAACAAGAGTTGGGGGAGAACAGTCGTCCTCCCAACCAGAGGAGAATGGAAGAAGAATCCTAAGACTGAAATTTGGTCACTATGAAGTGTAAACACCTCCAGCCCAGCTCCTCTGAAACAGCAAGTGGCAAACCCTAGGGCTTGCTGGGTCCAGAGTTAGACTTGATCCTAGCCATAGGGATTTTCACCTCCTGGACAGCGTGGAGAATCAGGCATCTGAAGAGGGGAAGACTGAGGGAACCTATGCTGATAAGGGACTCAAGGCCTAGCTGTGCTGCCAAAATGTGGCCCTGGGTGAGAAGGAACCAGCCCAGGTCAGTTAAATGCAGAAAGAGTGTGGCAGGGGTGCTGCTGGCTATGGGAAAGGAGAAGACTGGGGTTCCTCTTCAGAGGATGATACTGAAGCAAGTAAAGCCTCTCATCCCAAAGAGTAACATCAAATGGTCAACTGTCCAAAAAGAATTCATAGGAGAACTTTAAAAAGACTTTAAAAATAAAATGATAAAGACAGGAAATTTTTATTAAAAAATAAAAACAATCCAAGAAAAACAAGAAAATTATGAAAAGAAAGTTAACCAACTAGAAAAGGAGATCCAGAATCTTAAGGGGGGAAATTGACTCTTGAAAATCAGAATTAAGCAAGGGAAAACCAGCAAAGTTACAAGACCAAGAAATAATAAAACAAAATATAAAGAACAAAAAATAGGAAAGAATGTAAAACATCTCATAACAAAAACAACTCATCTGGAGAACAGATCAAGAAGAGAAAATATAAGAATAATCAGACTACTTGAAAGCTATGATCAAAAAAGAATCTTGATTCAATAATACAAGAAATAATAAAATTGTCCCAAAATGTTAGAACAAAAGAGGAAAGTAGAAATAAAAAAATACATGGATTACCACCTGAAAGAGATCCTATTAGGAAAACCTAAAGGAATATTATAGCTAAATTCTGAAACCCCCAACTCTAGGAGAAAATATTAAGAGAAAACAAGAAAAAAATTCAAATAGGGCAAAGCCACAATTAGAATCACACAAGATCTAGCAGAGGCTACACTAAAAGACTGCAGGTCTTATAACATATATCAAAGAGCAAAAGATGGGGTTGTGGCCAAAAATATCATACTCATCAAAGTTAAGCATGATCCTGAATGAAAAAGAAAATTGATGTTCAATGAATTACCAGACTTTCAGGATTTTATTTCAAAAACACCTGAATTTAATAGGAAGCTGGACATACAAGATCCAAGAGAAATATAAGGCAAATATCAAAAACTAATTACAAGGAGTTTAATAAGGACAAACTGTTTACTTTATACCTGAGGAAATGTAAACTGTACCTCCAACATTGCAATTAATAACTGGGTAGTTTGAAAGAATGATTAGAGTAGAGCTGGGTATGATGTGATTTTGAAAAGTAATACCATCTAGTAAAGTGTAAAGAGTAATTACCTTATGCAAATGAGGAACAAGAAGAAAAAAACTGACACAGAGGAATTAGATGAGGGAGGAAGGCTAGTAGTTTTGGGACCCTACTATCATTGAAAATGGGTTAAAGAGGGAAATACATATGTATGTATGTGTGTGTGTGTGTGTGTGTGTATGTATGTATAGGAAGGAAGGATTTTTAGAGGGAACACTACTCACGTCAGATTTGTGTTAAAAAAGAGAACAATATGTACATGAAGAATGGAATAAAAGTCTCCTAAATTTATTAAGCTACAAGAGAGTGAGGGAATAGGATAAGGAAGGGTTTAGAAGGGTTTCTAGTTTTATCAGAATGGGGTAAAGAGGGAACAATATATATATATATTTGGAAGGCTATAAAAGTCTTCTAAATTCAGACAGAAACAAAAGGGTGAGGGGAAAGGGAAGGGGGACAGGATAAGGGAGGGATCCTTGGCAGGGGGTTAGGTTAAGTGATAGGAGGACAAGAAAACATTTATAAGTAAAGTAGAGGAATCAGGAGAGATAGGAAGCAAGAGATACATACAAACATAAAACAAAGATTAGCAGGAGAATTTATTAGGGAAAAAAGCAGGGGTAGTAGTCATGATCTCAAAGTTAAAGCTAAAATAGATTTAATCGAAAGAGAAAAATAAGGTAACTACACCATATGTCAGCCTTATTAATCAATATTGCTTTAGACTATTTAAAATAACTGAACAATATAAGTTTAGAATATTTCTGTGGTGTAGGAAATGATGAGGTGGAGGATTTAGAAAAATATGGAAAGACTTGAACTTACGAAATAAGATGTTATCCATCTTCTCAGAGTACAAACGAGTACAGTCTTACATAGATGCATGTGAATGTGTCTGTGTATATATGCTATAGTGATAGATATTTATGCATACATGTATGTGTATATAAGGGTCTGTATGAATGTCTACATGTATGTATTTCTATATGTGTTTATATGTATAGATATAAATCAATGCATATGTGTGTATACACATATATGTACACATATACATACTTTTGCAATGCACACATGTGTCATATATATGTGTACACATACATATATGTATTGCATGCATGCATACATATGTGCTTAATTGTAGCCTTCTTGGGGGAGGAGGGGAAGAAGAGGAAAACAAGAACAAAGTAGAAAGTGGACAGCAGACAATAAAATGAAACTCAAAAGGAAGTAAAGAAAAGATGGACAGTTCTGAACATAATGTGCAGTATTTATATTATAGGTTGTCTTGAAATGAAAATTTTTGCTTTATATTTTGAATCATCTCCTATGTTCCATCATGCATATGTTAATGTTTCTCTTTTCTGGGGGTGGAGTCAAGATGGCAGCTTAGAAGCAGAACTCTGTGGCTCCCCCCATAACCACCTCAAATACCTACAAAATATGACTCTAAACAAACTTTAGAGCTCCAGAACCCACAAAATGACAAAGTAGCAAAGCTTCCGCTGAAGGCAGCCCAGCAGGCTGATGGGAAGGGTTCATCACAGCATGCTGGGAGCCCAGACCAACACCACATGACCCCACAGCTATAGCTCTAGGGTGGCCAGAACATGCTGCGGCTGGAGCTTTCAGGAGAGTGGTTCACCAGCAGCTGTGACAGTTTCCAGAATTATCAACCCATAAGAAACAAGCAAAGCAAAAGGTCAGTGGAACTCAGCAAATTTGAGGGAGAGAGTCCAGCCATCTGTCCCCAGGGCAAGAAACAGCGGTGGCGGCCCTGCAGCCAACTCCACATGGCTGCTTCAGAGCTCACGGCGATCATTCAGAGGCTAAGCGCTCTTACCTTAACCTGCCTGGATCGGGATCATGGTCTTGGGTGGTGATCCTGAGGTAAGTGACCAGTGAACCAAAGCTGGTGGGGGCTGCAGAGACAGTGGCCTAATAGCTTCAGCAGCTGAAAAAATACTAGCAATTTGGGACAAAGCTCTCTCCTCTGGAAGCAGAGTTCTACTGAGCCCAAAAGTCAAGTATTTGACTGGCAACATGAGCAGGCTAAGGAAGCAAAGTAAGAACAGCAATCCAACTTTAGATTCCTTTTTTGGGGACAAAAAGGATCAAAGCATGGAATAGAGGAAGACAATACAGTCAGAATTCCTGCACCAAAAACTTCCAAGAAAAATGTACATTTTATACTGGCCATAGAGGAGCTTAAGAAGGATTTTGAAAACCAAATAAGAGAAGTGGAGGAAAAATTGGGAAGAGAAATGAGAATGATGCAAGAAAGTCATGAAAAGAGAGTCAACAATCTGACTGAAGAAAATAACACCTTAAAAAACAGACTAACTCAAATGTTAAAAGAGGCCCAAAAAGCCAATGAGGAGAAGAATGCCTTAAAAAATCAAATTTGCCAGATGGAAAAAGAATCTCAAAA
>CM053586.1:114974976-115010340 GCA_028646515.1 Pseudochirops corinnae | reverse complement strand
AAGAGAAATGAGAATGATGCAAGAAAGTCATGAAAAGAGAGTCAACAATCTGACTGAAGAAAATAACACCTTAAAAAACAGACTAACTCAAATGTTAAAAGAGGCCCAAAAAGCCAATGAGGAGAAGAATGCCTTAAAAAATCAAATTTGCCAGATGGAAAAAGAATCTCAAAAGCTCACTGAAGAGAATAACTTCTTCAGAATCAGAGTGGAGCAAATGGAAGCAAATGACTTTATGAGAAATCAAGCTACTATTAAACAGATCCCAACAAATGAAAAAATAGAAGGCAATATGAGATATCTCATTGAAAAAAACCACTGACCTGGAAAATAGATCCAGGAGAGGCAATTTTAAAATGTTTGGACTACCTGAAAGCCATAATCAAAAAAAAGAACCTAGAAATCATCCTTCAAGAAATTCTCAAAGAAAATTGCCCTGATATTTAGAACCAGAGAACAAAATAGAATTTGAAAGAATTCACCGATCACCTCTTGAAAAAGATTCCCAAGAGAAAACTCCTAGGAATGTTATAGCCAGGTTCCGCAGTTCCCAGATCAAGGAGAAAATATCACAAGCTGCCAAGAAGAAATAATTTGAATACTGTGGAAACACAATCAGGATAACCCAGGATCTAGCAGCTTCTACATTAAGGGATCAAAAGGCCTGGAATATGATATTCTGGAGATCAAGGGAGCTAGGATTAAAATCATGAATCACCTACCCAGCAAAATTGAGCATAATGTTTCAGGGGAAAATATGGTCATTCAATGAGGTGGAGGACTTTCAAGCATTCCTGATGAAAAAATCAGAACTGAATAGAAAATTTGACCCTCAAATATAAGAAGCATGAGAAGGTAAACATGGAAAAGAAATCATAAGGAACTTATCAAAGTTGAACTATTTACATGCCAACATGGAAAAATGATAATTGTAACTTATGAAACTTTTCTCAGTATGAGGATAGGTTAAGGGAATATAATTATACACACACACACACACATACATACATATATATACATATACATATACATATACATATGTCTATATAGGAGGGTATATATGTATGTATGAATACATATGGGAGTGTGTGTATATATGTGTACATATACAGAGGGCACAGGATCAATTGAATAGAAAGGGATGATATTTTAAAAGATGAAATTGAGTGGTGGGAGAGGAATAGAATGAGAGGAGACAGGGAGAGATAGAATGGGGTTAATCATCTCATAAAGAAGAGGCAAGGGATAATTGTTACAATGGAGGGGAAGAACAGGAAGGCAAAACGAAATGGGTCAACCTTACTCTCATTAAATTTGGCTTAGGGAAGGAATGACACACACTCTAAATTGGGTATCACCCTACAGGAGAGTAGGGGGAAAGGGGATGAGAGAAGGGGATGATGGAGGGGAGGGCAGGTTGGGGGGGAGAGTTGTTAGAAGCATACACTTTTGTAAAGGGACAGGGACAAAGTAGAGAATGGAACAAGTGGGGGGCAGGATAGCAAGAAGGGAAATATAGTCAGTCTTTCACAATGTGTCCATTGTGGAGATGCTCGGCATAACTACACATATACAGCCTGTATTGAATTGCTTGTCATTCCAGTGGGGGTGGGTGATGAGGGAGGAAGGGAAAGAATCTAGAATTTAAAGTTCTAAAATCAAATGTTTGTGTGTGTGTGTGTGTGTGTGTGTGTGTGTGTGTTTATTAATCACATGAAACTGGGAAAAAGATATACAGGCACTGGGATAGGGAGATCCATCTTGCCCTACCAAAAAGTCAGATGGGGAATGGGGGAGGATATAGGAAAGAGCAGATTGGGGGAGGGGGTTTACAGTGTGATTGCTATTTTGGGGGGGTGGGTAGGGGAACGATGGGGAGAAAATTTGTAACTCAAAATCTCATGGAAAAGAATGATATAAACTAAAAATTAACAAAAGTTTAAAAAATTCTTCTTTTTTCTGTTCTTATTTTATATTTAAGTTTAAAATGTAAAAGATTACTCCAGAAAAATGAAAACAGAGATAAGGGGTGGGGAGGAAAAATAAATAAATCTATACAGGTCAACCAGCATAAGTTATTATCAATCTTAATAACAATGGCAATAATTGAGTTAAATATTTTTTAAGGCTTTCAAAACATGTTTCTCTGACAACCTTGTAGACTAATGAAAATATTAACATTCCTCTTTACAGATGAGGAAACAAAGAATTTAAGTATATTGTCAAAGATCTCACAATTAAGAAAGTTTTGGAATCAAGATTTGATTTCTGTTCTTTTGTTCCCAAACTCATTGTTGTTGTTTCTTTACTTGACTCATGTTACATAATGGGCCAAAAATATCTTCTATTCATTTTATCATTTCATCCTTAAGACAAAGTTGAGGAAACTGAGGATCAGAGACTTTCAATTAGTCACAAAAATGACAAGTGACATAGCAGAGACTGACACCTACATTATCAGATCCAAGTCTGACTTAAGGAAACCATTCACAGAAGGAAAAATGTCCATAAATTATGAGTATGTTATATAATTCTGAACTCATGACTAAATTATATTCCTTCATATACATAATTACTTCTTTAAGTCCATGCCTGCCTTAGATATCTCTTTTTAGTTTAATCATAAATAAGCTTGGAGCTATAAAGATGTACTTAATTTGCTAAATTTCTCAAGTTATTCATGTTCTCTGTTTCTCCATCTCTAAAATAAAATGACAAAATTTTAGTGCTCTAGCCCACAGGGTTGTCATGAGGAACATGTTCTGTAAACATAAAAACACTATATAACTTAGTTATTGTTATTGTGATGTAGAATGATTACAATTTGTGCTGAATGACTAGTATAGTTTTATATGGAAAACCACCCTTATATCTCCCATGTCAGATAAAGTGGGAATTTGGGATTTTGTCATAGCTTCTACTACCATCCAGAAGCTTACCTTCTAATTGGATGACAAGTACACATATAAGTAAATTCAAATTATTCACAAAGTAAATACCACATTATTTCAGGGTTAAGGTGAAAACATTAAAACTGGAAGTATCAAACTTCAGGAAGGCAATAGCAGTTTTGTTTTTGTCTTTGTATACCTAACATAGAGCCTTGGCCACAATAAGTGATAAAATAAATGCTTATTGAGTACAACTCAATAATCATTGAGCTAAACTTCCACTACAGTGTAACTTGGGAATTATAATAAGTTTTTAAAACTTGGAGTATTTGATACATCAGGGGCGATTAGTGTCCTGAAGCTATGTCACACAAATATTGTATATGCTTATCTGTTTACCCCTATTCTCTACAGTAGGATGTGGACTTTATGAGGAACTCTTTACAAAGGGCTTTCTTCACAACAATTCAATCATCATCATCATCATCATCATCATCATCATCATCATCATCTATTCCCGTTTTGCAAATGAAAAAACAAGTTTGTGGGAAGTTGGGTGACTTGTCCAGTTAACAAAGTTAAGTAGCAAATGGTAGGGCTAAGAGGTAAAATTAGATATTTCAACTTGAAGCATTATTATCAATATACCACAATGTTTAAATACTCAGATTTGTTTATTTCCAAATTCTTCTATACATATGAAAATATACAAGTGGAATATACACTGGATTTATAGCCAATGGACATGTACTTAACTGACATCTGTCACTTACTACTTATGTCACCTTAGACAAGTCATTTAATTTTGGGGGCTTCAATTTTGCCATCTGTAAAGTGGGAACATTAGATTATGAGACTTCCAAAGTACCTTACAATTCTAAATATCTGACGTTATAATCATAAATGGGAGGTGGAACCAAGGTAGTGAAGTAAAGGCAGGGATTCATATGAACTCTCCCAAATTCCTCTCCAAATAACTTTAAAATAATACTTCAAATTGAACTCTGGAAGGGCAAGACAAGCAAAAGTTTAAGGTGAAATGATTTTCCAAACAAAACAATTTAGGAAGTTGGTTGGAAAAATCTGTCTAACTGGGGTAGTGGTCAGGCCTAGAGCACAGTGCAGTATAGGCAATGCTCCAACAAGCAGGGAGAGAGCCTTAGAGGCAGCTGCATTGGCAGCAGTGGTGGCTTTGGAAGCTTTCAGCCCACAGATGGTATGCGAGTCAGAAAATGGATCAGAAAAAGATTACAGGAGGCACTTTTTTCACACTGGGTGCAGGACTCTGTTGTATTGCCCATATGTGATTCAGAAAAGAGGAATACTAGCGAGCTACTGCTTTCTGCCCAAGGGGATCATGGACCCTGATTGCAGATAAGAGTGCTTGTGGTTGCTCATGATGGAGCAGTGATCCTAGTCTCAAGTTCAAGGAAGAAATGAATACTGATGCTTGTAGCCTCAGGAATACAGGAGACCAAGTCAGAATTCCAGGATCATAAGGAGCAAAATAACTTGAAGCTGCAAGAGAAAAGGGGTCTGATCACAGTTCCAGAGAGAAGAGTGCTTGTGTCAGAGTACTAGCCAGAAGAATAGGGACCACACCTCTCCTTAGATCATACCACATTGGAAGAACCAAAAACTTACAGTCCCCCAGAACTACCTCTGAAAACAGCAGTTTGAAAAACCTAAAATTTGGGATAATATGCCCTCCACCCAAGGGGCAGAGTTCAACTTCAACATGAAGTTCAAAGCCATTAAGTTGCCTAGAAAATGAGCAAACAATGACAATAAAAAGCCTAACCATAAAAAGTTACTATGGTGACAGGGAATATCAAGACACAAATTCAGAAAAAGACAATAAAATCAAAACAGCTTCATGCAAAGTTTCAGAGAAAAAGAATTCCTGGAAAATTTCAAAAAGAATTTTAAAATTAAAATAACAGAAGCAGAGAAACGACAGGAAAAGAAATGAAAGTGAAGGAAGAAAATTGTTAAAAAGAGAGACAACAAGCTGATAAAGGAGGTAGCCAGGTGCCACAGTGGATAGAGCAGAAAGACTTGTCTTCCTGAGTTCAAACCCAACCTCAAACACTTACTAGCTGTGTGACTGTGTGGAAGTATTTTAATCCTATTTTCCTCAGTTTTCTCATTTATAAAATGAACTAGATAAGAAAATGGCAAACTATTCCAGGTTTTTTGCCAAGAAAACTTCAAATGGGGTCACAAAGAGTCAAATACTCCTGAAACACAATAACAGTAACAACAACAAAAGGCAAAAAAGAATACCAAAGAAACTAACTCCTTAAAAACAGAATTGGTCAAGTGGTAAAAGAGGCCAAAAATCTACTGAAGACAAGATTTCCTTAAAAAATAGAATTTGACAAATTGAAATAAAATACAATAATTCATTGAATAAATAATGCTTTAAAGCCTAGAAATGACCCAATGGGGGGGGGGGGGAGGAAGAGAGATGCAAAAGTTTATGTAGAGAATTATTCCTTAAAAAAAAAAATAGAATTGGTCAAGTGGAAGCTAATGACTCCATGAGAGAAACAAACAAGCAAATTAAAAAAAGAAGAAAAAAATAGAAGAAAATGTGAAATAACTGTTGGAAAACACCTGACCTGGAAAATAAATCTAGAAGAAATAATTTAAGAATTATGGTAATACTACCATGATGAAAAAATAGGACCTAGATTTTCATATTTCACAAGATTATCAAGGAAAACTACCCTGATGTTCTAGAACCAGAGGTTAAAATAGAAATTTAAAAAAAATCACCAATCACCTTCTGAAAGAAATCCTAAAGTAAAAACTCTCAGGAATGTTATAGCCAAGTTCCAGAGCTGCCAGAAGCTATCACGGAAAAAATATTGCTAGCAAGCAGAAAGAAACAATTTGAATATTGTGGAGTCAATGTCAGAATAACACAAGATTTAGCACCTTCTACATTAAAGAATCACAAGGCTTGGAATGTGATCTGCCAGAAAGGGCAAAAGAACTAAGATCACAACCAAAAATAACCTATCCAGAAAAACTGAGTATATTTTCCTTTGGGGAAAAAAAAGGGATGTTGAATGCAATAGAGGACTTTCAAGCAATCCTGATGAAAAAAATAGAGCTGAAAACAAAATATGACTTTTATAAATAAGACTCAAGAGAAACATAAAAAGTTTAACATGAAAGAGAAATCATAAGAGATTTACTAAGGATAAACTGTTTACATTCCTACAAGGAAAGATAATACTTGTAACTCCTTAGAACTTTATCATTTTAGGGCAATTTAAAGGAGTATACATAGACACAAGCACAAAAGTGAATTGACTACGATTGAATGACTTAAAAAAATAAAATTAAGGGGTGAAAAAGAGCGATGAAGGGAGAAAAGGAAAGGGAATGGTAGGATGAGGTAAATTATCTCACATAAAAGAGGTATGAATGTAGGAGTTTTTGCAGTGGAGGGGAAGATAAGGGTGTGGCAAGCAGTGCTTGAGGCTTACTCTCACTGGAATTGGCTCAAAGAGGAAATGAAATATACATTCATTTGGTCATGGAAATCTATCTTGCCCTATGAGGAGATATGAGAAAGGGAGAATTATAGAAGGGAGGGCAATCTAAGGGGGGTAGTGGTCAGAAACAAAAATGACTTTTGAGATAAAAGGAGAGAGAAAGAAGGTTAAACCTTAGGAAAAATAGAATGGAGGTAAATACATAGTAATCTGCTCTGAATGGTAATGGGATGGACTGACCTATCAAATGAAAGAAGACAGCTGAATGGATTAAAAACAAGAATTCAAACAGATGTTGTCAACAATAAGCACAGTTAAGCCAGAGATACCTATAGATAAAGAACTGGAGCAGAATCTATTATGCCTCAGCTGAAGTTAAAGATGCTACAGGCAAAGAAGTAATATCAATGTTAAACATATATACACCAAATGACACAACATCCAAATTGTTAAATTACAGAAGGAAATAAACTATAAAACTATACTAATGAGGAATCCCAAATTTCTCCTCTCAGAACTCAACAAATTTAACCAAAAAATAAGCAGCAAAGAAGTTAGATGAATAGAATTTTATAAAAGTTAGTCATGATAGACCTTTGGAGAAAATTGAATGGGAACAGGAAGTAGCATACCTTTATTTCAGTGGTACTTGGCACTTGCACAAAAATTGATCATGTATTAGGAAATAAAAATTTCCCAATGAAATGCAGAAAAGTAGAAATTTTACATGCATCTTTTTCAAATCATAATGCAATAAAAATCACATTCAATAATGGGCTGTGGAAACACATTAAAATTTAATTGGAAACTAATCTAATCTTTAAAGAATGAATGCATGAAAGAATAAATTATAGAAAAAATAAATTTTATTAAAGAGAATAACAAAATGAGACAACATACTAGAATTTATGGGATATAACCAAAGCAGTACATTGGGTAGCAAGCAGAAAGAATACTGTACATTGTAACAGGAATATTGTATGATAATAAACATAACTAATTACTAAGCTGTTCTTAGGAATACAGTGATCCAAAACAATTCTGAAGGATTTATGATGAAAGATGCTATCTACCCCCATAGAAAGAATTAATAGAGTCTGAATGAATATTGAAGCATAATTTTATTTACTTTGTTTTTCTTGTGTACTTTTCTGTTTTCTTCTGCAACATGGCTAATATGGAAATGTTTTGCGTGACTGCACATGTATGATCTATAGCAAATTGCTTGACTTCCCAGAAAGAGGCAGAGGAACAGTGAGGGAAAGAATTTGGAACTCATAATTTAAAAAAAAAAATGTCAACTCTTTTTATATATAATTGGAAAAAAATTTTTTAAATTTTCACTGAAAAATTTTAAAATGCCAGTTAGTTTGGATTGAAGATTTTCATATACTGCCAATTAAATATGCTAATATACATTGTAAAGGAATTATAACAACTTCAATATGTGTGCTCCCTTTCTGGAGAACCATCTTATATTTCAAGGATAACAAAGAGAAGAAAAGCATACAGGGTCAAAAACAACTTGCAGTAATGTCTTCACCTGCCCGAAAATGGCTAATAAAATGTTCCTGTAAAATCAATATTTTATAATAGAATCCTGAAAGCTATAGAGGTTTTCTAGCACTAAGATCTGCAAGGAGCAAGACAAGCATTAATAACAACAGTAGACTGATAGCAATTACTGGTTCTTTTTTTTTTTTTTTTTTTCTGAGGCAGGAACTAGAGTGTCTTTGTTTTTGGCTTTGCCATTGCCTAGCAACTGATGGTGTCTTAATATTTTTAATAATTTTTGTGACAAAGAGTATCATAAGAAATCACTTTTCTCTTTGAGTAGGGATTCAACTAAATTCAAGAAAATGATCTTCAGACTGGGAAGGATAGAAGAAAAGACTGTTAAAAGGGAGTTGAAATCTAAAATAATTGAAGACATGGTAAGAGAGCACATACCTTTCCTTAGTGAGTTCAATTCACCGGATCCAGAAGAAACAAGAACTAGGATGATAAAAAGAAATGGCAGATGAGATTGATGAGCTACTGTTGCTGATTCCTAAAGAAAAAAAAAAAAATGAAGACATAAAAGGTACTTCCAATCTGGCTTAAGATTTCACCACTCAGCTGAAATTAATCTCTCCTAAATTACCTATTGCCTTTTCTGACCTCACTTCTATTTGCTTCTCCAAAGTTTTTGACATTATTAAATATTCTTTCCAAATGCTTTGTCTTTCTTGGATCTCTTTTGGGTCCACTGTCCTATTTGACTAGTCCTATTCAGTTTCCTTTAGAGGATTATTATCCACACCATGTCTGTTAACCACAAGTGCTTCCCAAGGCTCTGTCTTCTATGCTCTTCTCTAATAATGTTTCGCAATGACTCTATTAGCTTCTTTGGATTCAATGATTATTTCTATGCAGATGGCAAGTGGTTCTATATATCCAGCTCTGGTTTTTCTCCTGAGGTTCAATTCTATATTATGAACTACCTAAATGTCCCATAGGCATCTCAAAATCAACACATTCAGAAAAGAACTTATTATCTATTCCCTCTCCAAAACCTACTCCTACTCCAAATCCTTTAGGTTTTGCACAAAGTGCCATCATCCTTCCAATCACTCAGGTTCACAACATCAGAGTCATCTTTGACTTCTCCTTCCCTCCTCTCATATCTAGTTATAAGTCTTGACAATTTTCCCTTCATATCATGCAGAATTCCCATTCACCTTTTTTTTTACTCATATGACCATCCCCTTTAGATGCTTATGCATCTCTCTCCTTGAATGTGTAAAATTTTCTGAAATATTTTACACATAGGGTATCACTGTTTCTAGACTTACTCTCCTCCAATGCATCCTACACACATTTGCTAAAATAACATTCCTAAAGTACAAATCACATCATAATATCCCATCATCATTAGCTCCTTATCACCTATTATTTCTAAAAAGTGATCGTCATTTTATAGCTTAATTATGGGGAAAATTTAAGCCATCTGAAAGACAGCTAAGTGGCAAAGAACACAGATTACCATTTTGAGAGCTTGGAAGAACTAACTTTTAACCCTGTCTCAGATACATTTTAGTTGTCTGACCCTGAAATTTTATATAAACTGTCTGGGCCTCAGTTTTCTCACTGTAAAATTAGAATAGTTATAGCAAATATATTACAGCAGTGTTTTGAGGATCAAGTGAGATAATAATTTATAATGTTTTGTTGTCCTCAAAGCACAATATGTTACATATCATCATAGAGGAAGCTAAGTGACATAACGGTTAGAGTGCTGATTTATGACTCAGGAAGAACTGAGTTCAAATTCGGTGTCTGATGCTTATCAGTTTGATCCAGGAAAATTTATAAATGGAGATAATGTTAAAACCTACCTCGTAGTCGTTATAAGAGTCCAGTAAGATATTCAAAGCACTTCTAAACCTTAAAACACTGTATAAATGTTAGCTATGATGATAGGATAATGAAGAAATTTAAAGAAGATTAAGGTAAGAATTTTGGAAGTGTTATCCTGACATGTGATAATAATAAACAGGCAGTATTAAACACTTTCTATATTCTAGGGTCTGTAATAAACAGGGTATTTGGGGGGAGGGGAGCAAAAACAATTCCCTTAATTTGGATAAAGAAGGCAGAGAAGTACCCCAGAGCTTGTGAAATGACAGCTACAAGAATAGAGAAAAATAAACATAAAGATTCACAAGAAGTTAGAAGTTTGAAAAAGGAAGTTAGTCAGTATATATAAAGTATTCCTCTAAAAAAATAATAAACTTCTGCAGAATGGCTGAAAGGCAGTATTTCGTAGCATACAGAGAATTGATCTTACAGTCATGGGAAACTGAGTTCAAATCTTGCCTCTGATATCTATTATTTGTGTTTCCCATAAGCAAGTTTATCTCTTAGGGCCTCAAGCAAATAGCCAAGATAATGTCACAGATGAATTGCAAACCTGCATTGGTAGAAGGGTCTTTCCTGCTACTAGTTCCCTATATTGATGAAATCGCTTGACCAGATTAAACAAAAACCTACTAGATAAGCATGTGATGGGACATCATAGTTAGTTTGAAACTATGAGCCATACGTGCAGCAATAAACACAACATCGAGCAAGCAATATGCTTGTCAAAATGTGGTTAAATGCAACATTACACATTTCCACTGCAATTCGGCTGCAGTAAAAATGTGAAACAAATTCTGGATGTGAAGTATAGCCTGTCTGAAAATTCTTATTTGGGTACACCTTGTGATACAATAAAGATAAGCCCATTCATTTCACCAGCTTGTTCAAATAAACTTCCTGTGACCAGATTTACCTTTTTTGCAAATCATCAGCTGTAACTGTTCATAGCATGTTTACTTTTTATTCCAGAATGATGGACTTGAGAAGAGAAGTCAAGGATCAAGCAGCCTAGTCCCCTGCCTCCTAATGGGTCTGTATATATCCTAGAAATCTGAGGCAGAAGATTGCTTATACAATGATGAATTGGGAATGCATTATTCAAAAAGAAAATTGCATTTCCTCAAGAAAGAAATGGCTTAGATGTTCGAAAAGTATGTTACATATTTAAAGAGGACAATTAGTCTGTTATTGTTTTGTTTGGAGAGGGACAGCCTTGAAAGAAAGGGAGTGACATTAACATTTCCTGTCAGGCTTCAAAATGAAAGCCATTCGGTAATGTCACTCACCCTTATGTAGTAGTTTATATTTCTTCAAAGTGTGGTAATATGTATTCCCCTCATGTTTCATGGTTTGGGCAAACTGAACAGTTTTGTTCCTTGAAAGCTTCTTTCAGGCATCTGCCTAAATGTCCCCCACCTTCATATGCCTAGAATGCCAACTCCTACCCATTGAATTACTATCTAATCTTTAAAACACATTTCAAAAGTCTTGGAACCTCCTCTATAAAACTTTCCCAGATTTGAAGATCAAATGAGATAATAATTTATAATGTTTTGTTATCCTTAAAGCACAAAATAAATGTTAGATGTCCTAATAGAGGCAGCTAAGTGGCATAATGGTTAGAGGTCTAAATTGTGACTCTGGAAGATCTGAGTTCAAATTCAGTCTCAGATGCTTATCAATTTGATCCAGGAAAATATATTTAATCTCTCAATCTTCATTTCCCTATCTTAAAATGAGGATAATGTTAAAACCTACCTCATAGTTGTTGTAAGAGTCCAACAAGATATTCAAAGTACTTTCTAAACCTTAAAACACTGTATAAATGTTAACTATGATGATGATGATGATAATGATAAATGACTTTCTCCTCAGTTAAGGGCTTTCTCCCTTAAATCGACACATAGCACTCATTTATACTGCTCTAATTCATCTTATTATAGAATTGATCAATTTTCCTGCGAGGCTCTGGGATAAGCTCTGGGAATACAAAGAAAGGGGGAAACACTATCCCTGCTCTCAAGAAGTATACATTCTAATAGGGCAGACAACATATAAATAACTCTTTACATAAAGATATAAACAGATTAAATGGACGATAATCTCAGAGGAAAGGTACTAACACCTGAGGGGATCCGTAAAGGCCTTCATCAGTAATCCATATAGGTAGTTTGTGGGTTCTCCCTCACAAGAGTTTTTTCTTTTTCCACTTCTCCTTTCACAATAGGCAGTTAGATGGTACAATGGTCAGAGCACTGGGCCTGGAGTCAAGAAGATCTAATTTCAGATCTGACCTGACACATTCATTGTGTAACCCTGGGCAAATCACTTAACCTCAGTTTCCTCAGCAATACAATTGGGATCATAACAGCACTTAATTCCCAGTCTTATTGAGAGAACTAAATAAGATCATCTTTGTAAAAGTGCTTAACAAAGAGCCTAACACATAGTAGACAATAAATGTTGATTACCTTTCCTTCCTTCAGAGGAAGGAAAGATGATTACTTCATTGTATTGTATTGTAGAGTTAACTTCTTATGTGGGCACAGATGGGACTCAATCGCCTCTGAGATCCATTCCAGCCAAGTGGGGTAGCTCTAATTATTGGCAGGTTTTCCCTAATACCAAGCCTAAATTTTTCTCTGTGAAACTTCCACCCATGGTTCCTATTTCTGAAGTCTGGGGTCAAACACAATAAACTTAATGCCTCTTCAGACACAATAACTCTCCAGATAACTTGAAAATTGCAATCACATCTTCCTGTCTTCTCATTTCCAGCCTAAACATCCTTAATTGCCTTTCAGTCTATCATTTTATGTCAGGGTCTTAAGCCCCCTAATATGCCTAGCTGCTCTCTTCTGGACATTCTTCAGGATGTTAAATTCTTCCTAAAATAAACAGTAAGAACAGAACACAGTACTCTGCATTTAGGGTGACCAGGGTAGAATAAAATGAAAATAGCACATCCCCCATTGAGTCTGCTATGTGTCCCTTAATTTATCATTACCATTCTTCTGTTTGCCACTGAATTTGAAGTGCATTATTATCACCAGAGATTTTTCATAAAATCTATAATCTGGCACCTGTCTGGTGATACTGTGCGTGTAATACTTGTGATACCAATCACCACATATGACCCTCTTGTTGTGTGACTGCCATTTTTAAGACTAAATATATTTTAAATAGGCATTTATTAAGCACCTACTTATGTTCCAGGCACTCTTAAACACTTATGTGTTTAACCAATATTACCTGAATCGATAGTTTATTTTTGTATTAATTATCCAAGGAAGGTAATATCAGAATTGTCCACCAGCTGGGTTTCTACTTAGTTTAGGAGGCCAGGTTTGCAAATCATTTTCTTTGACATATACTGTGAAAGAGCTCTTTTCAAAGGGGTTGCAGTAATCCCAGAGGACATGAGGGGGTATTCAATCTGCAGACAGGTACGTTATTACCCTTTCTCTGGCAGTAGTAGTAGTTGTAGTAGTAGTAGTAGTAGTAGCAGTAGTAGTAGTAGTAGTAGTAGTAGTAGTAGTTGTAGCCCTCCCCTTTATGGATTGGTTTGAGATTAATCTAGGGAATTTAATAAAATATTAAACAAAATCGTAAATTATGAAATCTGCTTACCTTCAGAGGTTTCACTCCATCTTTGGATTCTCTTTGCCTAATTAGTTGTTTATACTATTATTGATTTTAATATCAATGAATTTATATTCATTATATTCATATATATTCATAGTATAATAATGAATTTAATATTATATATTATATTATATTATATTATTGTTTATACTATTTATAAATTCAAAGGTTTTCTATTTTGTGATGACATAGCTTATTGTGATAGCAATGAAAATGAAATAAAGCAGTCTTTTATGAACATATTTAATTCTATCTCCTAACCTTCTTCCTGGTTGCTCTCCCAGATACCTGGTATGTGGGACAGAGACCACCACCAAAAAATCAATACAAAGACTTAGATACCTGAAAACAGAAATGAGCTTATTGCTTTCTCCTGAGAAAGGGTACCCCACTCATCACTCTAATGGCCCTGGCCAGGGAAGTACAAATTGATTCTGGAAAGCAAGGTCCTTTTATACTCTAATGTGAGCCCCGCCCCTTCCTAACTCCCTTCCACTTATCCCATTGACTGGGCTTCAGGGAGCACAATATATTGGTGTGAATCTTCCCCAGTAACAAAGAACAAAGGACAAGAAAAGGCGGCAGTTTTGCAAGAGTTTGCAAGCATGCACAGTTTAAGTTGTGTTGCAAAGCGTGGAAAAACTATTAATCCTTTTGAGGAGTCTTCACTTCTGAGAAATTATCCCTCACAGTGGGAATAATCAGAGAAAATCCCTACTACTCACATCTAAGAATCAAGGAATATGAGTGGGAGAAGAAATACCCAATTCCCATCTTAAGATCATAGACTAACAAGAAATTCAGTTTCTCCAGCTCACCAGCCCAAAAGGACTCATAGTAGCCAACATTTCAACAAGTTTGGATTTCTTCTCATGGCTCCTAGTTTTCATCTCTTCTCTAGGATCAGGACTTCTCTCCAATATATTGGCCTCCAATCACCTCTCTCTCTGCTCCAGGTTTATAAGGTCAATAGTGCTATGATATGGTAGGAAGGCAAAAGACCTCTGAATGCCAGCGTCCTCTGGCTGACTAAAGGATCAAACCATTAACATGGTTTCCTATTGCCCTGGGCTTAAAAAACAGTTCTAAGTCACACATAGGCATCTGTCTCCTCTTTCAGTCTTCTGATCAGCTTTGCAACTTGACTAACATCAGCACTAAGTCACTACTGTAACATTTCAAATCATCTTTTCCATGCAATGACTACATTAACCTTTTTCTGATGATTGTTAGATGGACTATGAATGGGTCATTTCATTCCAATCTCCAACCAGTCAGCCATGGCCTACAACACATGGAATCTGAATGGTGCTGTTCCCTGTGTGCATGCCATTGCAAGGTACTCCTTCACCACAAGCCTCTCTCCTCTCTTTCCTACAGGTCTGAATCAAAGGAAAGGAAAGGAAGGAAGTGAAAAGATTTTACAATGTACACAGTATTATTTTACCTTCTAATGATATCTCTAATCTTGACCCCATATGAAGAGGGAAAGTTTAATGGATTTTCAATGCCAAAATCATCAGAAATTGTTCTGACTGCCTTTTTCTCTCAGTCATCTTAGGCTCAGGGGAAAGTAATTCAGGAAAATATATAGCAAGCAGGGGCATAAATTACATGGATTATATTTTTTCATGTTTATATCTCATCTTCCTGCATTACATTATAGAATCCATTAGGGCAAGGACAAAATTTTATCTAACCTTTCTTCTCCAGGACTTAAAATAGTGTTTTGTTCACAGTAGAAATTTAATTTAATGAATTATCTCATTTGACCCTTATAATACAAAACAAAAACAAAATTTATGAGCAACAGGAGATGAGACAGTATTACCCCTATTTTACAAATGATAAAAATGGGGTTAAGTGACTTACCCAAAGCTACTGAAAATTCAGGTGTCCTTTCTCCTAGTTTGGTTCACTTTATGATACATCGTTGTGCCTCTTTTTATTTTTAAACTTATTTACATATTTTATATCAACTCTGTTTTCTACTCTACCTCCATAGAATAAGAACTTTTTAAAAGGAAGAAAAAAATTCATAAAACTTAGCATCATCAAAAAAGTCTGAGATTATAAGTGGCATTCCACACCTTTGTTCTTCCAATTTGACAAAGGAGTAGGAGAAATGTCTTCTCACATCTGTTCTTTGGGACTAAGCTCTGTCATTATAATTTTACAACATTCAGTTTTAATTATTTTTGTTGGCAAATGAAATGACTGAGGAAACAAAGATTCAGGCTTCCAAGGATTTGATTTATTAAGCGGTGCATAACAATTGCCTAACAAATTGGGACCAGTAGCCTTCCTTGGTTTTATTATTGAACACTGAATACAGGAGGAGAGAAACTTTTATACATTAAAAACAATTAATCAAATAAGATGAATTTATGAAAACAACTAGTATACAGACTTAGGTAATCTGATTTCTAATTGGAGGAAAGATTAAAGATTTTCCAAGTTGGGAGGAAGAAAATAAACATCTACAATGCCCTAATATCAGAAAAATAGATGTCCCACTTCTCCCAAATGTCTGTGAACAATTAAAGGAACACAGAAACAATAACTGATTGATCAGTATGGATCCAGTTTTCAGATAAGACATATGGGTTACTTGAGATGTATACTTGTGAGAAAACTACTTGTATCAGTCTTTGGCTCTTACTGGGTTTGTGATCAGGTTTTTAGTTGAGTCTCTAAACAGCAGATAGATACCATTCAGTTTTACAGAAACACAGAGCTAGGCTCAAACAATCTAATAAGGTCTTCTCTCCAATTCCCATAATTGAATAGTGTTATCACAACATAGAAATTGGGCCCATAATTGCATAGAAAGGGGAGTGAACTAGCTCCAGAATTGAGTCATAACATGGAGCCAGTGTGGTTCACTTAATTCCCACAGTTAATCACTTCCTGTCCTAACATCTCAATTTCCTCAGTGGTGATGTTTTTCCCATGTATATCCTTGTCATTTTGTGTTTCATTTTCCTAGCTCTGCTTCTCCTCTTTACCTCAATTCATGTGTCTTTCCATCCTTCTCTGTATTCATCTTGTTCATTTTTCTTTCTGGTTCAGCTATATTTCATTACATTTATGTAATATGGTATGTTTATCTATTCTCCAACAGATGGGCATCTATTTTGCTTCTAGTGTTTTACTGTCACAACATAAACACAGCACAACACAAAAAGTGTTGCTATAAATACTTTGATGTGGGACTTTTTTTTGGTCATTGATTTCCTTGAGGTCGTAATATTTTTTTCTAAGTCAAAATATATAGACATTTTAGTCATTTTCTTCAAAAATAACAAATTTTGTTTTCCAAAGTGATTAAACCAATCCAATGCCAAGGCAAGAAGCATTTACTATGTATCAGCCACTGTCCTCTTATCAAGAAACTTACATTCTAATGGGAAAACACAAGACTCAAAAGGAAAGTGAAAAATTTATGGGAGAGGAGGGAAGAAATATGGAGGCCCTAGAAGGAACTCATCAATTGGCAAAGGGAGCTAGTATGAACAGTATGAGAAAGGGGTGTTTGAGGATGAGGAGGCCCTATGTACTGATAGAAGTTTCAGGGCAAGATTACGAGCTGAGTTATGTTATTAAAATCTAGAAAGTCAGAAGCAGAGCCAAAAAGGCATTAGTGTTCCCATCTTTACACATTAACTATTCCTCCAACATTAACTATTCCCATCATATACCATTTTTGCAAATTTGCTGTGTAAAGTGAAACCTTAGGGCTATTTCGTGTTCTTTTTTATTGATTATTAGTGATTTGGAATATTCTTTCATATGGCTGTTAACAGTTGGATCTTCTTTTAAGAACTATTTATTCATATCTTTATCTATTGAAAAATGGTTTTTCATCCTTTATATTTTTATTATTTTTTAAGATTTTAGATAATAGAAAATTTTTATGGAAATCTTTCACCTAGTTGATGACTTCCTTTTTTGGTCCAAATGCATTAACTTTTATTCATGTAAAAGCCTCTCAATTTCATTTAATTAAGCTATTCTATTTTATCTTTTGAAATCACCTCTAACCCTTGATCAGTTAAGAATTCACTTCCCCTCCATAGCTGTGAAAAGTCTATGACCTGCTTGTCTTCTAATTTTATGTTATGATATTTAATATTCAAGTCATATATCTGTTTTGAATTTACTGTATAATCTGATGTTAAATGTCTCAGTCTAATTTGAGCCAGGCTGCTTTGAAATTTCCTCTGAAAATTTTGACAAAAAGGAAATGCTTTCTTATGTAATTTATGTTTTCATATTTATTAATCATGGGATTATAATTCTAATCCTATTCTTCATGCATATAATAACTTCCAATTCCTCCAATCCCTCCACCTCTCAGTTCTTTCTTTCTTTCCAATGGCTACACTGTCTTTCTTCTCTATCTCTTGCACCAATTCAACTTCATAGTATCCTATACATTTGAGTACCTTGACCACTCATCCAATCATGCCTCGCCAAATACCAACATTAATTTACTCCTACTATCCACTGTCTTCAGTAGTTTTTACTGCTACTAAAAGGAGCTAAAAAGGGGACCCAGCCAAGATGGAGAAAGGAAGCAGTTACTTTTCTAAGCTCCTCCATGAATTCCATCACTAAACTTTAAAAAGTGAATCTGAATGGATTTTAGAGTGACAGAATCCATTGGGAGATGGAGAGTGGCAGATGCCCAGCCCAGGAAAGTGCTCACATAGGTCTGGGCAGGAGGAGCGTGGAGCACGTGCTACACCAGCACAGACCAGAAAGCAAGTAGAGTGAGAAGGAGACCCAGCCAGCAGACTCACCCACCTCATAATCGATTCACAGCCTTCTCACCACAGAGCTAGGATCAGTCAGAGCTGGGTAAGAGACAGCACAGGGCCTGAAGCAGCGACTGTTGTTTCTCCTGGGGCTATCAGCCCACAGCCTGGAAGTTTAAAAATCACCTACCTGAATTTCCAGAAGCCAAGTTGGCAAAGTAAACCCTAGCTGCTCCAAATTCCCCTCCCTGAACCAGAAAAACCAGAGATAAATATCCCAGAGTGAAATCTTGAAATAGTGGAAATAGCCTCAGGCTTAGGAGTCACTGAGAAAGGGCATAATTGAGGCTGTAAGGAGTCTGAAGTGAAGGTGAGAGGAGTCCCAACAAGCCCCACCTCAGCTGACTAGCAGGAGCTCCCAAAGCTCAGGGTGGTAGAGCCAGCAAGCACTACCAGCTGCTGAGCCTGCCTGAGCTGTAGCCCAAGGGCATAGACGTGGAAACCTGAAGTGGCCAGACCACCTCTCCCCTAAAGATTATTCTGCAAGTCTCAGGGTAACTCAGGGGAAACACTAAAAATCCTGGTCGTGGCCTCCGTCTAGACACCCAGAGGCTACAGCACACAAAATCAACAACCAGGCCCTTAGCTCCCAGCCTGAGAAATCAGGAAATAGGAAATTACAATGGGAAAGAAGGAAGTTGAGAAGGGAAAAGCAAGAAAATCTATCTGAGCTTATTATAGCAAGCAAGAACAACCAAATACAAAGGACAACATGGACTCTATACTCACACCTGAGACCACAGAAAAAAACATGAATTGGTCTCAGTTCCAAAAAGCATTCTTGGAAGAGCTCAAGAAAGATTTTAAAAGCCAAATTACAGGGATAGAAGAAAAATTTAAATCTACAGTGACCAAATTGGAAAAAAATCTCACTGAAGAAAACAAATCCTTAAAAAGTAAAATTTGTGAGCTGGGACAGGAGGTTCAAAATCTAACTGGAGAAAATACCTCCCTAAAAATGGAGCTTCAAAAAAAAATAGGAGCTAAAAAAGTCATGAAACTGCATGCCAATTCATGACACATTTATATTATGTAATCTAATCTGGACATTCACAGTGAAGCAAGCACCGTAGCACCACAGCAACTATTCTAAATGTTTTCATCCTTCTTCAAGAACATGGAATTTCTATGGCACTTCCTTGACATACCTTCTCATCTGAGAACTTTGCTTTATGATTCACAGAAGAAAAAAAAATAATCATTCATCCAGAAACCACTTTTCTCATTCTTCTCAAATTACTCAAATGTTTTACCTCACTATCTACTCCTTTACTCCATATTTTACATGAAGAGACAGCTTATCAGAGTCTTTTTTTAATTTTATTTATCTCATAAAAATGGGGCATGAAAGGAAAAACTGATACAGAGGAAGCAGGTGAGGGTAGAAGGCTGGTAGTGTCAGTCTATCTTAAATATTCAGAACTAAGCATAGTATTTCAGATATAGTCTGAGCAGAGTAGAGTACAGGGGAACTATCACCTCCTTTCCCTAGAAATTCTACCTTTTTAAAGATTTTCCCCTATGTTTAAAATATTCTACCCCTTTCAATTCCACCTCTTAGTTACTTAGCTTCCTTCAAGACACTAATCAAATCCTGCCTTTGCAAGAGACCTTTCCTGCTTCTCCCAGATGCTAGTACCTCCTCATCCTCTGAGACTACATTCCATCAATTCTTTATATACCTTAATTATATCTAATTACTTACCTGGTATCTAATATACTGTAATCTACCTGCAGGCGTGTACTGGTAGTTGTTGTTGTTGTTGTTGTGACTGTTGTTGTAGTTGCTGCTGCCACTGTTGTTTTTGTCGTTTCCCTTTAATTATATCTTCAGCATTTAGCGTAATGTTTGGCACATTGTATTCACTTAATAAATGCTTTTTGACTGACTGATTTATAGGAAATTGAAGTACTCCATCATTCTAACATCACTCTCTCATGAACATTTCTTTCTCAATCACCTCACCTATCTCTTCTTTTTTTCCTAGTATTTTAGAAAATGCTTTGATAACCAAAAAAAAAAAATTCTCTCCCTCCATTGATCTTCACCAACCATGCTTTTCTTGCTCTTGTTTTTTTTATTTCCTCTTATTTGCATATCTTATTATGAAATACTAATTCTTTAACCTATTCCGTTTTTATGGAATATGGCATATGGATCCAGAATTGTAGTCCTATCACATTATCGGGTTTCATCTTAGAAAGTCTGGGATGTACAGCGGTGCTTCAGCACAGAGTGCTGAGTCTGGAGTCAAAAAGACATTAGTGCAAATCCAGACTCAGATTCTTACTAGCTGTATCACCTTGGCCAAATCACTTAACATCATCTCCCTCAGTTTTCTCAACTGAAATGGAGATAATAACACCTACCTCCCAGAGTTGCTGTGAGGATTGAATGAGATAATTTTGTAAAGTGCTTTACAAACCTTAAAACACTGTGTAAATGATTCTCATACTTACAAAATCAAATTTACTTGTATCATAAGACCTGTGAGGAATCTCAGAGATCAAATAGCCTAATCAACTCATTTTTTAGGTGAAAAAATAGAGAAATGAAAAAGATTCAATAACTTGTCCATGGTCACTCATTTAATGACTTAGTGCAGGGGACTAGAATCTAGGCTTCCTGATTACCAGTCCAATGCCCTTTTGGTTGTGGTCTACCATTAAGTTATAGTTACCTTTTAAAAGTGGTCTTTCTTGCATTTTAAGTTGCAGTATTATGGCCTACTACATTTTACTGAGCATTTACACTCTTTATTCCTCTTGAAATATTTCTGAGAACCAGGCAGCTATTGTTGTATAATATACAACACACACAGTGAAATTCCAACCTTCTCCAATATTTATAAGAATAATGGGAAAGAAATGTGCATGCTGCACTTAGAGCAGTTTCTTGATTCTGTATGTGAGGGCATGATATGATTTTATATATGTGTGCAGTTATAAGGTCCTTGCAGACTAAACAGAGGCTGTGTTAGCCCTAGGTGAGGTGCCAAATTAAACCATTGCTTGAGACACATTTTTTGTTTGTTTTTTAAATCAAAGTGAAAATCATTCATTTTAAAGCAGAAGTCCTTGAACATTTTGTGTATGTGGATGTTAAAGACCCCTTAATGTTATAGACTCCTCAGAATAATATGTGGCTTTTTTAAATGCATAACTAAAACATTAGAGTATAAAGGAAACTATATTTTAGTGAAAATTATACACACATATGGATATATATGTGTGTATGTGTGTATTTCCCATTCAAGTTCTTGGACCCCCGAAGTCTATGGGCAAAGCCTTAGAGGTTTGCTTGATAAGTCTCTAGTTAAGAATCCCTAGTTAAAAGGATTATTTTGGGAGGTAATAAAATAAAATGGAAAGAGAAATGGATATAGTCAGAGGACTGGCATGCATATTCTGGCTCTACTTCTCAATTGAATGTTTAAACCTGTCTCAAAAAGGTAAGAGCTATGTGGCACAGGGGATAGAGGGATGGACCTCTGACACAGGCTACATGATGCTTGATAAGTCACTTAAAATCTCAGCCTCAGTTTACTCCTCTGCAAAATGAAAAGACTGGACTCAATGACCCCTTAGACTAGAGAGAGCTAAATAGTGCAGTAGATAGAGTACTAGGCCTAGAATCAGGAAGATCTGAGGGCAACTCCAACCTCAGATACTTACTGGATGAATGACCCTGGACAAATCATTTAATCTCTATCTATTTTAGTTTTTTCAATTTAAAATGGGAATAATAATAACATCTATCTGTAGCACCAAGCACCTTAGCATATCCAGCATGGCTGCTAGTATAGGTTCTTTGATGTAGGAAAGCAACTCAAAAAGGGGTTAACCATCTTACTTTAATTAAACATAGATATCATTCACCTAATTCAGGGGGAAAAGTCAGCACCCTGAACTTCCGAGAATACAAACAGAAGTTATAAGCAGACAAAAAATACAGACAGAGAAATAGAGCAGTAGACAGCGCTTCCAGTTGTCTGACCATTACATACATACAGTGTTAGTCACCAGAGAGAGAAACACCAACATCTGGATTTTCAAGGTAGGAGGACTCCACGGTTGCCCAGAGTCTCATCTGGCAAAACTGCACAAGTCTTCCCAAAGTGAGCCCCAAAGCAAAACTTCACATCAGGGTAGATTAGATAGGTAGATAGATAGATAGATAGACAGACAGACAGACAGACAGACAGACAGATAGATAGATAGATAGATGATATATAGACAGACACATCCATCCATCCATCCATACATACATACATACATACATACACCAAGAACATCATAACCCTTGTGACCCACTGCCCAATCACAAAATAACAAGATGTAGACATTCCTGAAAAACAAGCATCCCACCACAGGCTCCATGTGACCACATTCAGTCTATTAGGGCGCAGAGTTTATTTTCAAATCAGGGCAGGTCCTCAAATTCACTTAAGCCTATCAAGAGTCAGGGAAGATCTTCAAATTACCATTACCATTATACTATCTGCCAAGGTTGTTGTCAACATCAAAGGAGATAATATTTAGCCACTAAGCATGGTACATGGCACATAGTAGGTACTTAATCAAGGTTTATTCCCTTTCTTTTCCCTTAGCTTCACCAACACATAACCTCTCTGAGCCCCCAGTTCTTTATATGTAAAATGGGGCTATTAACTACCTCATGGAGATGTGGCAAAGGGAATGGCTCTCTGAGTCTCATACTATTATTTTTCATATTATTTATAAATTCTCATATTACTTCTCCTAAAACTTAACAAAGGAATCTCTCTTAAGGAAAATTATAGTATGAAAATTCACATTTACAAAATAAATTATGGAACTTTGTGAAGTGATAAAAAGAAAGTAACCTCTCCTCCCTTCCCCAAGTATAGTACTATACTAAATATAACAATCATAGACAAAAAAAGTCTTTCCAAAGTATTGCTCTGATTGTAGGTAGGAAGCAACTCTGTGATCCAATCCAATTGCCTATGAAAGATGTAAACACATTTTTGTTATTTTAATAAGATGTCTTCTAAGAATATCTCCTTGTTAAGACTAATCCTCCACAAAACCAGTCTTATTTCCTAACAAGTAAGTGAAGAAACTTCAAGTAGTAAGTATAGGATACTTGGCTAGCTGAATCCTAATTTTTGTGTGTATCATGGAACCCTTTAGCAGCTGGTGAAACTGGTGAAACCTATGGACCCCTTCTTAGAATATTTTCTGTTCTCAATTCATAACTGAAGGAAACACTGAAGTTCATTTACAGTTTACTGAAAATAAAATTTATTTTTTCCCTTTCCATGGAAAGGGAACCCTGTAGGTGAAGTATTACTCCTATATTTCAGGTACATTATGGGCTAACTAGACTTGTATAGGTTGTTCTGAAGCCCTAATAACCATCACAAACACTTTCTATTAGAAAATACATCTTGAGCTCCAAACAACTCAACATAACATTGAACTCTTAGAATAAAATGCTTTTCTAAGTCAGAAACTGCCCACCAGGGCCAAAGATAACTAAATTTGTGGCATAAGCCAGATTTTTCCTCAGGAACCTGTCTTTCTTTCCTTCATTTTTCTCTTGCCCCAATAAAGCTTACTTCCTAGTAGGGAATTGCCTAGGTCAGTGATTCACACCTTAATGTGAAATATTCTCTCTCCCAGGGATATTTATACTTTGGCTTTATCTCTGGTTATGGAATGAAGTGTTTCGTCTCCCTTTAAAAGGATTTCAGGCATCAAGAAACTAGTGTGGAAAGGATTTTCTTAGCAGGGAGCCCTTCCTACCCTCACTGAAATCACACTCTATAGGCAGTTCCATTTGTGGATAAGACAGGCAATTTGTTAATGGGTGAAATAACCTCAAAAAAAATGGAAGGCTTTCAATAATGTTTGAGGTCTATATAATTAGAATCCATTGTGTGACTGCAGAATTACTAGACAGCTTGTATCTCACTAATGGAAAAATGTGAAATACCCCCTCCTGACAATATTCTATGACCAGCTCAGTGGTGTAATGTGTGTTGTTGAACATAACAGGAAAGGATTCATATTTCCTAAAGGAGAGCTTAAGGGCATGTGACATCAGTCCACCATCATGCGAATCAATAGCCAAAAATGCCCCCCCACGTATCCTACCATATGCCATGATTAGTCCAGCTGTTTGGAAACTGTCATATAAAGAAAAAAGGGACAAGAAAAGTGAGGTACCATGTCAACAAACAGCAGAGGATTAATGTGACTGACACCCATGGGATCATAGAATAATAGACTTGTTGAGTTGGAAGGCACCTTAGAGATGATCTGGTCCAATCACTTCATTTTCCACATGTGAAAACAGAGGCACAGAGAAGTGATTTGTCTCTGCAAAAGTCATATAGCTAGCTAATAGCAGAGCTGGGACTAAACTCCCCATCTCTCAACTCCCAGGCCAGAGCTCTTTCCAACACTTCACACTGCCTCATGGCATAAGGAGTGAATTGTCCTTTGGTTGAGATTCCTCTAATTTATTCCTCTAAATAGGAGATTTCAACAGTTTGTTGCATTTCTCATTGTAATTTTTTTTAATATCTTAGAGCTAGGGTCTTCTCCTTGGAGAAAAGAGACTGTAAAGAAAGGTGCTTTAATACCCAAGTTTCTAATGGTAATCAAGAGAGATATCATTTAATATAAATAGTCATATGTGAAGCCCATTTTTCAGGTAGATGTATGCCTCTGCTTAGTTACTGCACAAAACAGTTGATTCCCATGGCCCTCAGTAAGCAGTTCATGCATATTCAGAAAACTGTGCTTATTTGTCTTTACTCAAATCTCTCACAGACTGCTACATTATAGTAATTCTTCCCAGTGCCTGCAGATGGAAAGCACATGCCCTCCAAAGAGATTTGTACTGCAAGTAGGGACAAAATGTCAATATTGTGAAGGCTGAAAATCCACTGGAATTGTATATTCTATCTGCTTTAATTAAGCTATCAGAATTAACTTTAGGGAGACTTACGCAACATTTCATGACACCAGCTTTGCAAAGAAAAGCCCATTTATTCCTAGAATTATTCTCTTGCCAAGGAGAGTGGAGGATTTTTTGTTGTTGTTTCAAAAGAAACACATTGGACAATCAGAATCATGTAATCAGCTTAGCCACTTGTCTATACAACTAGAGTTAAGTGCTTCTTTTTGTCCTACCCAGGCTGCTTTAAGACTTGCATAATAGGGAAGGTGCACAGCAATATAGTCATTATGGCCACAAAAACTGTAATAGGGTATTGCCCACAGTAGGCACTAAGTAACACGGGTTCTGCCACAAAATTATAGAAAGCACTAGGAGGCATACTGCAGCAGAGATACAAATTTAGAGCTGTCATTTCAGTTAGACTCATGTTAAAACTGTTGGACTCCAGGATGCTTGCAGTGAAATTGGTTGTCCTCTAAATGGTTCCTTCTAAAATGTAATTGTTTTGTCCTGAGTTCAGAAAGTGGGAGGAGGGGACACTTGGTGCCCTGCTGTTGTTCTGGAATCTAACTGAAGATACCAATGTCAGTCTAGATGTTGGAAAGAGAACAAATAATAAAGTCATCTTTTTTTTTTTTTAAATCTCAAGGCCAACTAGATTGTCTGCCTTTGGCTTACAGACTAAACTCATTCATTACAATTATCCAAAGAGCTGGCAGTGATCACTATCTAAAACTTTCTAAGTGGTTCTATAAAATGCTACAACCCTGCTCCTGTCTGTGTGAAGCAAAGCTGGGGACTAGCTCTGTCACCTATAATAACAACGATGGTAGCTGTCATTTATAGGGTAACAGATAGAGCACTGGGCTTGGAATCAGGAAGACTCATCTTCCTGAGTTCAAATCTGGCCTCAGACACTTACTAGCTGTGTGACTGGGCAAGTCATTTAATCCTGTTGACCCCAGTTCCTCATCTGTAAAATGAGCTGGAGAAATGACAAGCCACTCTAGTATCTTTGCCAAGAAAACCCCAAATGAAGTCACAGAGTCAGAAATGACTGAAAAACAACAACTTCAAAACTAACATTTATAGAGTACTTTGATTTTTTTTTAAAGTGCGTTAGAAATATATCAATTTAGGGTAGGTACCTGGCAGTGAATAGAGCACCGGCCCTAGAATCAGGAGGACCTGAGTTCAAATCCAGCCTCAGACACTTAACACTTACTAGCTATGTGACCTTGGGCAAATCACTTAACCCCAATTGCCCAGCCTTCCCCCCTCTAAAAAGACAAACAAAGAGAAGAAATATATCAATTTGTGTCTACAACAACCTTGGGAAGTTAGGGTTATTATTATCTTCATTTTACAAATGAGGAAACTGAGACAGACTGAAATTAAATTTCTGCCCAGGGGCACACAACTTGTTAGTATCTAAGGCCAGATTTGAAATCCATTCTTTCTGACTCCAAGCCCAGCACCATTCACCACTGTGCCATCCAGTGGCTAGCATGGTGTCATTTTAATGACTACAGAGACATGCTTGCATGTGACAATATAGAAAGCAGAGGGTAGCGGCTGCCAAGGAAATGTTAACAGTGAGAAATGCAAATTATACCCCTCTTGATCACATTTCAGGAAATTTATGAATTGATACCATATTTTTAAAATTATTATTGATTTAAATTTATGCTTAGCATGCATTTCCAAAGTAGAGTGTTGGGTCGGTATCTAAATGATTGCACATTCACAGCCTATAATTAAAATTTCCTGATGCATTATTTACTATATGAAAATCATGATGTTCAGCAGCCTACTAGAAAAGCAGGCTAACTTCATGCTCCTCTAGAGTCTGTTGAAGCCCTAAATATATGGGGTTGCCAGCAAGGACATGTAAATCTTTGTATACCTTGGTCATAGAGTGCTTCTAAACCTTAAAAAATGACTACTTTTTTTTTTTTTAAATACTTAATAGAGACAAACAACATTTAGATTATGCGGAAACTCAATTCAGTGAGAATTATATACAATTTTTAAAAGAACAACAATATTCTAAAGCAAAACATTTGAAAGGACTTAGATTGATGCAATGACCACTCTCCAGGGGATGTATGATGAAGCGTGTTACCCAGTCCTGTTACATGATGGAAAAGCGGTACAAAAAGAGAAGTAATTTGAGGAACATTACTTTTGCGTGGATCTTCTGGTCGAGATACCTTTTTGTTAAGATTTTTTTCTGTCTCAATTTTGAATTGGGAGAGGATACATTAAAACACTTTAAATGCAGAGAAAACAACAGAAGGAATTTCAAAAAGCATAGACAAGCAGGACAGTTTTGAAAGTAATTTGTGAAATCCTTCTATATTTGTATTTAAAAAGTAAAAGGCGTACAAAATGGAGATTCACTGTATCACGTACAATCCTCTTTATCTTCTGCTGTGAATATGGAAATGTTCTTTTGACTTAAATTCAGAATAAGAAATAAATAAAACAGAAGACTTTACACATCTATATCGCTATATATAGTTGTATTCTCTGTAGTTTGAAAACATACACACTATATTTCAGAAGTTTTACAAATGGCCATGTCTCCCATTTAGTCATATATCTTTCTTTCTTTCTTTCTTTCTTTCTTTCTTTCTTTCTTTCTTTCTTTCTTTCTTTCTTTCCTTCCTTCCTTCCTTCCTTCTTTCCTTCCTTCCTTCTTTCTTTCTTTCTTTCTTTCTTTCTTTCTTTCTTTCTTTCTGGCTTTTTGGAGGGAAGGTAGGGCAATTGGAGCCAAGTGACTTGCCCAAAGTCACACAGCTAGTTTTTTTGTGTTGTGTCTGAAGCTGGATTTGAATTCATGTCCTCCTGACTCCAGAGCTAGTGCTCTATTCACTGCACCACCTAGCCACCCACATTCTTTCTTGCTTACTGGTCAGATTTGTACCCTGAGGTATCCTATGTGGTACAGTTTTACAGCATATGGGCTCAAATTCCAGCTCTGTAACTCAGTAAATATATGACTGTAAGCAAGTCACAACATCTCTGAGCCTCAATTTCTTGATGTGAAGAATAAGGTGACTTCCAAAGGACTATCCAGCTTTAAAACACCGAGTTTATAATCCTAAAAGTCATAAGAACCTATAATGGACACCCTAAACAGAAGAATTTTCTTAAAGTAGGTCATTTGAAAACAGAAGAAGGGTGAAGAAGAAGAGGAAAGGGGGAAGAGATAAAGAAAAGGAGGAAGAGATGAAAGAAGGAAGGAAGGGAGGAAAGAAAGGAGGGAGAGAGGGAGGGAGGACGGAAGAGAGGAAGGAAGGGAGGGAAGAAATAAGGAGGAAGGAAGATAAGGGGAGGGGAGGAGAAAGGAAAAAGGGAAGGAAAAGTGAAGGGGAGGGAGTCATAGGTGAGGGAAGAAAAAATTTAGTGGTTTACATTTTTTGGAATAATGTTTTAATCTTGTCTGATTCATAATCATTTTGAACCATTATTCTTGTCATCCAGTGCTGAAATTTCTAAATCCTTTTACTTGATTGGCTAGTAAATCTTTAACAGATTATCAAGTGTGGGATTATAAATACTAATTGGATTATGACCCTCTGACATTCTTAGGAAACAAAATTTTATCAGAGTTTCTAGTCTTGTAATTTTTAATATGCAGAAACAATGCCTATGGCACTATACTGCAGGGGGAAATGCATTACAATATGTTTTAAATACACTTTATAAATTTAAAGGAAGACCACTAGAATATGAACAGTACTTCCTTGTAGGGAGGGGATTCATGGGAGGGCACAGACAAGAATCAAATAGGTTTGAATGGACTATGATCTTTACTCCCAGAGGAAATACACATATCAGTAAAATTGCACACTCGATGAATTGTATTATTCAATGGAAAAAGAGCTGCTTGTATTTTTATATACATTTTTTCTAACATTCTTATTTTTATATCAAGACTCTTGTTATTCTCTTTTTATTTTTAGAATATAACAGAGAGTCAGAGTATGTCAATGGATAAATGTCAAAATGGTTCCAATGAACTAAGATCCACTATTAATTACAAATTGATTATCATTGTGAATAGGTAGAGGGGTTTTCCACACCGGGAGTTCTCTAAACAAGTTAATTTATTGTCATCACTGTGGTCATGTCTATTAACCATGGATGTCTCTCATCACCATCCCCACCCTCATCTTGCTTCCCCACATAATAAATTAATAAGTGGCAAGGGTATAAATAAGAAATAACTCAAAAAATCAATCATACACATTAATAATCAATAAAATAAAACATATGCATATATAATTTAAAAGATTAAGATTGAGAAAAACTAACAATCATTAAATGAATAAATCATGAATAAATGGATCTTTATAATCTCAGAATAGTGAGCAAAAACAAAAAATGAAAAAATCAGGTGCCCCAAGAAGGGCTTCCTTATGAGTGGGCAAGATAAAGATAAATCAGGGCAAACAAATAATGGTGTTGCATTCCCAGAAGAGGGATTGGCTCAGTCTCTGACATCCAGGATATAGCCTGCTAATGAAGCTTACTGTTTCCTTCTTATACAGGTACCAAGTCTCCTGTGTTCTAGTGCACAGGTGTGTTAGAAGGACCCAGGGTTATGGACAGCAAGTATCAAAAGATGAGTTGAAGCATGCACATGCATCAAGGTTTCCACAAACAGAAGCTTCCAGCTTCCTATCTGCTATGCTTCTCATAACCTTAGGGACTACCAGAGAGTCTTGAGGTCCCTAGATATAAAGCTTCACTGCCTGTCCACTGGGTAATTCATACCATGAATTCCAATTTGGTATATTGCTGGTGTAACAAACAAGAGGGTCTATTTTACTTAGTCCAGAGTCATTAGACCCTCAAGTCTTCAAAAAGTGGTAGCAATGATATGGAGTCAGCATCCAGTGAGTTCCTTTGCTATTGGGTAATCCTGCCATGTGCATCCTCATTTTGCAGAATACATGGCCAAAGAAAGAAGAGATTGTATAAATCAACATACTATCCTTTCCCCTCTACGAAATATAAATTAAACTATGAACTTGTCCCTTCCTGGCACAAGGAATTTTTTTCTTCTTTTTAAAATAACTTTAACCCTTTCTGATGACTGGGGTACAATATAACAAATTATCTCATTCTGAAAGAAAATTTAGGGGCTCTAATATGTTGTTCAATTTTATCCTTTGGAGTGCTTATATATGTAAACATTTTTTCTCTAAAAGAAAATGCAAGCTTCTTGAGGGAATTGTTTCATTTTTTTTTCCTCTTTATATACCCAGCTGCTATTTCAGTAGCTCTCAATTAGTTGGCACTTTATAAAAGATTGTTTAATGAGTAAATGAACTAATAGTATAAGCCAGGGCTAGAATTCCACCTCCCTCTGTAGGTAGATTTCTTTCTTATTTAAAAGATTTAAAAGCAAGGAGATTCACATTGAACTGCATTTTATCATGAATCTATCTTTACTGCCAGGAAGTTCTGACTTATACCTTCCCTAAATTTCTAATGCTATAGAAAAGCTCATTTCTCTTTCTTATTCTTTTTTCAGTGGATGTTGGAAAACACTGCCACTATATGGCAAATTATGCTTCAGGTACTTGAATAAACTACTTAATCATATTTTATTTTATTTCCCTAGGGTAAAAACTTAAATTCATTTGATATGGACACTAGGTTCATAATTCTAAGCTTTATATCAAATTCCTGATTGTCCTCAGCATGTCTGGGTGTGTTGCTTGGTTTTTTGTCTTTGTTTATGTTTTAGTTGCTCTTATTATTTTCTTAGGCTGCCAGAAACTCTCATATACCAATAGTACTAATTCTATTGATTGCCTCAATATAAATCTCTGAATAGCTTTAGGAAAGTCCTGAAACTGACTGATTTCTGAGTCCCACTTGGAACAATCTCAGTTCAAAAGCCAACCACTCTTGAGGCTCAACATTACCATCAGGGAGGTTGCCAAATTCAATGCTGTACTATGCCCAGTTGTTGGGGCAGGACTGAAGGTTGTAGAACAGGGGAGCAAACACTGAACTGAACACCTTGGAATCACAGCAGATGTAGCTCCCTAATTGGACAGTGCAGAATGAAGTCCAAACTAGGCCTTTGCCCAAAATCCTCATCTCTCCAGCAGGGCTGCCTTTGCTTTTTTCTCAAAAGTCCATTCTAGTTCCATAAAAGCCACAGGAACTTGGAAAACACTGTGTAATGTCTGCCAGTCCTGAGACATTTACTGAAGCTCTGTGACAGTAGTTCTGGAGAAGGCACAAAAAAGAATCATTTTAAACTTCAAAATACTTAGAATATTTGTTATGAACGACCACCAAACTTCATAATCATGTAACCAGAAGTAGAGAAGGACCTATATAGATCACTAATTCATCTCCCTACTTCTAAGAAGAGCTCCATTTAAAGAATGTTAACAATATGTCTTGTTTGGTATTTTTAAAGAACTTTTTATTTTATAGTATGTTTTTATTTATTTGTCTATCTATTGATTGAACGATTTTTGAGATCATGTCTCCTTATATCTCTCAATCTGTATGTATCATAACCACTTACAGGCCTGATTTTAATAAAGATTGGCACAGACACCTTAATCTTCTCTGTTTTTTGTTTTTGTTTTTGTTTTTTCCTTTTCTGATTGGAGCGTATTTACCCCTCCTTAAGTACCCTGGTAGTCTAGCATTCCTGGGGACTCACCATATTGCTGCTGGACTTAATGCTGACACGTGATCAGTTTTAGGCCTGTTATAGTGAAGAACTCCTGTACTCTAGCAATCTGCTAGCCTCAGCCTTCCCAGTAGAAAGCAATTCAGGCACGGACCCCCATTCCCAGCTTGAGGTCTTTTAAAAGATTGAATATGGAAGCATAATATAATGCTTCTCAGTCCTAACAATCTAGTAAAAGGCCAAGGAATAGACACTAAACTAACTTAAAAACACCAAATCAACTATCTAACTTCCCTAAATTCCCCACTGCTCAAAGATTTGATATGAAAAATGGCAGAGGGTCTTAGGATGTCGTGTAGGATGCTGGGAATTTGACTTTGCTTTCTAAGATAGGAAAGTTGTGGCCCATCTGCTCAGTGAGATAACAGAACTCTCTGTTTCCTGATGTGTCTGAGAGCTATTTTAAAGGGAGAAGTCTTGTTTTTAAGTTATTTATAATAGTAATACCTCAATAATTTTGAACAGCTTTCATTCCCTGAATACAAGATCACAGATAAGAAAAATCTCAGGAATGTTTTTCTACTCACTTTAATCAAAGTGGCATGTCCACAAGTCAGTCTGACAATATTTCAGCTTTCCAAAAACCTTTCCTTCATTTCCATGACATGAATTATTGAACAAGATTATTGAAGAAGATTAGCCAGATTGGGAAATTTGGTGGCCACTTTTGGATAATTGTTTCTTGTCTTCATTTGATTTTTACCCTCTTCTTCAAATCCTAGGATTCTTTTTTTATTCAATTTTTCTAATACCAGAAAATTAGGTTTAGGTCTACACTCACCCCAGCCCATCATCCACAAATACATCAAAGCCAAACATTTTCCTCAGTGGTAAAACTTGATGATCTGATAAAAATGTGGAAAAAAAAATCTTCTGTAGTTTTTCAAATCTATAGACCCCCTTCCAAAAAATCCACTATTTTTATGAGGGTACTTTTTTATTATTAAATTCTGAACTAATGAAACATTAAAATAAATAAACAAATCCATAGACAAATTCCACCCTACTACCGATCATCCTATATCTCTCCTCCCTTTCACAGCTAACCTCCTTGAGATGGCCATCTATAATCATTTTCTCTACTTCCTTTTCACTCCCTCTTTTCTTAACTCTTTCTAGTCTGGCCTCCAGACTCATCATTCATCCTAAACTTCTCTCTCCAAAATTACTAAAGATTTCTTAATTGCTATATCTATGATACAATCATTCTGGAGAACAATTTGTAACTATGCCCAAAGGGCTATAAAACTATGTATATCTTTTGATCCTGTTATACTACACTACTAGGTCTATATTCCAAAGAGATCAAAGAAAAAGGAAAAGGACCTACATGTACAAAATATATATTTATAGCAGCTCTTTTTGCAGTGGCAAAGAATAGGAAATTGAGGCAATGCCTATCAACTGGGGAATGGAATAGCTGAACAAGTTGTGGTATATGATTGTGATGGAATACTATTGTGCTATAAGAAATGACAAGCAAGATGGTGTCAGAAAAAGCAAGGGAAGATGCAAACTGGTTCAAATGAAGTGAACAGAACCAGGAGAACATTGTATGCTATAACAGCAATATCATATGGATGACTAACTGTGTAAGATTTAGCTACTCTAATCAATATAATAATCCAAGATATTTCAAAAGGACTCATGAAGAAAAATATTATTCCCTCGAGAGAGAATTGATGAACTATGAGTGCAGATTTAAGCATCTTTTTTTCATTTTTTTTTTTTTTGCTTTTTTTTGCAATGTGGCTTATATGAAAATGTTTTGCATGACTTCACAGTATAATTGATATTGCATTGCTTCTTTTGTAATGGGAAGAGGAGGGATTGAAGTGAGGGAGAGATTTCAGAATACAATTTTTTTAAATGATGTTTAAAACAAAAAAATAAATTTTGAAAGAAAGTAAAAGTTTAACAAATTGCTAAGTCTAATGACCTTTCCATGATCGTCATTACTTTTTACTTCTTTACGCATTTCTCCTTGATACTCCGTTTTTGAGACACTCTTCTTTCCCGGTTTTCCTCCTAATTGTCTAGCTGATCCTTTTCATCGTGCTCATTAACCCTCAGTATCCCCAAGGTTGTCACGGTCTCTCTTTTCTTCTCCATCTATATTATTAATCTTGGTGATTTCATCAGCTCCAAAACACCCAGTTATCATCTCTTTCCTCATGGTTCTTAAATTTATTTGTTCACACCAGTCTCACTGTTTCTAACTGCCTATTGGATATCTTGATTTGGATTTCTCATAGACATCTTAAATTCCATATGTCTAAAACTGAACTCATTTTCTTTACACAAAAAGCATCTCCTTCTTCCTTCTCTATTACTATCAAATGTACCATCACCCTTTCAATAACCCAAACTCTAAATTCTAGACGTTCTTGATTCCCTACTTTCTCTAATCCTTCAATATTCACTCTTTTCTCAGGTATTATCACCTAACCCCTGTACTTTTGTGATGGGTTACTGATTGGTCTTTCTGACTCAAAATTTTCCCTAGTCTACTCAGATGTCAAACTTGCTTTCTAAAGAGCAAATCTGACCATGCCACTCCCTACTCCTACTCATTCAACTTCAGTGGTCCATGATTACCTCCAGGATCAAACATAAAAATACTGTTAGGCTTTCCAAACACTCAGCTTGTGCCCAGAATATAGTAGATAAGGAATAAGTTCTACTTGACCTGACTGGACAAAGTGCAACAGAAAAAAATAATTATACATTAAATTATCAATCTTCCTTATATGTAACCTGATTTTCCTCTTAAATATATATCAAAGCCATTGTTTTGCTTTTTAAAATTTTGGTAACTTTACTACCTGCCCCAATTCCATACATCCCCATGGAAGAAAAAGTAAAACCCTTATATAAGATATGTGTGATTAAGAAAACAAATCCCTACACTGACAATGTCTCATTCTGAACCTTGAGTTTATCACCTCTCTGTCAGAAGAACCAAATAATCAGGGTCAAAACTCTCTTCAATGTGAAACTACTCTGAATTATTTTGAAAATTGAGGAATTGTGGGAAACTGGGAGGTGGAGTTTGGTGGAAGGAGACACCTGAGACACCTTGGAATGATACAATATGTAGCTCCTGCTTTTGGGTAATTTAAAATGGAAACCAGGCTGAGCCTTCATCTAGTTACCTTGTTTATCACTGATCCTCTAAAATCTTTGTTAAACCTTCCATTTATCAGCATTCTTAAGTGGATTAATGGGTATTCAAAGTTAGTGATTTATGGAGCATATTACTTTTTTTTAAATTTTATTATAGTTTGCATCATTCATTTCCACAAGATTTTGAGTTACATATTTTCTCCCCCTCTTTCCCCCACCTACCACCGCAAAACAGCCATCCCAGTGTGTCCCCCCTTCCCCAGTCTATTCTCTCCTATGTCACTTT
>CM053586.1:114953720-114974476 GCA_028646515.1 Pseudochirops corinnae | reverse complement strand
TATATATATATATATATATATATATATATATATATATATATATATATATATATATATATCCTTAAGATTTTCAGAGACCATTTCACATAGTATAGCATTTCATTTTCACAGGAAACCTTGAAGTCAGTTCTGTTATTGTTTTTCGCAATTTAAAATGGAAGAAACTGAAGTTAGGAGAAATTAAATGACTTTTCCAGATTCACACAGCCAGGAAGCATCTGAAACAGAACTCAAATTCAGGTCTTCTTGATTAGAAATCTAATGATATATTCACTATCCCTCTCAGCAGTCTTATAACTACAAACTAATGTTCTGGAAGGGCCAACATCCAAGGGGAGTTCAAATTTCAACAACTCCATTGAAAGAGAAATTGATCATAGTCCCCCAACTCTGACACTAACTCAGGACCTCTCTTCCTCTTCTGCAAAGTAAGTGCCACACCACTAGGTCCCACTCCTGCCTTATTCCTTGGAAAATCTAGAGATGGTCTCAGGCTAGATTTGGACTCAGTCTTTCTGATTACATGCCACTACCCGGGGTAATCTTACACCTATGGGGGCCATCTCCATTCATTCTGATTTTCATCTTGCCACTGGACCGAGATGGCTCCAGAGGAGAGAGTGAAGCTGGTGACTCTGCACAGCTTTCCCTCACTTAAATCCAATTCACTTGCAAGTCATGACATCTGCTTCCTGATGCCATGGTCCTCTTTGAGAATGAAGGACAAACAACAGCCTAGCTTCTACAGTCTGTCAATCAAAGAGTTTGGTGCTCCATGTGACTCTAGCTCAGCAAAACCTCAGTTTCAGTAAAAGATGAATAAGCCTTTCTCTAGAACTTTGGGCAAATTACTTCCCCTATCTGTGACCTCAATACAGTCTTCTATAAAATGGAGCTGTGATACAACTTACAGGTCTAAAAGGATGCTTTGCTAATTTTTTTTTGGAGGGGTTCCCTTCAAGCTCTTTTTCAGTCCCCCCCCCCCTCTCTCTACTGCCTTGCTCTTCAGATTATAATTCCACTTCCCTCCTCCCTCAGTTTCAACCAAGTTTCTTAGATGCTAAATATGAAGACCTAATTAATTGTTTTTAGTAGCTGGAGCTAAGATCTGGCTAAATCTTTTTTTGCCAAAAGTTTTAACAAAGGCTTTCTTCATCTAAGGGGAGAGGGATAACAGCATCCTCAGGGATAGGCTCTTGTTGTCTTAGGGTATCTGCCTTTTCCAGTGGGTAATATCTTCTGATCTCCTCCATCAGTACTGGAGGTGGTTTAGATGACTCTTGCATTAGATGTGGTTTGTGATGCTTTCCCAAGTATAAAAATCCCTAGTAATGGCTCTTCAGGTAGTTCAAACTAATATTAAAAACCCACATCTTCATTTACTTCATTCAGAGACTTTGTCATCATTTATGAACAGTTTGTACCTGTGTCTACAAAGCATAGGAGGTAATTTTATTGAGTTCTAAATCAAAAATAAGGGTAGGTATCTTGGAGGCCATGAATGATTTCATTTTTTGTCTTTCTTCACAAAAGTTCTTACATATACTGAAGATTTCAGTCTCCTAGTTGAAGGGGGATTCTCTGTGCTTGGTGAGCTCATGCAAGGTGCTACCAATTGCAAATTACATTGTGTTGATTTCATCAAGCCTCAGAACACTGAAAAGTTTCCTAGAAGAGATTAATAATCATTCACGGGAATTTGACCTGACCATCTACACAGGAAAGATCAAGGGGATGAAGAATAACTATTGTCCAGATTACACTTTCCATTTGCATGGAAACCAATATAGTTTGTCCATTAGCATGTATATCTAGGACCAGCAACGTACATAGACAATGAACTGGGTTCCAGGTTGAAGAGAAATGGAAAAATTGACTAAATTGACTTCAAGAAATTTCAATGCTTTTAGAATCACTCCCCCATGGTCCCTATAAGGTCAACATTCTACTGTTTCTCTATTTCCTAGAAAAATGCCTGGCACATAGTGGATAGATAATAATTCTCTGTTGATTGATTAACTGATTGGGGCCATATTTACAGCTACCTTATATTGTAAAGATGACTCTAATTTCCCTATCTTTGAGTAAAAATTGGGTAAAAATATAAAAGGTATTAATCATTTTAATGGTTCAGTAGAGAATAATGCAAAGGTCAAAAGTGGTAGCTATAGTTTTGAGTATTGGGCCTGGAACCTACATAGTTGCTCTTAATCATGGCACCAACATTTATCATCTCTTACTTGAGTTATTAAAAATGGCAGAATGGATAGAGCACTGACTTTAGAGTCACACAACCTACATTGAATTCCTACCTCTTATATTTACTATCCATAAGACTTTTGGCAAGTCAGTTAAACCCCACTGTCTTCAGTTTCTTCACTAAAATACAGATATAATCAGGCTATACCCTTACTCAAATTTTTGATGGCTTCCCATTGATTCTCTGATATTTTTAAATCCTCTGCCTGATATTTAAAATCATCCAAAATATAACTCTACAAACCTTTCTAGGCTTACTTCATGTAGTTCTCCCTCATACACTCTCTATTTAAGTGAAATTAGTATAGTAGCAACTCACTAACCATAAAATTCCATCTCCTTCCCTTGCATTATTGCAGAGATTATCCAAATGTCTGGAACACACTTACTCCTCACCTCATCTCTCGGGAATCTTTCACCTGCTTGAGCTCCACCTCCAACAAGTAGTCTTTACAGACTGCACCCTTATTGTAATCATTTGGCATTACTTCATATTTCCTTTGTATGCACTCATCTACATAAATGTGGAATTCTCTGGTACAATGTAACCTCCTTTATGGTAGGGCCCATTTGTTTTTTTTAAACCCCATGATCTAACATAGTCATTACCTTACTTACCATAGGCTTTCCTAAGTAGAAATGAATTTTGTATCCTTGGTCTAAAGCAGTATATAAACTCTCAGAACCTCAGCTTCCTCATTTGTGAAATGGGAAATATTAATGCACAACCTAACTCACAGCTTCATAAGATGGGTTTGTTTTTTTTGGAAAGGACTTTTAAATTTTATATCACTCTATGGAAACGAAGAGCAAAATTAGGGCAGCTAGGTAGTGCAGTGGGTAGAGTGCCAGTCCTGGAGTCAGCAGGACCTGAGTTCAAATTCAGCCTCAGATATTAGTTGTGAGCTCCTGGGCAAATCAGTTAGCTCTGTTTACCTCAGATTCTTCATCTATAAAATGAGCTGGAGAAAGAGATGGCAACACACTCCAGTATCTTTGCCAAGAAAACTCCAAATGGGATCATGGAAAGTTGGACACGACTGAAGTGACTCAACAACAAAAATAGAAATGGGTGATTGTTCTATGCCCTACATTCACCTTCTTGCATCACACAGAATTAAACAAGACATTAATCACGCTGGGATGAAGCTCTTTTCCGGTTATTGTAAGGGAACAAAAAAAAATTAACACCTTCTTTCAGAAAACATAAAGAGGGTCTCATAATAATCTAGGCTAATATAACCCCTGCACAATACAAAATCTCTAGGTAGCCTTTATATATCAAAGGAAATGATTAGCAATAAACACTTCTCATCCTCCCTCCTTTTTTGCTTACTCTCTCCCTTGCAGGGACTCTTCAAAATGGAAAATCTATAGCAGAAGCACTTGCACTACTTAGCTGCTCTTTGTAACAGGGATGGAGTGTTTAATCATCTAGTTATAAGCAGAAATCATCTGCCTAACACATAAAATAATTCAGGTAATGAGATATGCAAAAGAGATGGGAAAAATCTTGATTCCTATAAAGTCCACTTTCAGATCTGATAAAAAAAAATAATGAATCTCTACATGTGCAGTGATACAGTCAGTCTCCTCGCTTCTCAGTATCTCCATCTTCAGTCAGATTGCTTGCAGATCTGCTGAAATTAGATGTCAGGGTAAATTATGGTAGAAGGCGGGTTACTAGCTAAGGCTATGAAGAGTAGACACATAAAAACAAGGTACCATTGAAGGTAATTGCTTCTGATCTTAAAGTTTTTAAATGAAAAAATTGGTGCTGATGTTGTATTTGTATCAGATGCTCTGTTTAATTGACACTGACTCATTCTGGGGCATTCTTTACCTCCCAGTTTTTATTTTTGCTTCTTAATTCTTAAAAGCTACAACAAGGGAGATTCAACAGCATACAACTTACATGAAAATGAGAAGAAAATGATGGTGTGCTATCACTGGTGGACCAAGCCAGGTTCATGAGTTATTCTGTGACATAGAGTATCTCTGACAAATCTGTACCAAATCTACCTGTAAAGTTCCACAGTAGGAAACAAAATTAGAGCAAAGCCCATTTGAAGATGATATTTGGAGAGAAGTTTCATGATCCTTGCTAAATCAGGAAGAAAGCCCCATTTGCAAACATTTCCATTCCTGTCTCCTTTAATAAAAAGAAAGATGAGAACTCATGACCCACAGGGCTGCTAGAGGAAGGAGATGCTTACTTCTTTCTGCTCATTTAAATATATAACAAGCCACAGGGGGGAAAAGAGATATCCTATTCCATTGCCCATAACATATGTCAGTAAGTCATAAAAATAAATCACACAGTGGAAAATTTGTGAACATTGCTGAGGCTCCTGCAAGACTGGAGAAGGACTTGTCCCTGAGCCAAAAGGCAAATAGTCCAACTGCTTAATATTTGCAGGCCTATAGATCAATGAACAGTTGAGAAAGATCACAAAGAGGGTGATTTGTTAATTGCTGTCCTATCTTTAAGCAAGGTCACCATGTTTTCTGTTTAGATAAACATTTTTTACTATTACATAATGTACCTACTCCGGGTGAAAAAGAGAAACTGCTAAATCATTTGAAATTCTATATTATGGCCAAGGACAGAAAAGGCAAGGAAGGGCAGTATATTTTATTCTGGCAAAGAAATAAATATTTTCTGAAGATAAAATGATATATCTTTTCATTTACTTGACTTTGAATATGTTATATTCTCCCTCCTCACCCTCTTTCTCTACTAGAATGTAAATGTCTAGAGAATGAGGACTGTGTTGTTTTAATCTTTATACCTCTTGTCACCTACCCAGTGCATTACCTTCCACATAGCAGGCTCTTAATTCATGCTTGTGAAATTGAATTGAATGAGGTCATAGATAGTGAACCTGTATGGGTGAGGAGAAAAAAGGGAAGGTGGGAAGGAGGCTATTGTTATACTTTTTCTATTGTGGTGCTGTTAAAACAGTATCCTGAATTCTATTTCTGTGAAGCAATACAACTTAACGAGGCTTTCAGATAGTAGATACTCATTTATACCAAGGCAACCCAGAGAAGGCAAGGCCAAAATACCAGGAAGACAAAAATTATGGACATTTGATAGTTTCTAGTGCTTTCTTTTACTCTAATTAAACAGATTTCTTTGATGTGTTTCCAGAGCCTAATGTCTTTTTTCATCCATATCCAGAATAACTTAGGGCTGTCCAAGAGGGGAATGAATGGTCTATCTTCAGATGTAGTAGGGTTTCACAAGAGTTCATCATGCCATGTTTGCCATATGTGTTGGGAAGGTAACTTTATGTTTCAGGTATGGGTTAGGCTAGATGGCTTCTGAGGTCTCTTCCAACACTAAGGTTCTGTGATTGGGAAGGGGATTAACTTTCTGACTACTTAAAAGAGTAAGTGGTACTAGGTTTAGCAATCTTCCATGGTATTTGCTACTAAGGTTAAAAAATCATGCAAATTTCTAGCCCATGGGTTGAGTTGCATATTTCAACTCTCCTAAAAGAAAACCCTGTATCGTAAATAGTTTGGGTGCTAAGGAAAACAGCAAAACAACATGACAACACACTAGACAATACAAGGGGTAACTGAAATTCTGAAATGACTTCTGGAAGTAATAGCAGCATAAACCACCCAGACACAAATGAATCTAGAAAGTAAGCCCTCATATACTGAGAAGCAAGTTCTATACTTCACCAAAAGAAACGGCATCCCAGAAAGTGGTGCCACATTTAGCCAATAGGGACGTCACAAAAGAAAAGGATCTTTGATGCATCACCATCATGCATTTCCTAAGTATAACTGGCATGTATTTCCTACTTATTTCATTCAAGCCATTCCTGTTTGCTTCCAAATGTCAAGCAAAGGAAGAGTGTGCTTTTTTCATGTTTCTTTTCCCCTCCTTCCATTTCACATTCACATAATGCCTTTTATTTAAGTGCTCTCCTTGTAATATAACCAAGTCCTGATAAAACTATTAGGAAAGAAAATAGGAAAATGTAGTAATGTAACCTTCAAAGCCCCAGCCAATCACAACAAAAGAATTAGAATAGAATACATCAAAGAGCTCCAAGAACTTAATCATCTAGGAGGCTGTGTATTTTTAATACCTCCTTTTTTACTTGGGCTAATTGTGCTTTAAAATGCACCCATGTAAATAAGCTGTGTCACTTTTATTCATTCTCGTTAGCCACTCTATTTCTTTACATGACACTCAATGCAGAACTGAAGTCATGAGTCCTTTTTTCCTCTGAGTTTTTATGCAGCTAGTGCCTGTTTTTGTTTTGTTTGTTTAACGCAGGCATATGTTTTGCTACCTAAGGTGATTCAGGTAGAGCTAAAAGACTGAATATCTAATGACCTGAGATCTAGGCTCTTCCTGCAATGTAGATTCTTTTTTTTTTTCCAAACTGATAATTGCTGCCAGAAAGAATTCATATTAAAAAACCTTAATCTGCCTCTAAAATTCTCTCTGGGTAAAAGCCTATAATTTGTACAACCCAATATAGCCAACTGTCAAGAGCAGATTTATTAGTTTTACCTGCTCACAGCACAGAGGACCACTTGCTTCTTCTAGATTTTTTTTTATCTTGCTTTAATGATTAAAACTATTTCCATCATCTCCTTCCACTCCACTTCAAAAAAACCAACTGCTGTCATTTATCTCAAAGTCCAATACTAACAAGCAAATCCAACTCCCACTAAATCCAAGCTTCCTTGGGGAATCTCTACCATTAAGCAGAATATCTCTCTCTCTCTCTCTCTCTCTCTCTCTCTCTCTCTCTCTCTCTCTCTCTCTCTCTTTCTCTCTTTCTCTCTTTTTCTCCCTCCTTAGTGCTTCAATTATTCTACATTTTCAACAGAACTCAATAACCTCTATTATCTGTCATATGCCAAAAGATAAATAGGTACAAGACAAGGCCTAGGATTTGCAGACACTAGAGAATTCCCAACCTGAATATTATTTTATTCTGAGAAAAGAAAAAACCTGGAAATGTTCCTATACCTACCCCCATGATCAAAATTTAAAATCCATCCCATGTGTCCAAAGTTACCTCTTAATTAGTCAGCGCTAGCAATTTTGCATATTTAGTGATGGAATTGACTGTCTGCTACAGGCTTATCCCCCCAGTCAGACTTATAAGTCAATGACAGAGACAATTCCCATATTCCCATTTGTTGGAAAAGTGTTTAGCCCTCAGTGATGTTTACGTGCTTCTGCACAGGATCAAGGAATAGGGCTTTGGGAAGGGGAAGAGAAAGAAACAGAAAATTGAAGGAAAGAGAAAGAAAAAATGCACATTTGACCAACTTGTTTGCCACTTCTGCAGAGGAGAAGAAAGCTAGACCAGAGATGCTAAAAGGAAAATGAAAGAAAATGGGAAGGAACCCTATGAGACAAGATCAGAGAAAAATAGGATCCTGTAAATAAAACAATAATGAGACCACTCAGGGAAAAGATATAGATGTTTGGCAGGAGGTGAGGTGGGTAAAGGGGGAGAAGAAAATTTTAAAAATCCTAGAGAACTCTTCTTCTTAATACAAAAATCTAATGAATTGATCTTTAAAAGCATTTTCTATTATCTTTCTGTATTCTGGAAGAAATACAAATTTTTCTAAGATGTCCAGAGGGATGTGCACTTATTCTGGCTATTTCTTTCAGTTTACATAGATACATGATGTAAAGTGTTTTTTATAGTGCTTTGTACTTTCCAATGTACTTTAATGATAGTATATCATCTAATCCTCACTACAAGACTGTGAGCTATATATCAATTTTCATAGCAAGAATATATGCTAACACATTAAAAGAGGATGTGAGACTGAATAATATACCAGAGTATTTTTTTTTTATTTTGGCAAATGTGTGTCAACTAATTTAGTGTTTGCAACATAATATTATATATGTAAGCATATGCACATATATTAATACATGCAGATATATTCAATTTGACAGACTAGAAAAATACAAAATGAAGGAATATGGAATTTTGCTTCACTCAGCATAATAGACAAATACAATAATGGAAGCAAAAGTAAAAATAAAAACTCATTCTAAATTTGCATCTAAATTGTATCACTAGATATATTATCTAATGTAATAATTTTCTTAAATGGTAATAACCAAAGACATGTCATGTCATTCAATGGTACAGAAATTTTATTAAACTGTAAGAATGTCACTTTACAATTAATTAAAAAGATTAAAATTTTAAAATACAGTCCATATTTTAACTGTAAAAGATATGATTATAAATAAGCTGGAAAATGTACAAGAAATGCTTGGCATTTGCTTGGCTTATTATATCACATATGTCTGCTGATACATTTCATGTTTAACTACTAAAGAGTTATCAATATGTTTATGTACAAGGATAATGAAAAATGAATATGCTGCCTTATTTTAGAAGAATGATTATCAAGTTCATTGTAACAGTTACAACAAACTCTGCTCATGATAACCAGTAATACTTCTTTAATGGATTTAAATAATTTAGTAACTGAGTATCTAGCAACAAAAAAGACCCAAGGGGCAATTAAGAGAACTTATGTAAGAATTTTGAATTAATGAGATTATGAGATATGGGCTGGTTGTATTACATTAACATTTTTAGTCATATGCTTATATTTTCAAAAAGGTAAAAACTGAAGTGGTGACTTAAATTAGCCAGAGAAATGTGGCTTCTATTAAATCTTGGATAATCTTGGATCTGTAATCATTCTGAGAATTATTAAAGATAAGTAACTGTTAGAATGTCAAATTGGAACCTAGAAGATATATGATGTTAAGAAAGAAAATGAGCATAGAAAACATATCCTCAAGCTAATTAATAAAAATACATGTGTATTCCTGATGCATTAACTAAAGAAGAATCATTTATTGAGTACTTAGTGTTATGCTATCTCCCTTCCTCCAACTCATGAATGTGATTAAGAGATAATTCCTGCCATCAAGATGCTTTTGATCTAATCAAGAAGATCAAACCTACACTGCTATTTTTCAGTCATTTTGTCGTGTTTGAATCTTCATGACTCCATGGACCATAGCATTCCAGGGCCTTCTGTTGTCTGCCGACTCCCGAAATCTGCCCGATCCCATGTTTGTTGCTTCCATGACACTATATACCCATCTCATCCTTTGCTGTTCTCTTCTCCTTTTGCCTTTAATCTTTCCCAATGTTAGGGTTTTTTTTTTTTCCACTGAGTCCTGTCTTCTCAGTATGTAGCCAAAGTATATAAGCTTTAGCTTTACTATTTGTCCTTCCAATGAACAGTCTACATTAATTTCTTTAAGTATTCTGATTTAATCTCTTCGATCTCCGAAGGACTCTCAAAGACCTTCTCCAGAACCACAATTTGAAAGTATTTATTCTACAGGACTTAGCTTTCCTTATAGTCCAAGTCTCACAGCCATATATTACTGGAAAAATCTTAGCTTTGACTATATGGACATTTGTTGACAAGGTGATGTCTCTGCTTTTTAGTATGTTGTCCAGATCTGCCATAGCTTTGCTTTCAAGGAGCAACCATCTTTTAATTTCACATCTGCAGTCTATAATGTCTACAATGATCTTTGAGCCCAAGAATATAAAATCTGACACTACTTCAATTTCTTCTCCCTCTATTTGTCAGGAAGTGATGGAACCAGTTGCCACGATCTTAGTTGTTGGGTTTTCTCAAAATGTTAAGCTTCAAACGAGCTTTTATACTCTCCTCTTTCACCCTCATTAAGAGATTTCTTAATTCTTCACTTTCTGCCCTCAGAGTGGTATAATCTGCATATCTGAGATTGTTAATATTTTTCCTAGCACTTAATTCTGGCTTTTACCATGTAGAATGTGTGTTATATAAGAAGTAAGACCCAAATGCCATAAGAATTTAAGGAATAAAGACATTATGTCTAAATAAGGGGAAGAACAGAAAGTATAATGAACTGGACCTTCAAGTATAGGTAAGGTTTCAATGGGTGAAAATTAGAAGAAAGTACACCTGAGATTCAGGGGAAAAAACATGGGCTGACAGAGAGATAAGAAAGAACAGATATATTCAAGGGGGAAAAAGAGTTGAGTTTTGCCAAAGCCAGGATATTCAAAGGAAAGTAACTATAGTGAAAGGTTAAAAAGTAGTTTAGGGGGCAGAATATGTGAGGTCTTCAAAACTAAGCCAAGAGTTTTCAACTATCTCATTTGATCCTCACAATAATCTAATAAGGTGCTATTATTCCCTCCATTTTATAGCTGAGGAAACTGAGACTGCAAGTTAATATAGTTAGCGTCTGACACAGAACTCCAACTCAGGTCTTTCTTTCTCCAGTACTCTATAGATAATGCCAACTACTTAGCTCCCCCAATTAAAACCCAAAGCACAGTGTTGGTGATGAAAATTGAAGGGGGAAAGAGCACTGAACTTGGATGTGGGGCACATGGTTTTGAATTCTGACTTTGCTGATGAGTGTAGGATCCTGGCTAGAGAGGCTGGATAGGGACACAAAAACAGAAAGTTTACCTTCAGTTTATTTGTAAAATGAGGGAGTTTAAGTATATAATCATTAAGGTCCCTTGTAGCTATAAATTCTGTGATCCTAGATGCAAGAATCATTTATAAAGAACAATCAACAAGATCTGGTGACTGATTGTATATGAAAAGTTAGAGAGAAAGGAGTCAGTGATGCTTCTCTGGCCAGCCATTAAGGGAAATATCCAAGTACTAATGATTGATAGCATCCAAGTGGGATAGTGGAAAGTAATGAGCTAACTTAGTTAAGATTACTCAGTTAACATTGGAATATATGGAAATTTTGACATTAGCAATAACTTCGGTGTGTACCTCTTTGCTAATACCTCATGCTTTTGGGTTACACATAAACACACACGCATGCACATACACACATATATATACTGCCACATCCATCTCCAGAAAAGTTCATGTCAGATTCAAACTTGTGGCAAGATATTTTTCACTTAGTTTCAAAGTCTCTTTTGTTGTTGTTGTTTGTCTAACTGAAGGGCAAAACTACTTTGGAAGTTCAGAAAATGCCCTTTAATCCCTTTAGAACAAATTTAAAAGTCATGACAGCTCAGGAAGCATCTCCAAGAATCTTCAGCCTTTCAGTAAATTGGCAGTATCCTTCTCAAACTGTTAAGTCCTTACAGAAGTAAGTCTTTGAAGCTGACAAGGTGTTCATGGGTAAAAAGGATCTTTGAGTTTTAAAAAAAATCTAGGTTTTGTTTCAAACTCAGAATCTGGTTAAACTACCATGGAAAGAACAGAAACTGAATCTGTGAACCTTCTGCTGTTTCTCTGGAGAATGGTCTAATCTCCAGCTGTGTTATGTCCAACGGGCTGCTATACAGATCTTGACATTACAATCCAGTACTTGAAGCAAAGGGGTGAAATCTCTTAAGCATTCATGGTTCTTTCAAAACAATATAATCACACGAACACATAACACATATATGTAGAGCTGTCAAATTTCCCTATTGCTTTTTTCCCCAATAATTCAATGAGTTGAATAGCATATAATAATCTCAATTTATTGGTTTAAGAAAATGTAACTCAGAGAGGTTAAATGACAACCTATTTACCCAGTCAGTGTCTACTCACAAACAAAAGTCTCCATTCTTTGCAAGGCTATCCCATATTTGTCCAATAACTGTGACTATGGTGAACCACTTCCTGATTTGTGGTGTTATTGGTGTATACATTTCTGTTGATGGAAATAAGGTTAAGTGTTGGACCAAATCCCTGCACAAGATTGTATTGAGTTGTGACATTATATATTCTAACTGCAAGAACAACCCCCATTTTGGAACACTCCTTTCTTATGGAGAAGAATAATGTTATTAAGTGTTATTCAGTTAATACTGTAACTATTTTTTTTTGCTTGGATGTTAAGATACAGTAATTTCTCTTGAAGTAGATCACAATCACTTTTAACCTCACAGCTTGCATGCTCAAAGATCTAAGTTTGTTTGTTTTTAACTCCCTTGCTAATTTTTCAAGAAATATCATGGGCTTTATAAAATCCACCCCAAACCCTAAGAAAATGATCTATTTTTCCAGTCATTCTCAAGATATTTATTAGTACCTGGACTGGGAAGATAGGAGATAAGATACTCTGAGAAGAGTCAGGTCCCAAAGCTATAGAATGACTGTGATCCTTAAGCTCACTCATCCAAACCCCCAGAAAACAACCATCTGTGTCTGAGGCTACAGAGGGTGAAGGCCAAGGGCAAGTTTTCCAAGAGCTCAATCATTAGTTTTGCAAAAATTGTCCACTGGCTGAATCAATGGAATTCTCATCAGCAAGTGCTGCCAAATCTTCCAGGGCAGATTATGAAGCAAAACTCTGCTGAAAGGTTCTTAGAATTCAAGTTTTTCCTCTATAAAAGCAAAATCACTCAAGCTCAGGTTGTGCTCTGCTAAACATCCCTGCTGCTTAACATCAAGTAGGGTCTTCTGTCCACAGACACTGAGCTCATCATACAAGGAAATCCATCATATAGCTGGGCGGAATATTAGAGACAATCACATTCATGGACCTTTCTCCATCACCTTTGGATTGGAAATGCTGTGGTATCCTTTAGTAAACACCATTTGGTTACATGTATTAATACATGTATTTTACATCACTTTTTAGTGAAACTTGATGACATAGCCGTCCAGTTGGAAAGTTTTGTGGATAAATTTTGTAGAAAGAACAGAAGATATTGTTGACCACTTCAGTCTCTGAAATAGATGTCTTAAACCTAGGATCCCCTAACATTTTTATACCTTTCCAGGTTAGGCTGTTATTGTTCTTCTGGTTTTGCTGCCTAATTGTTAAATCCAGGAATCAGCATGAGGATTGCAATGGTTATCTGAATTGGAGGCTAGCAATGATAAAACAGAATTTATGTACTTTTTTATTGAGAAAATAATTAAAAAGAAAAAAATTATGGTTAATGATTTGAAAGTTTCTTAAGTGCCTGTGTCTTATTTGTATACCCTATCCCACAGTACCTACCACAGAGGTCAAAAAAAATTCATTTAATTGAATTGTCATGACGGACAGCACTAATGTTCAACTTTATAATCTCCCATTATCAAGTGATATCCTTTTGTTTCTTAGAATTTTCCTTTCCTTTCTTCCATTCATGCTAGTGAGAATGAAAAGAACTATGTACTGTGTTCATTTATTCTTTCTTAGATGTCATTTTCTGCTCTTCTGAGTTGAATCTATTTAGATATAAACATTCAATGCTTAAATTATGCCCCACTTGTTTCTCTTTTATTTTAAGAATTTCCAATTCAGCATTAACACTTTGAGTAACCTGAACTTTGGATGTATTCCAATTCTATGATTTCAACCTTTTATCACTTAGAGTTACCATAGGCTCACCTGTGATCAAAATTTGACATTCTGAATGAATGCTGCTGAATGATAAGTAGCAATGTCAACAGATTATATTTTTCATAACATAAAACCAAATGTGCTGATGCTCCCTGAGACATATTGTTTGATCAAGAAGGGGAGGGAAAAGCCTTCTAATCTTTCATCATGATGCCCTTCAGAAGCATCACTGTGTGCAAGCATGCATAGACGGTTATCTTTTTGAAACTAATAAAAATCAGTCACTAAGGAAATGTAGTAACATCCATCAAAGGTAGAGCTGTTCAAGATCTGTGAAGCTCACCATGAGCTAAGATGTACAATCAGAAAAAAAATTTGCCAGGCAGACCCCACGAACCATATCTTCAATACTAAAGCTGAAAAGACCAGTTTTTGTACAAAGCAACATTTCACAAGGTGTAGTTTAGCACTTTTGAAAAAGGAAGACTGCATAAACCAAAAGTTTCAAGGTACACATGAAGCTAGAAAGGACAAAATATTGTCAGGTGAATTCCATTATTTGGAATGCTGTTTATTTTGATGTGAGGTTGTAGAACAGAGTACACATTGAATGAAAATATGATTTAAGATACTGTTTTATTAGATTCAGAAAATATGTTAATTCATATTTCACTTAGATAACGTATATTTTCTGAAATTCCGTGAAATCACCTATGGGTTTTTTCATGTTATTTCACAGAATATTGAAGTTAGTCAAGAATTATTCTGGAAAATTAAACTTTGGGACTTATTTTAATAAAAAATTTGTTTTTAAAAAGGGTTGACTTGTGTATCAGAAAATACATTTCTATTCATTTTCATTGATATATGGTAAACGAAGCTCTCAAAGGGCCCAACTTCACAAAATCAGAAGTTGATTTTCCTTATTTGCTCAATATGGACAAAACTTGCTGAGTGAATATGGAAAAATGTATGTGAGTAGATACTTAGAAGGTTTTATATGTGATCTACTTGCATTTAATGTAGGAAAGCCTAGCTAATACATAATTTCACATACAGTCTTAGAGGTATTTCACCTCTGGTGAGAGGGTTTGCTGAGCCCTTTTCAGGGATGTTCATCTACCTTAGATGTCCACCTGTCACCCAACTCTTCCCTAGAGTCCAAGAAGCTGTAGCATGTACAGCAACCACCTTGGTAAAATTACCTCAGTAAATGGGCTAAACCAGATTGAGGGTAACTGACAGGTCTCAAACCCATTGGTGAGTTAAGGGGATATCTACCCAAGCTTGTGAAGACTACCATTGGGAGAAAGGGTAGATGAGAATAATTTGTTCCAACAACTTATGAAGGTAGCTGAAGCAGGCTCTGGGGAGTGCTTAGAGCTTAGTCAGACATTGAAAATGCCAAGATCATCCATTGAATCCCAGGCCATCACCAGTCATCTTGACTTTTGTCCTGCCACTAGACTTCGATGACTCTGGAAGAGAGAGTGAAGCTGATGAATTTGTGCAACTTTACCTCACTTAAATCCAATTCACAAGCAAGTCAAGACACACCCTTGAAATGTCATTAGTCCTCCTTGAAAATGAAGGACAAAAAACAACAGGTAGCCTTAATAGATAGGGATAGAGACTGGGCCTGTGATTTTATTGGTATAGGGAAATCCTACGTGAGGAAATTCCTCCTCCTAATGGAAGTCATTATCCTTATTAGAGGGCTTATCTGCCCAAGTGGATAAAGAGCCCATGAAGTGGAGTTACATATGATAATACTGGGGTTTCCATGACTTTCTTTGACATTATCCCAGCATTTTCCATGCTTCTGTGTCCTGACTGTCATGCCCTCATGCCAGGATAAAAACAGATGGCATCTCCCAAAAGAATTATTTTTAAATTAAAAATAATTATAGTGTTAGAGAATTGCCATATAATCTCAAGTGCCAAAACTGAAAAGTCAACCTTTTTTGTTTAAAATTATCTTTTGCAGAATATTTTCAAGTTAGTGTTCTTACAATAGGGAAACACCATAAATTGCAAACTCAAGTGATTTCAAGGCAAATTCTCTAGCTATTATGTCACAGGGCCTCAAATTTTTTATATGGCTTTCCTTGTTATTTTCTATATCCAATATGCATGTATCATAGCGTTGTTACACAAGATCTTCTGTATACATCTTCCTACAAAGATCTATGTAAATCTGTACTGAACTTTGTCCATAGTAAATAAAAAATAAAATTTTAATTTAGATTTAATATAGATTACCTTATAGTTATTTATTTAATAATCAGGACATATATTTCAGGAAATAGCTAACTACATACATAATTTTATTGCAATTTTGTGTTATTAAATATATTAGAAATATATGATGCATAAAAATAAAATGTACATACTAAGAAATAATTTCCTCCCTTTTAAACATGCATCTTCATATCCCTAGGATTTAGTATGGTACCTGACAAAGTAGATACAACAAATACTTATTGATAGTTTGACTGATGTATGATATATATTTATATAGATATATGAAAGAGAAGATAATGAATACCTATGAAAGATTTTGTTTGTTTCTCATTTAAATCATAATAGCTTCAGTTTTTTTTATGTGTTAGGATCACAGAATCATAGATTTTAGTGTTAAATGAAAATAGTAACTGTGCATATTCCAAATCCCTGCATAGCAATTTTTTATTATTCTCCCAAAATAATTCATATTTATAGAGTTTATGTTTACAACTTTTCCATATATATAGATACATATAGTATATATGCAATTTCTTAAACATATTCCAGCTTGTTTCAGAAAGTTTCAGAGAAAACTGAGGGTAGAACCATAAACGAAGAAGTGTATAAGAAACCATTCAAGTGCATTAGTGGTCCCACCAAGGGGTTGAATCCTCATCAATGTAACTCTGACAAACTAAATGGAAAAGTCTTTTGAAATTAGTATCAGTCCCATGAAGTGAAATCCATGTTCTTCATACCTTCCCCTAAAAAAAAAACCTGCACCTATTATAAAACACTCAAGTAGATTAAGAGTGGAAGTGACTAGATACAGGCCACAGGCAGCAGTGAAAAATAACAGCTGACCATGTGAATAAATGAGGAGTTAGTGAAACTGTACAGAACAGACACACCTGAAATCACAAAACTGAGACATTTAAAAGGGTCACCAGTGGCCACTTACCACCCTTATGTCAGTGAGCATCATATTAGAGCACAGTACAATTGCTGACACTGATAATGATGGTAAGCAGTTACTATGAAAAAGTTAAATTATATTCTGTGTACTCTGTTTAAAAAGGCATGAGAATATATAATTTTGGAAAGAAACCAGTCAAAAATAATTGCAAAAAAGTATTGGTTTTTGAAAGAATAAATTTTAATCATCTCTACAAATCACTTACGTATTACATCTCTCAAAAAAATGCCAGACTAATAAAATCATTGAGTTAGATGGCTTTTAAACTGCTTTCTCACTATAAATAGATAATCCTTAATATCTAGTGCTAGAGATCATGTTAATTTTTATGAAATTCTTTAAATCATTACTTTATAATATGGAAGCAATCTGTGATCCAGTTGTTAGAGTGCTAGGACTGGAGTCAGGAACATCTGAATTCAAATCCCACCTCAGACACTTGGTAGATGTGTGACCATGGCCAAGTCACTTAACCTCAGTTTCCTCAAGTGTGAAATGGGGATAATAAGGTATCTCTACCTTACAGGGTTTTTATGAGGATTAAATTAAATAATGTAAAAAATGCTTAGTGCAGTGCCTAGCACAGAGTAGACACTCAATAAATGTTTGTTTCCATCCCTTCCCCCTTTCTAGAAACCTATGAAATTATAGGCTGTCCCCAGAATACTCATATATGCTGCAATTGTATCTGTAGTATGCCAAGATGGACTGGTGAATTGATTCCTTTAGATTATAAAACACTAAAATTAGCATGATTAATAAAAACATGTAGTTGCCATTACATAGTAATGCAATTTATATAAAACATAAAATTTTGTGCATTGTTTTGACATCCTATGCCATATTTCTATTTACCTTACATTGTATGCATGTGGTGGTGATGGTGTTTTCACAATAATAGAAAAGGAAAATATCCTTGATAAGATTTCAGTACCATGACAAATTCATAGCAGGGGGAGTAGGAAGAAGCAGAGAGAGAGAGAGAGAGAGAGAGAGAGAGAGAGAGAGAGAGAGAGAGAGAGAGAGAGAGAGAGAATGAAAATTATATTTAATTTCCATAAGTTTTTAAAACAAATTTGCATTAACAGCCTCTTAAGGAATTTCCCTTGTTTAATAGATTGGAATACTTCATCATATGTTCTAATCAGATACTCTGTCTCTAAAAGAAAATCAACTTTTCTAGACAATCTAAAACATTATAACATTTTCCCATTTCTCCTGTCAGCAAATGCTTCTGCAAAAATGTCGTTAAAGTTTGGTGGAGTTTCTTTTCTTTTTTTTTTCTTCAGGCTTATGGAGCTGTTTGGAATGACAAAGTATTTCAATTTGTTGGTGAATGTCCTAGTGGATTTAACAGATGTAAACCATAGCTATGGAGACTGCTATTTAGCATTCCATACTGCTAACTTTATCTTTCAGCACGAGCATACATATTTTTTTCTTCCACATTAATGAATTTTTATACTAGAAATATGGCAACTCCAGGTGATATTGATATCATGATATAATCACACCCCTAGAGAATGCCTGGACACCCCAGAGATAATAATAGCTAGACTCCTTGTTGTATCTTTTGGCATATATACACACCTATGTGTGTGTGTGCTGATGGCAGCAAATAGAAAGAAGGGTAAGGTGATACTAGCATATGGAATTAACCTGACTTCTCCACTTGTTAATTACAGAAGCTGTAAACACCAGTAGTGAGCCTATTCTACATTGTCATCATAATTAAAGAAATTTCAGCATGTGGTTTTTGTGTTGCAATACCATCGATCAAAGTCCCTTTTCTGACATGTGCAGCAGAAGCAATACGTTCCACATAGGTTATTTCTGGAATTGTATTACTTACTGTAATCGAGTCCTGTCATGTACCTCCATTGTACCCACTCCACCTGCCATGACTTTGGCTGCCTCTTCTATGTCTGGCTTCATACTCCATCAAACATGCACACAAAAGAATCACTGACAGAGAGAAAAGATTTTTTTAAGGATTATACCTTTTCTTTTTTGAGACCAGTTTCTTTGCACTCTCTAGATTCACAATTCTACAAATAGAAAAAAAAAACGTAAAAATCCCAGTCTTAAGGTTTATCACTTTATTTAGAATGTATGCTGGGTGTGGGAGAAGGTGGAGACAAGACGAAGGATTACAGGCGGCCACCAAACTGAACTCTCTCAACATTTCCCTTCAAACAACTTTAAAACAATGCCTTGAATCAAATGTCTGAGTAGCAGAGCCAACAAAAGGTCAGTGGGAAACATTTTTCTGGCCTAAGAAAACTTAAGAGGTTGGCAGGAGAAGTCTGTGACACCAGAGTAAAGGTCTGTCTGAGTGCACACCCTGCAGTGGCAACAGCAGCCGCAGCAGCAGCCACAGCAGCAGCTTCAGGAGTTCTAGTTCAGAGATGGTAAGGGGATTGTACACCTGGTCAGAAATATATTACATGAGACCCTTTGCTGGCACTGGGTACAGCTGGCACTGATTGACAACTCTATTGCCCATACACAGTTCTGGGTTGCAATGCCAGAATGAAGAGGAAAGCTGGTGTCAGTCAAAGGGAGCAGGAGCCCTAGTCACCATTCCAAAGTAAAGAGGATCTTTGTGGACCAGGGTCCCTTTCTGGGTAAACACCAGGATACAGACCAGGAAAGCAATGACCATACCTCTCCCAGGATCACACCACCTGTGAAGCACCAAAAACTTGCAGATCCCCCTCCCCCATCTTGTTCTGAAAACAGCAGCATGAAAAAGTCAGAAGCTTGAGACCAGTGCCTCCCCACACAAAGGTGAGTAGAGCGCAACTTTAACATAAAGATCAAAATTAAGAAATAGATTAGGAAAATGATTAAGAAACAACAATAAAAAGACCAGATAAAGTTACTATAGTGGCAGGGAAGACCAAGAGAGAAATGTAAGAACAATTACCAAAAGAGCCTCAAAGAAAAATACTAAAAGGACCCAAGTCCACCAAGAATTCCCTGGAGAATTAAAGAAAGAGATAAGAGTGGTAGAAGAAAAACTGGGGAAAGAAATGAGAGTGATTCAAGAAAATTACGAAAAGAGACTTGAGGAGGGGGGGCAGAGCCAAGATGGCGGCACAGCAGCAGCAACATATTGCAGCTCTCACATAGCCACCCCAAAATGCCCATAAAATAGGACTCTAAACCAATCATAGAACTCCAAAATGCACACAAAGATACTTCCCACTAAAGTCAGCTCAGCTACGAGGAACAATATCAGCACTGTGAACCGAAACCAGCATGGCCTGAAGCTGCCGCTGAGCCCCGGGGGCGGCCGGACGAGAGGAGTGGTGAGCGGATTAGTGGCAGCTGCGAGCAGTGTTGAGAACTAGGTCATTGGGCCTTGTGAAATTAGGAGAGAAAAGCAGTCTGGTCGAAAGGCCTCCAGAGCAGAAAAGCAAAAGGCAGAGGTTTTGCATCTGCCTCTGTGCTGCACCTTCCCGCCTGTGGCCTGCAGACAGCAGGGGGACTAAGCAATTGTTCTGAGGCCAGTGCTCTTGAGTTGAGCAGCCTGGATCCAGATCGCTGTCTTGGGCCTCGGTCTTGGAGTCTTCATTATCCAGTGAGCCGGAAGTAAGTAGGAAGGGTCCCAGCACCTTCCTGAGAGCTACGGCAGCTAAGAGAACCCCAGCAATTTGGGACAGAGCTTTCCCTTCTGGAAGCAGAGCACCACAGAGATTTAAAAAAAAAATCACGGACTGACCAACTATGAGTAAGAATAAGCATAAGAAGCAAAGTAAGAACAGCAACCAAACCCTAGATTCCTTCTTTGGGGAAAAGAAAGATCATGGGAGAGAGAGGGAGGAGGAGAGCGCAGCCAGAGCGCCCCCAGCAGGGGCCTCCAATAAACATGAAGAATGCCTTAAAGCTAGAGATGAGCTGAAGAAGGATTTTCAAAACCAAATAAGGGAAGTGGGAGAGAAATTGGGATGAGAAATA
>CM053586.1:114932817-114953220 GCA_028646515.1 Pseudochirops corinnae | reverse complement strand
GTATATGCACACATATATGTATATATACACATATACACATATACATATATGCATATGTAGAATTATTATAAATATATATTTATAGTAACTTCCTCTTTCTGTGAGTGTGTGTGCATGTCTATGCATGTGTGTATGTGTGTGCATTTGGTATGGTTGCAGAAAAACCTGGGAAGACTTTTATGCACTGATGCAATGTTAAGTGAGCAGAAACAGGAAATCAATTTATCGAGTGACAGCAATATTACAAAGAAATTTTGAAGGACAGTAACGCTAATCGACAAATACAACAAACTGTTCCAAAGCACTTATGATGAAAGTCTTTACGATGGTCATTACGATGATGTCCACTTCCAGACAGAGAAGTGATGGATTAAAAGTACAGATTGAAGCACATTTTCTTTTTCTCTTACTTTTTTTTCTTTTTAAATTTCTCTTTCTTTTTCTACCCCTCTTACATGGATAGTGCAGAAATTTGTTTTGCAGCACTATAGCTATTTGTAGGGTTTTTTTTTCTCTTAATGAATGGAGAGGAGAGAGTGAAGGAAGAGAATTTGGAGCTGAAATTAAAATAAAATAGAATTTAAAGAATTTTGAGCAGGTTTAATTCAACAAACTGTAAAGAGATAGTGCATTAGAGCAGTCATAGCTCTTGAGGTTAAGCAATTTTTCAATTTCAATTTCAATTACCTGAAACATAAGTAATAAGTAAATATTCAAACCTAGGTCACATATGACTTTAACCAAGATATATTGACATTTCCAGTTTTGACAATAGCAATGTATCTATCAGGTCTCTTGAGTAATTATGAAAAACAAGTATAATTGACCAAACTTTTTTTTTGTTGAAAATGAAGCCACATGCCCAGTATTAATTCATGTGCTTATGATTAATTTGTGATACATATCATTCTTAGTCAATTTTAAACTTTGTTTTAGCCAATCAAAATTGTAGTACTTGTCCGTTGTCTTTCTTTTCCAGTCAATATTCATGTGTCTAAGGTATTCCCCTTGTTATAATATTCTGATCCTTCTCTCCATCAATCATTTTTTTCAGGGACTGCTTCAAAATAATCTCAAAATTTCTATAGGAAAGAGAAACATTTTTGGATTAACTCTGTCTAGATCTGATTGTCAAGTTTATGTATGAATTATTACATATACGGTTTGCATCATGGTTGCTTATGCTGCTCCCCATACCTGAAATATCCTCTTTTCTGTTTATTTTTTCATGTTCTGCCTATCCACTGTGATCCAGTGTAATTCATACAATCTCCATGAAACTTTCTCGAACTATCCAAATCCATAGCAACCTCTCTTTTCTGAACTTCTGCAGCATTTATTTCTGTATCATAAAGCTTAGAAGTTGTTTTTAAACACACTTATTTGTCTGCTAGGTAAAGAAAATATTATAGACCTAGTGTGCCTAGATTTTGACAAAGTATTTGGTAAAGTCTCTCATGGTGCCATTATGAATAAGATTGAGACCTGAATGACCAGCAGTAGGAATGTGGATTGGTAGCTGATTGAACTACCCAAAGAGTAATGATGAATGAAATGAAGTCAACCTGGAAGGAGTTGTCCTCAGGCATGCCTCAAGGTATTATTCTCTACTCTTTCATATTCCATTTTCTTTCTCTACTTTGTAAAAGACATGCTCATGACATTTGTAGATGACCCAAAGCTGAAAGTGATAGCTCCTATGTTCCATGACAGGATTAAGATCCAAAAAGGTTTCAACAGACTGAAAGAATTTGTAGCCTAACAGTACAAAATTTATTAGGTATTAATGTCCTGCACTTAGGTTGAAAAAAAATCAGCTGTAAAAACATTGAATATGGCAGTTTTAGCTAGTGAGCAGCTCATGTGAAAATGAGTTAGGGTTTTTAATTGACTTAGAGTAGGGTGTTTGCTTATTGATTTAGAGCAGTGTGTGACCTAATGTTTTTGACAAAAAAAAAAAAAAGCTTAGACTGCATGAATAGATGGTAGTATACAAATCGAGTTCTGCATATGTTTAACACTATTGGCTAGTTATCTACCAATAGTTTGGTCAGACAGCAAATCCTGTTGATCGAAACCACCTTTGAGAATAGTGATCTCATTTCGGTGAAGCCCTGGCTGCTTCAATCCAAAGGAAACTTCCAAAAGCAATTTACAGAGATCCTCTTCCACAGAAATGCCTTGTTGGATTTAAATTTTGATTCTGAACTTCAAAACTACAGAAGAACCTGATAAAGGGAAAAAGCTTTATATGCATTGAGGAGTCTCATTCCTCGTCTTGCATTCATAGCTTCTCTGACTTCCTAGTTGGACTCTTGAGATTATTGTCTTGGAGGAATTGATCTGTTTACTAAGTTTAGAGCAGAAGTGATTCACATGTAAATCCACTGTTTTGTGAAGGTTTTCAAGTCTCTCTTTTGACTTAAGGAGAACAGCAAATCCTGGAGTCTTCATAATTACAGAGCATGCCATAGGACAGGACCTTTGGGACAGTCAGTTCAACAACTGGACCACAAAAAGTGATCTGACATCTCTGAGTCTCCAAAAATCATTGCATCTTGTTAAATAAACAAGCTTTATTCAGCATCTTGATTAAAGTCTCTAAAAGATTGATGCTACCGGAATTAAAGTAAGAAGTATCTTATTGACCTCTACTACAATCTTCTCTGTCAGCCTGGTGGGCTCTATTTGAAGCTGTTCCTAATTAGCCTTTTATAGCGACAATGCTTTGGAAAATGAAGAAGTAAGGATGTTGAAGAGAGAGGTTATATACATAATAAAAAGGACAGAACCCACAGTTTTCAGATATGATTTTGTTTCAAAATGTTTTATTATATCGTCAAGAAAGGAAATACTTACAAGGGGAACACTAAATTAATAAGACTTAAAAAGAAGTTTTGGCTTATCAGAAAAGCAGGATATTTCCTGAGATATCTCCTGTGGCTCTTAGAACAGTTAGGAGGTATGACTATCTTTAGGATTCACATTTTGCAAGACTTCTTACTAGGGAAATCACATTAGGCTTTCTGTAAGACTGTACAAAGCAGACACCATGTGGAATCTTTAATTCCCCAAATTAAAAAAAAAATTCCTTATAATGTGTGATGTTAAAATCCACATGAAATATCTTTTTCCAGCCTTTCCTCTGTGGTGCGAGTGCTTTTACCCTGTTTTCTCACTAGATGGTGATAGGACTATTCTGATTGGGGCCAAGTCTCATTCCTTTTTCTCCCCCTCTTATAACACAAACACCTAGCTGTGTATATGTTATACCCTTTCAGCATGCTGTAAGTTCCTTGAAGGCAGTTACAATTTCTTTCCCTTCTTCCTCTCCTCTCCCTCTCCTCTCCCTTACCTCTCCTCTCCCTGTCTTCTCCCTCTCCTCTCCTCTCCCTCTTCTCCCTTCTCTTCCCCTCCCCTCCTCCCTCATCCCTTCCTCTTTCCCTTCCTCCTTCTGACTCTTCCTCCTTTCCTTCCTTCCTTCCTTCCATCCCTCCCCTCCCTCCCTCCTTTCTTCCCTTGTATAGCCAAAAACTGTATCATAGTAGGATACTTGTTAAAATTAATTGAAATTTTCATCATATATAGCCCATGAGCTTCATATCAGTTCTCCAGCTCAGTCCTCTGGCTTCAAGGAGTTCTGTTATGATGGTAAATTATTTACATTTCTAATATTGAACAAAACAAAAATATATGTTTTCTTAGGGATGTTTACACTTGGGAGAATAATATTTAAAACTGTAAGAACTGTTTTAAATGACACAAATTAACCGCAATGGGGGAAAAAAATCAAACATAAAGAGATAGCTTGATCCTCCCTATTAATATTCCCTAATTATTAGAAACAACTTAATCCCTATTGAATTTAGGATTCTGTGATTCTCGCTATTACATCCCTGGACCAGTGAATAACTGAGAGCATTTGGAATAAAAACAAACAGACAACCAGGTGTTTTGAAAGTGATGGTTCTAGTCAGAGCCCCTGAATAATATTCATCCTGGCATTCTCTTCTCTGATACATTCCATGAAAGGCTGTTTTCAGGATTATACATCCTGATGCACACAAATGGTGGGGTAAAAAAAATCTGCATGTGGAAATAAGGAGGGCCTATTGAACCTTGCTTCTTACTGAGACACCCAACTATGATACTGCTCTTTTCATTTGTCTTGTGCCAAGTGGCTTATTATTAGAAACTGTTTCTTCTGGATAATATCTCTGTGCAGACTTCATCTGAGGAACATTGCTCTGACTTTGGAGGTGACAGGGCCAGAGCTGGCTTATCATTAAATTGCTTTGCATAGCACTGGCTCCTTTCCAGGTATGGCAGCCAGTCCCCAGTGATTCTTGGTAGCTCACAGTTGAGTGTCCCAGAGTTTTAAAAGTCACTTGGATACTTTGATAGTAATAAAAAAGTCTCAAAATAATATCATTTTATATTATCATACTTTTTATGATATTCAAATTAATTAGTCTTAATGCTTTACATGACTCAAACTAATATTAATGCTAGACCTTCCTCCTGAGTACTCCCAAGCAGAATGCATCACATAAATTTTGTCTGCTAACTTCATTTTGATGTCAACTGGAATAATCATTTCCAGAGGGGGAAAAATCCACCTTCATTTCAAGCAGGGCCAATACATTCACACCATGATATGACCTCTGTAATGCTGGAATCATTAATTTTAGTAAATTTGGATGCTAGCCTTTCTTGCAAAAATATTCCCTATAGACATTAAAATTTCTTGCAGGAATATTCCTTATAGACATTAAAAAAATGATCTGCATAGTCTTGACCTTTTCCCTTGAATGTGTTTTGCAGAGATACATATCTTAGAATTGTGAGACTGTGGAATCCGTGATTTACTATTTAATATGTAAATTGCATTTTCTTCCTTAATGACTTCCTGTTCATAGGATCATAGATATTAGAGCAGGACAGTGCCTTAGAGGACATTTTACAGATGAAGAAACTGAGGTCCAGAGAGGTTAAATGATTCTCCCAGAGTCACATAGCTAGTAAATATCTGAGGTGAGACTCTAATTAAAGAAGTTAGTGTAGAGCAAAAATAGTGCTGTCTTATCAGGCCACTGAAATCTAATTATGAATCTAAGTTGCATCTCTTTTCATGATCTGTATCATTTTGAAGTGTTATGGGAATCATAGACACAGAGTTGGAAGGGACCTCAGAGGCATCCATCTAAGGTTACAGTATTATAGAGCAAGAAGGGACCCTACAGAACATCTGGTACAAGCCACTCAATTTACCAGTGAAGAAACTAAGGCCCAGAGAAATTGTGATTCCTTGAAGGTCTCACAGGTAGTAAGTGTAAGAGGTAGGATTTAAACCCAAGTCCAGGCCCATTGTTCTTTTCATTGTACTTCTCTTGTCCTTCTCCCATATTTTCATTTACAAGACTGAAGTGGCTCAGTAATAGTTTTCTCAGCAATGACTACAACTCTGTGCTACTTTGGTGATAGTGTGGCCCTGATCCAGTGATCCAGAAATGAGTCATATTGTACAATAGAGATAACAGTTCCTATCTTGGAGTTTCCTCAATCAGTGATGAACGCCTCCTGCCTTACTGTCTGAGGGGAGCCAACACTTCCCTATATACAGTTCCATTCTGTGTACTCACTCAGGGATGATGATAAAACCTAGAAGAAACTGCTCAGATGGCAAAACAGAATTGCATGTCATTTTTGACAAAACTTAAAGCCTTGTGCTTCCTCTTCTGAAAATGATAAAAAGCTGAAAATCTTCCTGCACATGCATAAAGCATCTGAATAACCCAACTGGGGAGTCATTCGGTATTCTGTGACTTGGACCAGATTTATTAAAGTGGCCACACTAGAGAAAGGTTTTGTGCTGAGGACCCAAGCACATGATAGTTAGACTGCTCTGAACTTTCCAAAACTCTTATGTCCCATGTTTTATCTTTTTTCTTTCTTTTTTTTTTAAGAGAGTCTTTTCAAAAGGGTTGCCCAGCACTCCAACCTCCTGACCACAAAGTGCTCTTTTAATTCCCCAAATTCAGCTCTGCTTTGCCGCTACAGTGCTTGGATTAAATCTGAATTTTAGGTTTAACTTCAAACTCAACTTCAAACCCAACCTATTCACCCTTTCTTGATTAGTTGAGATTATGTTCTTGCTTAGCAGTGGGAGATTAATTCAGGTGTCTGCTTCTGCTAAAGTGAAGCTACAGTTTAGCCCCGCTCGAATTTGGCTGCTCTTGTCCCTGATGGGCTTACATTTATATTCCAAAGCTGTTTTAAGTCAAGAATACTGCAGAGCTGCTCTATCAGTCCAAGGGTAAATGGGCCTTAAAAAAGAAATCTTTCTGCACAGATGTAAAATGGTTCAGCATCGGAATGGATTTTAAGCAAATAACAAAACATGGCTTTGTTAGAGATGCATTTAATAACATTCTTGTAATCATTATGTTCCACTGGAGGGAAAAATGTAGCACTTCGGGAAACCTAGAGAAAGAGTTTTGTTTTACTAGTACAGTGAAATTAGGTTCCAATTAAATGGAGAGGAACAGTTTGCTTCTCCAGTGTAAAATGGGAACATCCTAGAAAGTTTCATTTCCTTATTTAAGGTAAGATGAGCACTTTCAGTTGCAGATTCCTTCCATCAAGGAATTCCTGTCCTGTATCAGTTTGGAGACCTCCTGTACACAATATTCCACAGCTTTTTCTTCCATTCGTTTTCTGCTTGGAATCAGGTACAAAAATATGCAGTATGAGACAGATATCAAGGCAATCAGGGCATGCCAAATAGAAAACAAACAGTGGTCTGGTATGGCAACATAATGGAAAGGTTCTGGCTTTGAAGACTGAGGCTTGCAACTTGAATAAAGCAATTTAATTCAGCAACTGTTTATTAAATGCCTAATGTGTTCAAGGTACTATGCTAGGAGATTAAAAAAAAATCACTAGCCATTGTTGCTCTCAGGGAGTTTATGTTCTGCCAGGAGAATGTAAAACATTCCCAGATAAGTAAATACAAATTATAAATAGTGTAAATTTAAGAAAAAATGCTTATGGGGGACATTGATAAACAGGAGCATTTTCAGACAAAGGCATGCAAAAGTGAAGGGTCTTGAGCTCATGTTTTAAGAGTATTGAACATTTAACTTGAAGAAGGGGATGCAGGATAACTCTTTTGAGTAGTTTGAAGACTGTCAAGTGGAGGAAGAATTAAGTGATTAGAAGTGTTTGTTTGCCCCCTTAGTGCAGAAGGGATGAGGGGAGCGACAATGAGTGGAAACTCCAACGAGGTCAATTTCAGTTAGATTGATGTGTATGTGTACATGCAGGAGTGTGTGTGTGTGTGTGTGTGTGTGTGTGTGTGTGTGTGTGTGTGTGTGTGTGTGTGTGTGTGTGGTAGTGGTGGTAGTGGAGACTTTCTAAAAATCAGAGTCTTCCCAGTGTGGAATCAACTGCCTTGTGAAGTAGTAGGTTACTCTGCCTTCTAGGTCTTTGAATAGAGGCTGTAAAATCAATCAATAAACATTTGTTGTGCTGCTAGTTGGCCCAGTAGATAGAGCATTCATCTTTCTCAGTTCAAATATGGCCTTGGACACTTACTAACTGTGGGACCTTTGGCAAGTCACTTAAACTCATCTATAAAATGAGCTGGAGAAGGAAATGACAAACTCCAGTATCTTTCCCAAGAAAACTCCAAATGGGGTCAACAAGAGTCAGATATTGGAACACTAATGCATTGTTGGTTGAGTTGTGAACTGATTCAACCATTCTGGAGAGCAATCTGGAACTATGCCCAAAGGGCTATAAATAAGTGCACACTCTTTGACCCAGCAATACCACTTCTACGGTTGTATCCCGAAGAGATTGTAGAAGTGGGAAGAGGCCCTGTATGTACAAAAATATTTATAGCAGTTCTTTTTGTGATGGCAAAGAATTGGAAATCAAGGGGATGCCCATCAATTAGGGAATGGTTAAACAAGTTGTGGTATATGAATGTAATGGAATGCTATTGTGTTATAAGAAATGAGGAGCAGACAGACGTCATAATAACCTGGAGAGACTTATACAACTGATGTTGAATGAGAGGAGCAGAACCAGGACAAATTTGTACACAATTATAGACACAACGTATGTGTGGTGACCGATTTTGTTGGACTGGGCTCTTCTCAGCAATGCAAGGTTATAAGACAACTCCAAAATCTCATGATGGAAAGAGATGTCCACATCCAGAAAAAGAACTATAGAGTTTGAATGCAGATTGAAGCAAACTACCTGTTCTCTTTCTTTCTCTTGTTTGTTTCGTTTCCTCTTTCCCATTGTTTATTCCATTGGTTATAATCCTTCTCTACAACCTGTCTAATGTTTAATGTGAAGGTATTTGCAGATCTTATATTTGATTCCATGCAGCCATGATTGGGGAGAGAGGGAGGGGGAAGAAATTTGAAACTCAAGTGATTGTGGAACTGAATCTTGTAAACTAAAAGTGAACAAATAAATTAATAATTAAAAAAAAGAGTCAGACATGACTGAACAACAACCAAAAAAATATCCCAAGTTTTCTCCTAGACCTTTCTTATGTATGCTAAAGTGAAGTTTCCTTTTGGATATAGTTTGGACTAGTTGGCTGTTGAGGTCCCTTACAACACTTACATTTTGTGCTTCTATAAAAAAAATTAGTTTTGAGAGTACAAACACTAACAATGGGGTAGGGGAGATAGGGAAAAGTTTTCCTTCCTATACCATATCTAGGTATAATTAGCTTCTCTCCTTCAAAATGTAGCTCAGAAGCTACCTGCTATGCAAGACCTTTCATAATGCCCTCCCCTCCTCTCTTACCTCTTTTAAATTAATTTGTATTAATTTGTTGATTCTTTATACTAATTTATTTTACTTAACATATATGTCATAACTTCCCAGGAGAACAGAAGATCCTTGAGAGAAAAGGGGGGTTTAGGATAGCTGTTTTTATTCTTGTATCCCCTATCAGCAGTGACTTGTACATTGTAGGTGTTTAATAAAGATCTTGAGCAGCTAGGTGACCCAGTGGGTGCTGCACTTAGAGTAAAAAAGACTCATTTTCCTAAGTTCAAATCTGGGTTCACACACTTACTAGCTGTGTGACCCTGAGCAGATGACTTAACCCTGTTTGAAAAAATGATCTGGAGAAGGAAATGGCAAACCACTCCAAGTACCTTTGCCAAGAAAACACCAAATCAGGAAGAATCTGACAACAAATTGACATAGGAGGCAAATGCCTAGGATTGATTGATTGAAACTGAAGCCAAATTTGAATTTGATCATTTTCATGTGGTTAAGGTTTCATTTGGTTTTTTTTTTTATCTGTAAAGCCAAGACAAGAATACTAGGACAAGAATGCCTCAACTATCTTACTGACCATCTCCATTGTGAGGATCAATTAAGGTAATTTATATAAAGTGCTTTGTACATCTTGAAATAGTGGAGTGGAAAGAATCTTGGATTTATAGTGAGAATGTCTAGGTTTAGCTTCTCCCTCTGTCACTTACTGCTTATGTAATCCTGAGCAAATCATTCTCCCTTACCCCCACACTTTTTTTTGAGGCAATCAGAGGTTAAATTACATGCCCAGGGTCATACAGCTAGTAAGTGTCTGAAGCTGGATTTTAACTCAAGTCCTACTAACTTCAAGACCCACTCATGCTCTCTCCACTGTGTCAACTAGCTGCTCCATCCACTGTGCCAATTAGTTGCCCCTCCTCTCTCTTTTGCCTCATTTTCTTGTCTCTGAAATGAGAAGTTTGGGCTAAATAACTACTAAGGTCCTATAAAGCTCTACATCTGTGAGGTCTCAGCGGTATAGAAACACCAGCTAATTATTGAAAGGAATTCTGAGACTATTAGGAACTCCTTTCCAAGTGAAATAAACAATATTTTGGAATTATCTATCTCTTTTCTTTGACCATACTGCTGATCTCCTTCATTAGAATGAATAATTGAACCCTAGGTAGATTTGTATGTATAAAATGTAAGAATTTGTGTGAATTTGTAATGGTAATGGAATTTGAACCCTGCAATGGGATGGACTTGTTGACTTGATGAGAAGGGGCTGAACTGGGAGGAGCTGGTACTGTGGATAGAGGCCCAAGCAGAGAGAGGCCAGAAGAACTTCTGGGAGCCAGCATCTGGAGGATGCTGCTACTGCTGGAGAGAGAGAAATGATAACTGAGGACTGAACTGGGAGGAAGTATGACTGTGGTGCTGGCACTTGCTCTGTCTGTTTTGATGTTACTCTGTCAGATTCGTCTGCTGATGGACGACGTTGCTATTGTCATAGAAGTCCTGAGAACTTACTGTTGGTTCAGAAGCCCTGAAAGAGGATTTTCTTGTTGTATGTTTACAGAACTCCTGGAGGAGGGTCTTGTTGATATTTTCAGGTGTCCTGGGACTATACTGATGATTTGTGCTGATTCCTCAGACCTTGTTGTTGGGACTAGGTTGATTTCACAGGCAGAGAATGAATTGATGGGGATGCTGGCAATACGTATCTATGTTGTGTCTTTGTTAAGCCTTGTCTTCCCAGGAATAGAAACTGCTGAGAACTTGCCTTGGGTCAAGATGAAGAAAAGACCTCTCCTTAGGTATTGAATGCTGGGATGATACTGTAATCTAGTTGTGACCTAGGAGTGATGGCCTTTGTGTTTTGTGACTGATCAAATGAATGTACTTTGTTTATGATTGGAAACTAATCTCCAATTACCTAGGGGTGGAGTACTTTGACTTTTGTACTTTGTGACTGAACTGAGGGCTTAAGACTTTGTGACTAAGTGAATGTAGTACTCAGGGGTGGAGTACTTTGGCTTTTGTACTTTGTGATTGAACTGAGAACTTACTAAATGATTGAGTTACCCTGTATTTTGATTTTCTCTTTTCTACAATGTTTTGCCTTAATCTGTTACTGAATAAATGGAGAGTTACTATGCCTGTAATCAGAACCTGGAAGTTGCTTGCTCTTGGTGTTACATTATGGCATAGTCAGCAAAGATTACAAAGCATAGCGCCCAGTGTTCCAGGATCCATGGCAATTTATATTGAGATTGTAAGTCCAAGGATCCTGGAAGGGTGGAATGTAATACTAATGCAATTTGAAGATCCCTTTGTATTGCCAAGCTGACAGGTACCTAGCACCTAGTTTCAAATTAGGCCTCTATAAAGAAACAGGAGGTATGAACTCCTGTTGCTGACATTACAAGAAGGGGCTGAACAGGGAGGAGCTGATATCTATATAAGGAAGAGCACAAGCTGGATAGTCAGAAGTTCCTGGAGTAAGCATCATGGAGGCAGAGCAGCTGCTGCCAGAGAGAGAGAGAGAGATAGAGAGAGAGAGAGAGAGAAAGAAAGAAAGAAAGAGAGAATTTCTCCCAGTGAGCATCTGGAGGCTGGGATGCTACTGCTGGACTGAAGACTGAACTGAGAATTGAGAACTGAGAAGAGGAATGAAAACTGAGAACTGACATGGAACCCAGACTTGTGGTACCAAGACTTCCAAGGGCCAGCTGGGGCTACTGAAGGCTAGGAAACATAACTGTGGTGCGGGTATTTTGTACAAATGTTGTTGTGACTTTGTTAATGTGCATGAATATTCTTGTGGCTTTGTTAAGCCTTGTCTTCCCAGGAACAGAGACTGTGAAGGATTTGAGATGGACTGGACACCATGAGTTTCTATGTGGAACAGGAACTGCATGGAAAGCTGGACAAGGAACTGGTAGCAGTCTGCCTTTGAACCCGGGTGACAGTTTGGTAGATTCAGGTAGGAGCTACCTACCTCGAGTCAAAATGAAAAGACCTCTCTGTGGATACTGAATAGTGATTTATGAAATTGTCTGAGTAGTGACTGATGAAATAGGGTACTGAGTAGTGACTGATAAAATTGTGCTTTACTTGTGATGGCTTTTGTACTTTCCACTACTTAAGAGTGTGCTGAGTAGTGACTGATTAAATTGTAATTTAATTGTACCCTATGGGTAGAAGGCTTTGACTTTTGTACTTTGTGTCCCTTAAGGAGGCAAGCCTCTTTAAGGATGATTGAATGATTGTGTTACTAAATAATTGTACTTTGTTGAAAGCTATGTGTCTGTTTTAGTGATAAATTGTTGAGTTGTGACATGGTGAATGCTGTATTTTGATTTTCTGTGAATGTTTTTCTCTGATTTGTTATTGAATAAATAGAGAGTTTGCTGTACTATGTGATCGGAATCTTAAAAGCTGTTCACAGCAGCAACACTCAGGAAAGCTGTTTGTGCTTGGGTTTACAGAATTCACCTTTAATATGATTCTTTCTGTTGTATTTTAGTCAAGTTCATTTAGCACTTTTTAGAAACTTAATTTTAATAGACTAGAAATTTATGTTTTTAAGGCTTTCTTTATAATATAGTACCTGGGTTAAAATGTGGCCTCTACTACTTAATCTATACAGTCTTGGGTTGATTAATTCACCTTTGCAGGCCTCAGTTTCCCTATCTATAAAATGAGGAAGAGGATTAGATGACCTCTAAAGTTCTTTTCAGTTCTAAATTGATGGACTCATGATATAGTCCTAAAAATGAGTATATATAAGAATAAGAATAAAAACTCAAACTTCATTTTTAACCCAGCAAAGAATACTAGTTATATAACCGTTACTGGAATTTTTTCATCCCCCAGCACATTCCCCCTCCCCCCCCACTTTTAAAATCATTTTTCCCAAGTCCTCAGCTTTTGCTCTCAGGTTTTAGGCCTATTCTCTCCACTTGAAAGAACAGCCATCTCTGTTTTTCTACCTTCTTTCTTTCCCACTGAGTTGACCTGATTGTGCAGCATTAAATTTTATCAGGTGGGGGGGGAAAGGCTTTTATAAAAATCTGAGATTAAATTCTTGCCAGCTGGTGGAAGTATTGCCCTGGTTTCTGTTCTCTCTCTGTACCTTGGTGTGTCACTGTGGTTGTGTTTCAGTGCATTGGTATTATTTAAGTCACACTGTTTTGTTCCTCTCTGGCTAATCACTCTCACTATTGTTCTTTTGCACAATGTCAGGAGAACTTTCCTGAGAGTATTCAGAAGCCTTTGTTGTTGAAGGAGCAAACTGTAAATGAACTGTCATCTTCTGATATAACTGAGCAGAAATATTGTGTGGTTTATTTTGAAAAAAAATCCAAATATTTCATTCAGATGATTGATCATTCAAGAAATTTTTTTAAAAATAGCCCTTTGACTTTCTGAAGCTAAATTCACCTCCAGAACAGTGATCCAGCTATTCGTTCAGGGGCCAGTAGTGCTCTCTCCACTGTGTCAACTAGGTGCTGCATCCATCGTGCCAAGTAGTTGCCCCTCCTCTCTCTTTTGCCTCATTATCTTGTCTCTGAAATGAGAAGTTTGGGCCAAATAACTACAAGGTCCTTTAACTCTCTAGATCTATGAGTTCTTGGAACTATAGAAACACAAGCCAAGGCTGTGTAATATAATGCTATTCATTCATTCATTCATTCATTCACTCATTCAAAATAAAGAATTAGCTCCTTGGTCTGAAGCTCAATGAACATCCAGAACCATATTCTTCTGAAGGACACCAAAAAGGAAGAAAAAAATCTGCCGGTCTATAGTCATGTACAGTGTGACTGATGTCCCCTAGAACCTTTTCTTTCGAGGACCAGAATCCAAATTTGAGAAATGAATAATTTGGGAAGAAGACTTTAATTTGCATCCCTAGTATAAACTAATGTCCGAAGGAGTTAAGAGATCCTCAGTATGAATTTAGCAGCTATAAGCCAGACAGCAGAGATCAATGTACTCCTTATTTAACCTGAGGTCCTTTCTGCCTCTAGCATAGAGGATTGGGGAATTTGTAATCCTTTGGTGAGGTCAAAATAGCTCTCATAGCAAAGGAAGCATCTTCATGACTAAGCCCACGCTGGTACCTCATCAACAAGGAGTTCTGAGCTTTCCTCCTCCACTTATTATTAATGTAAACAGGCAGATGTGACCTTTCAATTTCTAAAAATACTTAAGCTCATCTGAAATAATGGGACCAACTTAGCATAACTCTATAACTGAATGTGCTCTGGCTGGATTTCTCAACTAGAGATTAGTACCATGATGCACTAGAAAATGTGTCTAGCAATTGCATTTTCTGCCATACCCACATGGGAAAAATGGAATATAAAAGCAGAAGACAAAACTAAAAGGCCAAAAATAACCATAAAAATAATGAGCATACATTTGCATAATTTTTGTATGTAAAAGCTTTGTAATTAGTTGTATGAGCTTAGGTAAAACCCAGGGCAGTTAGGTGACACAGTGGATAGAGCACTGGCCCTGGAGTCAGGAGGACCTGAGTTCAAATCTGACCTCAAGTCACTTGACACTTTGTAGTTGTGTGATCCTAATTGATTGCCTCAAAAACACCACCACCACCACCACCAGCACCACCACCACCAACATAAAAAATTGCAACAAGCCTAAAAACCTCCCCAGGAAGAATCATACTAAAATATTTGTGCAGCACGAAAGTCATAGCATATGTATGATGTGAATGTGGGCTGTTATTGAGAAAATTCATGTAGTCAATTACCAAGTGAAATCAGTGCTGTAAGTACCCCATCATGCTTGTAGCATGTGATCAAACAGGGTTAGGGTTGTTAAATATCACTTGATGATTAGTTCATTTGTTGAAAAATTATTGCATATCATTACAGGTCTGCAGATGTTTTGCAGATGTCTTGCAGGATGTGCTTCTGAAGCTTATTATTAAACTAACCTCCATGAAGCAAGGCAGATTTCCAGCGAATATTAATGGGAGCATTTTGGAATTGTAAATAAACATGTTTGTAGCAATCTAGATGAAGAGCAGACCTATAAAAATGGCTATAAAAATCTAATTAACATTTTAACAGTAAAAAAGCTTACTGCTTTGATTCCACAAGAGAATAGTCTCTGACAGTAGATAAAATTAAATATTCCCACATGGGCTAAGAGTGGATGAAACACTGCTATCAATTTTTAATGGAATATGTCAGAATTTACCACCATTTGAAAGAATGCAAATAGGGGTTACCATAGAAATCACCTTGACAGAGTATAACTCACAATGAAACACAAAGTATCCCTCAAGCAGCCTACAAGGAGTCAGTATGATGTCTGACTGATGTCCTTTTATGTACTCCCTTGGTGGGGGGGAATAAGGGGTGGGAAGAGGAAGAATTGCAATAGGCCGGTGGGAGGAAGCCTGTCTGTATGTGTAGGTACCCAAACATCACTTAATAATGGTTAAGATAGTAGGTCTGGAGGCTGCTACATTAACATTTTATCCTACATCACATTTTCTTGTTAAAGCTATAAATGCCAAAGGTAAAGACTTTGGTTGCAAATAGAAAGCTAGCATCCTCATCTCTCTAAGGCACCAAAGAAGAAAAAAAAAGAATCAATCCTTCAGATGCCTATACTCTTTGGATTTGATATAACATTTTCTGTTTCAGGTGGTGAGCAATAATTAGCATTTTTATTCAGCAGTTTACTATTCCCTGGAAAAGGTTTGTTGTTTTGTCTCTTTTAGAAAAAGGCTGTGGATACTATCCTTTGACTGATTCTGCAATTTTTACTCACAGAGGCCTCCAAAATATATGTATATCTTGTAAGATCACTGATAAGCAAAGCTCTTACCTAATTAGAGAATGGGTAGATCATGAGTGGAGAGCCTTTTCTTTTAATGAAGGGTTATTGAATCATATGTATTATTTTTAAATCTTCCATGGTTGAGATGCAAGAGAAAAGTAATCTTTGGTTGAAGTAGCCATTAAAAGAGCCTGCAAAACAGGGTTGCTGCTTTGATACTACAAAGACATCAAACCCCCAAAGGGAAACAAAGAATGAATGAGTAATGAAGAATAGTACATGTAAAGTTTCTTCAGAAAATAAAGCAAATGAAAAATATGCATTTTCATTTGAGCGAGACAAACAGATACACCCAGAGACAGAGAGTCAGAGAGAGAGAGGGAGAGAGAGACAGAGAGACAAGAGAGAGAGAGACAAATAAATGTGGAAGGCTGCTAAAAGGAGAACAGAGAAGAAAGAGGAGGAATAAAAGGAGGAGGAAAATAGTTAAGCAAGACAGAGGCACCAGGAAAGAACAAAATGGAAAAGAAAGAAATAAAAAATGGGGGGGGGGGTCGAAGATAGGGAGAGAGCACAAATAGTTAAAAAGAATTTTTTTCCTAACAGGCAAAAATCAAATAACTTCAGAAGCCTATGAGCAGTAACTGATTTGAAAATACACACTTTGCATAGAAGCAATTAAGTTAACAAATATATTTTTTGTATTTACTTATTTTTTGGAAAACGTTCAAGATTTATTTTTTTTGTTTAGTATTTTATTTTTCCCCAATTATATGTAAAAACAACTTTGAACATTCATTTTTAAAACTTTGAGTTCCAAATTCTCTCCTTTCTTTCCTCTCCACTCCCTTCATTGAGAAGGCTAGCAATTCAACACAAGTTATACATGTGTAGTCATGCAAAACATATTTACATATTAGTCATTTTGTGAGAGAAAACACAGAGCAAAAAAAAAAAAAAAACAAACGACAAAACTCAAGAAAAATAAAGTAAAAAAAGTATGCTCCAGTCTGTATTCAGACGCTATCAGTTCTTTGTCTGGAGATAGATGGCATGTTTCATCACAAGTTATTCCAAATTGTTTTGGATCATTGTATTGCTGAAAATAGCTGTCATTCACAGCTGATCATCTTATTGATCAACAATATTGCTGTTACTTTGTAGACAGTACATTTCACTTTGCCTCGGCTCACATAAGTCTTTCCAGGTTTTTCTGAGAGTATCCTGCTCATTCTTTCTTAAGGCACAATAGTATTCTATCACAATCACATGGCACAATTTGGTCAGCCATTCTTGAATTGATGGGCATTCTCCAATTTTTTTCCATCAGAAAGAACTACTATGAATATTTTTTACATATATATCCTTTTCCTTTTTGTTTTTTAACCTCTTTTTGGATACAGACCTAGTAGTGGTATTGCTAGGTCAAAGAGTATGCATGTTAATAAATATTTAATAAACATTTATTATGTGCCTGGCACTGTGTTAATTACGAGGGATATAAAAAGGAAGGGGAAAATGTATTTGTATATGTGCCAGGCACTGTGCTAAGCAGTTTACTAATATTATGTCATTTCATCCTCACAACAACCCTGTGAAGTAGGTACTATTATTTTTTCCCCTAGTTTACAGTTAAGGAGACTGAGGCCAATAGAGACTTGCCCAGTGTCATACAACAGGTAAGTGTCTTAGGCCACATTTGAACTCTGGGCTTCTTGATTATAGGCCCAGTGCTTCATTCACTGTGCTACCAGCTGCCTCTTTAAAAAAAAAAAAGACAAAAACACCTGAGACACTTAACACTTATTAGCTGTGTGATCTTGGGCAAGTCACTCAACCCCAATTGCCCTGTCTTCCCTCCTCAAAAAAAAAAAAAATGGATGTGTTGAAAATAATGAAAGATTGGAAAATAGGCAAGCCCTAGACATGGAGTCAGAATACCCCTATATACATTCCATTTTTGCCACTTCCTAGCTTTGTGAGCTTGGCTTCGTTAACAAGTTCCTTGAGCCTCAGTTTTTTTTCTTCCCTGGAATGGGGATATGAGTACATCACCTACTCCCCATACCCCACCAAGCTTGGTCTGAGGAGCACACTTTGTAAAGCACCAAGCCCAATATAAATGTAGTGATCACCTGCCGTATCAGTCAGAAAGCCAGTCTTAGAGTTGGGAAGAGTTGAGTCTGCTCTGTGCATCTGAATCATCCTGGCTGTCTAATTATGTGTTAGCTACTGAAACTCTCAGCGCCCCTTTCCAATTCTTTTAAAAAGTTACAAAAAAAAAGATGGGAGGGTGTTTCCTTGTACACCAATAGAATCACAGCACTGAGCAAAAAAAAAAAAAAGATAAATATTATAGAAATGCAAATATGGAGTTTCTTTTTGAATAACAAGAGAACAAACCTAGAGGCTGACTCATTTTTCTCTCTCAGATAAAAAGTGTAGGTTAAAAGCTCAGAAGCAGAAAAGAAAATAAAAAAGCTTTAAGAAGTTTTAGAAATTACAGATAAATGGGTAAATATTCTTTCAGGTTGCTATGCTCACATTTCTACTTCTCTGTTGCCCCCAAACCTTGTAGGCTGGTGTTCTCTCTCAGTGTAGTGATGATACCTGAGTCAAGATTGGTATTATCTTTTATCTTCATGTTCATTGGTTATTCTATGTTTGGTAATTCTAAGCTTCACCATTTTGTTTCCAATTCTCCAGTCACCCATGAATGGGTAAAAAAACCCTACAGCCAACAAGAGTGGGGAACTTGAGGTGTCAAGGCCGCATGTGGCCCTCTAGGTCCTCAAGTGTGGACCTTTGACTGAATCCAAAATTCACAGAACCAATGCCCTTAATAAAAGGATTGTTCTGTAAAACTTGGACTCAGTCAAAAGGCTGCACCCAGGGACCTAGAAGGCCACATGTGGCTGGATTTGAACAAAGGTCTTCTGACTCCAAGATGAGCTCTATCCACTGTTCCACCTAGCTGTATGACTAGATCATTGATGAGAATCAAATGAAATGATATATGTAAAACATGACACAGAACTTAAAACACTATTGATTTGACAAACACTAAAGCAATGTAAACATAAAGAATACTTTATGGGGGATATTGAGAATGGATCAGTTGCTGGGCTACACTGGGATGCAAGCTGGTTCATCACTTACATTAATAGCATCATTCAATAGAAATACTGAGAGCTAATCCTTGGTTGCTGTTAACTAATTGTGACCACCTGGTGCTTTTAAATGATGAATAAAAAATAGTATAGCCCCCACCATTAAACTGGTCACTGTGAGCACCTAAAGGTCTCTATAAGTTCCTCCTAGACTACCCTAGTGGTGCCAGTGTTAACTTCTAGATCAGGTATTTACTGTCAGGTCGTAGAGGCATATGACTATAACATAAAAAATAGAAAATGATTACTATTTCTTTGAATAAGAATCTAACTGATTTCCCCCATTTAAGTGGACTGAGCTAGGACAATAGATCCCAGTTTTAAATCACCATGGAAATATTTATTGTAGTATATTGCATGGCATATTCTAATGTACTTTTAGTACAAAAAGTACCTATATCTTCCCGCCAAAATGATCTGTCTCTCTGTCTTTCTCTGTGTCCCTTTCTGTGTGTGTGTATGTCCTCCAACCTAACCTAGTCTAGTACTTTATACTTTTCTTAATATACTTGCATATGCTATCTTCTATTTCAACAGTTTCTGTGGATGTTATTCCGCTATTAGACTAGAAATCCAGCTTCTAGACTGCCTTACTGACTATAAAATGGACATGGTGACCTCTGAGGTCCTTTCTCACTCTAGATGTGTGATCCTTTATCCAGTAGCAAGTAGACACCTTCTATGCAACTTAAAATATTTAAAAATTGCTAGAGCATCAAGAGGTTATAAGTGACTTGCCCAGGGTCACACAATCATTCTGTGTCAGAGATGGGACTTGAGCCAGTTCTCATCTCAAAGGAGGGATGTTGATTCACTATTCCAAGCTATTATGTCTCATGATAGTAGTTAACATTAATCTCTTTTATGTGGAAAAAGGCAAATACTTTTCCTTAGAATATGTGAATTCCTCAATCAATAAGGCCATTCATGGGACTGTAGGATTTAGGCATATAAAGATATAGTCTAATCCCCTCATCTTGGAGATGAGGAAACTAAGGCTCAAAAAGTGTAATAGTAATCAGTTTAGCAGGATACTTAGCACTAAGTGCTAAGTGTGGAAGGTGCAAACTCTGTCCCACTATTGAGAAGGCATGTTGTTGTGGAAGAAGGGGATTGGCTGAGGTGTATACATAAGCAAGAATTCCAGAGACAGAGAGACAGAATTTGAACGCTGTTCCTGCTGAAGGAAGAATCGTGGAGAGTGAAGCCGGCTGAGGTAGAGAGAGACAGAGAGACAGAATTGGAACACTGCCCCTGGTTAAGGAAGAATCCTGGAGACTGAGGCCAGCTGAGAGAGAGAGACAGAGAGAGAGAAAGAGTTTCTCTCCCAGCATCTGGAAGCTGAGAACTGACTGATAACTGAGTTGGAGTTTTCCTGAGACCAGAATCTGGTGAGGGCCTACCTGGAAAGCTGAGAGGGCCTGCCTGGAATGCTGAGAGGGCTTGTCTGAAGAAGCATGACCAGGATAAGACTTTGTTTGTTCGTGGGCTGGCTGATCCTTGAGTTCCAGACAGGAGAAGTGGTGAAGAGTTTGAGATGTGCTGGACCCTGTGAACTTTGGTGTGTGCCAGGGACTGTACTGAGGACTGGGGAAGGACCTGGGAGCTGTCTGCT
>CM053586.1:114916735-114932317 GCA_028646515.1 Pseudochirops corinnae | reverse complement strand
TTTGTGTGGTTTTCTAATGACTGTACTTGTGATCAAGATAGTTAGTAATTGTGAATCTAGATTAGTGACTGATTAAGTTAATGGTTGCCCCATGAGTGGAAGTTTGAGTATTCTATTGTTTCTTGTTAATGATTGAGTTGCCCCATGAGTGGAAGTTTGATTCTATTGTTCCTTATTCTGAATATTGTGGCCACTGTAGTGAAAACTGTGTGGCTATTTTCTGTGATAAGATGTAATGTTGTGAAAATTATATTGTGATATATTGTGAATGTTTGTCTTAATTTGTAATGGAATAAATAGAAAGTTTACTATATTTTGTAATCTGAACTCTAAAAGCTGTTCATAGTAGCATTCCTTTGGGAATCTGCTGGTGCATGGCATTACAAAAAGTTAAGTAACTTTCCCAAGATCTTCCAGTTAGGAGCTATCTAAGTAAGTATAGAAATACCCCTTCTCTGATTTCAAGCCCAGCACTCTGGACCACAAAGGATTTGGATCATTACTTGAAGCCAACTTTCTTGGCCATATAGTGCAATTCATGATCTCTAAGTAGTCTTGTAGTTCCCATATGTCAAATGAACAAATACTTATTGAGTGTTTATACTGTGCCAGGTACTGTATTAAGTGTTGGGGAAACAAAGGCACAAACTGTCCCTACCCTCAAGAAGTTGATATTAATGATCTCTACCTTAGGGAGATTATGTGTCCACATACACACTCTTTGGTTTCGAATAAGAAGCCATAAGAGATACTCTGCAGGTCTTGACCAAACCCCAGTACCCAACCTCTACCATCAAAAAGCCAAGGAATGTGAGGTAGTGAGAATTATAGCATCATTGAGGTTATTGTAAGGAATGGTGGTGGCAACAATAGGGGAATCAGGCTGGATGAGGGACCATGATGGCATTTTCTGTAGTGTTGTTGGAAGCTCTGTGGTTTATCTCATGACAGGAGGTCTGTGCATTTAACCAACTTCAGGTAGCTCTGTGATGTGATTAAGACTATAGTGCATCTTTCAGGAATGATTGGATGGCAGGGAAAACTGTCAGAATCTAGATTCACAATATTGATGGCTCAGAAACATCAGATCCAAGTATTCTATTCCTCATGGTTGAAAAGGAAATTTTTCTACAATGTCTTTGAAAAAAACCCCAATATATGTATTATTATACTGTAGAGTTTTTGATGAGTTGCTCAGACACTATGATCCCTGAGGCTCTTATTTCCTTATAACTAAGAAAATTTAGGAAGCTATGTGGTGCAGTGGATAGAGTGTTAGAGCTCGAGTCAAGAAGACCTAAATTTAAATTTGGCCATAGACACATACTAGTTGTGTTACCTTTGGCAAAGTATTTAATCTCTGCTTACCTGAGTTTTCTGAACTGTTAAATGAGGATAAAATAGATCAAATATGATAATGAGATCAAAAGAGATAATATCTGTAAGGCATTTATCACAGTGCCTGGCATATAGGCACTTAATTCATGCTTATTTCTTTCCTTCCTTTCTTTCTTCTTTCCTTCCTTCCTTCCTTCCTTTTTTTTTCTAGTGAATTATGTGGCAAGTTTCTCAACTGACAGGTTTTCAGGAGGGGGAGTTATAGAAGGTTTGAGGAGGGATTATAAGCTTTGGAAAAGCCACTGTGAAGAGTGGGATAGTGAATTGAATAAGGATATGTAATAGGATTGCCTTGACATGGAAGAACATAGTATTTATGTAACATAATTTTGTAGTGGACCTCATCATCAGAATTTTGATTTTCTCCGGCTCTGCTCAGCAGCACATGAATATGAGCAAAGACAGTGAATGGGAATGATATAGGACTGAGGCTTGGAGGTGGTGTCAAAGAATTTGAAATTGAAGGGATGTCCCTCAACTGGGGAATGACTGAACAAGTTGTAAATGATTTTGATGGAATACTGTTATGCTATAAGAAATGATGGGCAGGATGGTTTCAGAAAAAACCTGGAAAGTCTTATGTGTATTGATGCCAAGTGCAGTGAGCAGAACCAGAAGAATATCGGAGACAGTAACAGCAATGTTGTATGATGATCATCTGTGAAAGACTAAGCTACTTTGATCAAGACAATGATACATGACAATTCTGGAGGACTTGTGAAAAAAATGCTATCTACCTCTAAAGAGAAAATTGATGGAGTTTCAATGCAGATCAAAGCATACACTTTTAAACTTTATTTTTCTCATTTTGGGGGGGGTGTGGGGGAGTATGCATTTTCTTTCACAACATGTCTAATATGGAAAGGAAGGAAGAGAATTTGGAATTCAAATTATTTCCCCACATAAGTAGGGAAAATGAAGTATTAAATCAATTTTTAAAAAAGGAGTTAATATTTGGTGAGTGTTTGGGGGTGGTTTTCTATAGCTAGAAATGAATGTCCTATAAAACCAAAATGGCCTTAGTAAAATTTATTTCTAAAAATTAATCATGTTGCCCAGTGCTCCACCTATGCAGATGTTGCTATTGTAAAGCTAGACATCATTTGTATTTGAATCAGGGCTAAGTGAGAGTGAACAATTTTTATTCTCCAGCTCATTTGTTAAGTTCCATTACTCTTTGCCAGTGCATGTGGCTTTTTCCTTATACTGCTTTTGTACATCAATGGAATTCTAATGATTAACTCAAAAAAGAGAAAGTGGAAAATGGTAAAATGCATGATAAACTATGGCATCCCCCTTGGCTCTGATTTTAATCACTTATTGGGAGAGAACCCTGATAGAGTCAACAGCCCTTAGTCTTTCCCTGGGCTGTAGAGGTTATGTCAGGATGTCCTCTGATGAGCCCTTACATACACAATTTAAAGTTATTTTCAGTTTGTTTTTTGATCATTTTTCATAAATGCTATTTTAAGTCTCTTATTTCTGTCAACTGGATGGAGTTGGCCTCTAACCTGTGGGTGGCCAGAGTTGAACAAAGCAGGCTAGAGACAGAAGTGTCAGGAAGCAAACAGAAGTTTAATTGCAAAGTGAGTTGAAAGGGTTTGAAAGCAAGGACACATGTCAGAGCCCTGCCCCTTGTAGGGGCAGGGGGACCTCAGGCATAGTGGTGAGATCTCCATACTTATACCAATGGCTACACAGTAAACTGTAGCTCTGACAGTGAGGGGTAACAGCAACAATGAGACAAGTTTGATTCATATCAGGGTTTCATGACCAGAACATGGATACAGCGGGTGCTTTTATCAGCTCAGAGAACACCCGGTGCTGGTCAAAGCATACAATAATTATGTGATTTTGCCAGAGTATGAGATTATCCAGTAAAAGGATTGTTGTTATGTCAAGCTCAGGGAACAGCTTGCTTGTTGTGTCTTAGGTCTGGAAAACTGGGTGTCTACTAATTAGCCTGGCATTTCACAGAAGCTATTGACTTATTAGAATTGTTTGAGATGTCCTGGGAAAGATGGTATGATGTGCATAGGGTAGGTATTGGATTAACTATTTGATTGGTACGGAGTCACTATGACACAGTAGAAAGAGTACAGGCTCTGGAATTAAAGGGTCTACATTCATGTCCCATATCAGATGTTTTCTACCTGTGGAACTTTGGACAAGTTAGTAATCAACCCAGGTTTTCCTTTTCTTATCTCTAAAATAAGGGGGTTGGAATAAAAAGCCTCTGAGGCACCCAGATTATGCCTCCAAATCACTTAATGTCCCTGGGTCTTATTTTCCTTATCTAATCTCATTGATGCTGCCCGTATACTTTGTACATATCTTACACGTACCTAGTTATTTTCATGTTTATTTGCCCCATTACAGTGTGAGCTTCTTGAAGGCAGGGACTATTTAAAAAAAAAAATTCTTTTATTTCTATAATTCAGCATTGTGGCTAGTACATCATAGGTACTAAATAAATCCTAGACTGACTTAACCCACTACAAAATGGACATGGTGACCTCTGAGGTCCTTTCCCACCCTAGATATGTGGTCCTTTATCCAGAAGCAAGTAGACACCTTCTATGCAACTTGAAATAATAAAAAAAATTGCTGGAGCATTGAGAGGGCATAAGTGACTGATCCAAGGGTCACACAATCATTCTGTGTCAAAGATGGGACTTGAGCCAGTTCTCATCTTAGAGGAGGGATATAATAGCCTCAAAGCACAGGTTTCTATGACCTAGTGGAAAGCTAAGCGCAAAACAATAGGTTGGGGCAGCTAGGTGGTACAGTGAATAGAGCACCAGCCCTGGAGTCAGGAGGACCTGAGTTCAAATCCAGCCTCAGACACTTAACACTTATTAGCTGTGTAACTTTGGGCAAGACACTTAACCCCAATTGCCTTGCCTTCGCCCTTCCAAAAAAAAAAAAAACCCAACAAACCAATAGGTCAGGGAGAAACAGAAATAGGATTCCAATATAATGAATAGGATTCCAATATAATATAATGCTTCCCCAAAGCACACTCTCTCCTAAAGATTCACACTTCCAGAAGGAAAAAAAATGTAAAGTGATTTCTATTATGCCACCTTGTATAAAATGGCAACCACATCTGGAAACTAGATTCTGTAATACTACTGTATCAAATTGCAGAAGGAACTTTTGTACCAGAAAATTCAACTAAGGAAAAATCCTGGAACAGTGCTAAGGGAATTATGTGGTGATCAGGATTACTCAACCATCTCTATTTGCCTTTTACTCTACTACTAATTAATTGCCCATATGGGTATTTGAGTATATACACTACTTCACTCTGGAAATTAGCTAATAATGTTTGTTTGTTTATTTTTAAAGATGGAGTAAACATTTTAAACAAAGAAAGATAGACTTCCCTGTTCTCAGAGGAAAGGGTTCTAGACTCCATTTCCTTAAGGAAAGAAAGGACATACAGGATTACCAACTAGATGTCTACAGTCCAAAGATGATTTGAGCAACACAGTTTCTACTATGACACTCCTCATACCCAATAAACTCAATGAGTCTTTCTCACAGATCCTGGCCCCTTTCTTTGTTCTGGCTAACTCCTGTGCCTCTGCTATCTCACCCCCAAATGATTTTTTTCCACCTTCCCATTCTTCAATTTTATGTAACATCTTCTCAAACCCATTAAAGGTTATGTTCTTTAATTCTGTTTCTTGGACTCAACAAACTGACTGGAAAATGTCACCCTAAGCTATAGCTTATTATTTTTCATCTTATCAAGTCACTACTTTTTTATTCACTCAAGGGACTTCACATATCATAACAGGATTACATAGTTTGGCTGCATCTTTTTTTAGTTAACTACTTGGTTGTCAGCCCCTTTTTTGTGATTAGATCATGGACTTTCAAGGACCATTCACTTACCTCCCCCCAAAGCCTCCCCCATATTTCTCCCAATCAAAATGGAAAATTATATTATAAACCACCTTTAATGAGGGAACATACAAAGGATTTAGCATATGGGAACTACAAGACTACTTACAGATCACGGATTGCACTATATGGCCAAGAAAGTTGGCCTCAGGTAATCATCCAAATCCTTTGTGGTCCAGAATGCTGGGCTTGAAATCAGAGAAGGGGTGTTTCTATACTTACTTAGATAGCTCCTAGCTGAAAGTTCTTGGGAAAGTTATTTAACTTGTTTAGCCTTCGTTTCCTCATCTGCAAGATGAGGGGATTAGACTATATCTTTATATGCCTAAATCCTACAGTCTCATGAATGGCCTTATTGATTGAGGAATTCATATACTCTAAGGAAAAGTATTTGCCTTTTTCCACATAAAAGAGATTAATGTTAACTACTATCATGAGACATAATAGCTTGGAATAGTGAATCAATATCCCTCCTCTGAGATGAGAATTGGCTCAAGTCCCATCTCTGACACAGAATGATTGTGTGACCCTGGGCAAGTCACTTATAACCTCTCGATGCTCTAGCAATTTTTTAAATATTTTAAGTTGCATAGAAGGTGTCTACTTGCTTCTGGATAAAGGATCACACATCTAGAGTAGGAAAGGACCTCAGAGGTCACCATGTCCATTTTATAGTCAATAAGTCAGTCTAGAAGCTGGATTTCTAGTCTAATAGGGGAATAACATCCACAGAAACTGTTGAAATAGAAGAAAGCATATGCAAGTATATTAAGAAAAGTATAAAGTACTAGACTAGGTTAGGTCAGAGGACATACACACACACAGAAAGGGACACAGAGACAGATCATTTTTGGGGGGAGATATAGGTACTTTTTGTACTACAAAGTACATTGGAATATGCCATGTAATATATTGCTTATCTCCTGAAATAACTATTAGTTTGCACTTCTGATGAGTTCAGTAGGGATATAAGAAGTGGAAAACTAATTTACTTGGAAATGTAGTTTGAGACTTTGATCAGCTAATAGGGAATCATCTGGCTGCTTTTTGATGACTCATGGCTTCCTGTACCCTCTTTCAGGTGAATGACTATCTCTAACATTGTTAAGATAAACAAACAAGATGCTTAGAGGGAGGATATCTTTTGACTGGCTTTCAACATCTGCCAGCACAGGGTATTGTGCCAGATAAAGACACTGGAAAATTACATATTTTTAACCAATGCCTTATAACTCACTGGATTACTTACCACAAGGTAGGGGCTCCAACATTTTTCTATCCCCATACCCACTGAACTTTCAGTAAATTTTCTTATACCTTATATTCCATATGAAAGGAAATAAATACCAGAATTTACTGTGCATTTATACCTAAAATAGATTATTTTGCATCTTTAGAGGACATCAACAATTTTTGTGACTTCATGGAATGGAAATTATGTGGAGTTTCAGGAATATTATAATATCTCTCATATTTGGTAAATTTGATAAGTTTTCTTGGGAAGTCATTGAAGTTTAGTCTGGGAAAACTTTTCTTAAAGGAATAGACTAATTTATATCCAAGAAGACTAGCAAAACCAAATTATAGTCCTATTTTTTCTCTCAAAATCTGCTACATTCTCACCTTTCCCCACTGTAGCCCATTTTCTCACTCTGCAGTCAGAGGAATTGGAGTCACAGCCCAGCTCTTGATACTTGATGTTTGTGTGATATAAAAGAAAGTTGCAAGCTCACTTGGTCTAAGTTTCCCCATATATAAAATGAAAGGTTTGGACTAGATGGCCTCTGAGGCCCATTCCAAGATGTATGCAACTCCCAAGTCTTTTTATACTGTTTTTCATTCTAATGATATGATTCTTATTTATTTGTATATAAGCTTTCTCCTTCTCCTTTACTATGCTTCCTAGTTTTATAGCCATCTTCCTTTGATTTATGTTCCTTCTTAGTAGAATTTTCCTCATCCTTTCATAAGACCATAGATTCATACATTTCAAATTTTAAGGTGCCCTGGAGTCCATCTGGTTCAACCTCATCAATTTACAGATGAAGAACTAAGGCCTAGAGAGGATAAGTGGCTTCCTTAAGCTTACATGGGTAGTGAATAGCTGTAGTTCTTTTGACTCCAAATACAGTACTTTTTAAAAGAAAAAACATTTTATTTTTATTGATGGTTTTGGTTTTCTATAACCTTAATTTCCAAATATAAGGGAAGAAGAAACGGGTAGAGGTCATTGGAGTGGGGGCTCAGGAGTTACTGTTATGAGTAGAAAGAATATATACCTCATATGACCTTCAGCTTCTCTTCTCTACCCTTCGATCTTCATCTGGTCACCCCTATTTTATAATATCTCAAATCAAAGCCTCCTCATGAGTAATCATTCATCCCTACTTTATGATTTGAAGCTAACTCTCTCCCTACCATGTTTCTATTAGTGTTGACCCCAACAGTGCCTACGCAACTATCCCATAATCCCCTAGAGACTATTAGATTTATAATAACCTTCAAAGTGATAACCTTCCAAGATCTGAAAAGAGTCCTATGCGAATGAGCTGGTTGAACCCAAGGCACTACAGCTATCTTTACCTCAGTCATTGTTTTTGCCTCTGAGTTGCTTTCAAACAGGTATTTTTGGAACAGTACAGGGGACTGTTTTCTTTTAAGGTTCTTAGGACACTGTGTCTCACCTCAAGCAATTTTATTTGAGAAATTGTGTTTCTTCTTAAGCTGATTCTATCAATTTTTCTTACTCATTTGTCCATTTCTGCCCTTTTAGCGACTCAAATGATTCACATAGGGGGGCAGCAACAAACACAATGATATTTAGATTTAAATATGAGAAATATGAAAAGATGTATTAAAATGTAAAGGTGAGCTATTTACAGGTATAAAAAAAACACTTTTGGATAAATTGATTTTAAGTTTTCATCCAAAATAGAAACTCATATTACAGTGAACCTTTTCAGAATTCTCAAAGTTCTCTCTTCATTATTTTCCAATTTTGTGCTCTTGAGTTTCTCATTGTTCCAGGCTGAACAGGAAGTCCTAGTAAACTGAGGAGAGCTTTTGAAGTGGTATTTTCAAGCTGTCAAGAAATGAGGTTCCTGAAATCTCATAAGAAATCCTGCTCTTCAGAGAGTTTTTAGGTCAATTTTTCAGACTCAAGAAACTTTTAGTGTCTTATCTAAACAAATGCTTATACCTTTGAGGTTTTCTTGGTTGTACATAAGGTTAAAGAAACATTTTGTATTGTTATACATTATTTTACTTCTTTTGTTTTTATAGTTTTGTAGTGCCATGCAGGGTCCAGATTTTAGTCACAAGAAAGGGCAGAGGGCTGGAGGCTATTTTTACGATCAATGCTAATGTTGATCTTTAGTTAGCTAGAAATTGGACCAGGGTGTTTCTCTAGAGTCTGAGATCCTTGAGTCATAATACCACCATCTCCCAGCACACAGCACAATCTTATTTAACCCTGCTCCCAGGCATTGCACATTTTGAAACAATTTCACTGTGCCCAACAGGTCATACATATACTTTTCTTTTTCATGTTAATGAAATTATATTTCAAGGAGTAGGCAAAATTCATTTGGTCAGTAAGAGTTATGTAGAGCCATACATGATAAAGCATATGAATAAGATGATCTTAATTTGTTCTTGGGGGAAGAGAATTTGTTTCCCATTGGTTATTTACAATTTAGTTAATTGAGCTTGAATTTTAGTCAAATATAAAAACTTCATGGATTATTATAGATTGTGAAGGTATCTTTTCTTAGACCTGAAGTTTTGTGACCTAATAATATCTGAAAAGATATGGGGAAATATTTTAAAGTAATGTTCATGAGTAAGAAGATCTTTGGCTAGTTTTCTCACCACCTAAGAAATGTGACAGGAAGCTTTGATGATAGGTGTAGCCAGTAGGACATTGCATTGAGAGAATCTGTTTGGGGAAAGTAACCTGTGAATTTGTTGTGCAATTGTTGTACAATCATATCCAACTCTTCCTGATCTCATTTGCTTGGTAAAGATGCTGGAGTGGTTTGCCATTTCCTTCTCCAACTCATTATACAGATGAGGAAACTGAGGTAAACAGGGTTAAGTGACTTGTCTAGGGTCACAAAGCTAGTAAATGTCTGAGGCCAAATTTGAACTCAGGTCTTCTTGACTACAGGTACTGTCCTCTATACCCTGTGCCCCTTAGCTATCCCAAACTATAAATACATTTGCTATAATAGTGGGTAGCTGATTAGTCCACTTAATATGGCACTGATGATTCAAATTCTCGAAGTGTAGTAGCAAGCACCCTAGCACACCCAGGATGGCCTGCTTGCACAGGTTCTTTTGATCTGCTTTATAAAGGAAAGATAGCTTTAAAGGGTTAAGTACTCCTACTTTAATTACAGAGAAAGAAGAGAGTATAGAAAATACAAGCAGAGAAGTTAGCACAAAGGCCAAAAGTAAGGGCTCCAGCTGTCTGAACATAGCAATATTGCTATACACTTAACATAAATCACTGGATTGAGGGATCATAGACATGTAAGCAGTTAGGGAGTTCTTAACAAAAGGCCACTCAGAGTTTTGACCAGGAAATCAAAAGATCCTTCTCATGAGCGAAACCCCAAAGCAAAATGCCAACCTCCCAGAATATATAAAAAAGACTCAACTTTTTTGGCTCTGATTGGCTCAGAGCCAGAAGGCATGAAATCTACTTGACTCAGCACAGCTGTGTATTATCAGAGTTCAAAGGAGATCCATCCTTCAGATGTTTACAATTTAGCCTGAACCTGGGAAACTGAACTCCAAACCCCCCCCCCAAAACAAACAAAAAAACCTAAAACAAAACCTCAAACCCAACAAAAATCCCACCTTGATTGTGCTTCCAAGTGGATAGCAACTTTTTTTATATCTGCATTTACCTTAAGTCCCATTATATACTCTTTCACTTAACCTTACATACACTTAAGGACACTTATAAACTACTAGATCTTGACATAGCCCCCCCCCCCATATTCCACTTGCCTAATTAGAAATTCTGGGGCACTACATATTTTCTTTGATCCTCATGACCTCTCAAATTTCTTCAAAAAAGAAAAGTACACCAAAGGTAAAGCAATCTCAATTGTTTCCATGGTATAAGACACCAGGAACCCAAAAGAAAGTAGAAAACAAAGCAAAACTCCATGAATTAATGCCCAACTTGAGCCGACTCAGAATCCCTTCCCCCATTGCCCGCTACGCTACCAGCCGCAAGACTTCACTAGCCACTCAACATATGATCTTTCAACAAATTGCATCCCACACTGTTCTCCTCCTCCTCTTTCTGTGCTGTGGAAATCCAAATCCCAAACTGCAGATTTTCTGAGGCTTTGATAGTCAGCACCACAGTTAACATTCTGTACTGCAAAAGAATCTCTTCAGGACAGTGGAGGAGCAGATGGAAAGGGGCTGGTCATGTGTTTGGGCTTGAGATAGAATTTGACCCCCCCCTTCCTGAGACCCCTCTCCTTCCCCCTGCCCCCCAGTAAGGAGATCCAATCTCCCATTGACCAAAATCTGTCCAGGATATAATAACACCAGCAGAGCAGTGCTCTGTCCTGGTGGGCCAAAGAACTGAAGAACAGAGGAAATGGGTAGGGCATGGAGGGGCAGAGGGGGCTGTGTGGCATTCCACTAAGCCTGAGTGAAAAAGCTCAGCATTCATTTGGGGCCAGTAATGTTCTCCCCAAATTTACTTAGGACAGAGACCCAGACTATTGAACTACAAATTAATTGTACAATGTGGGAATAGACTGAGATTCTTAGACATCTAACCACCCAGGAAACTACCTCCAGAGGGATGGGATATAGAAAGCAAGTAATAAGGGGGAAAAAAAGAGAAACTGAAATTACCAAAGACCTCAGGAGGAAGAAAACTTAAAGACCTTGAGCATAAACACATAAATCGACAGGGAAAACATCAATTGAAGAAGGAAATATGGCCTCAAGATCTAGTAAAGGCATCTATAAGTAAATACGTTAAAACAAAGCAATTCAACATTTGATGATACAGAGGACCCTGAGGATTTTGAAAACATGGAACTACAAAATGTTTTTTTTTTGAAGAGAAGAACTGAGAGAGAAGAATTTATTTCTTGAACAGTAGAAATAATTAGCAGAACAGAAAAAATATTCAATTTGTGATAGCAGAAACTGATTTGAGACCGCCCAGACATTCCACTCCCTGCTTCTGACCAATTTTGTAGATATATCAAACTGTCCCCTTCAGGATTGCCAAGCTTTCTCTGTGGACTTTTTGCTTGTTATGCAAAACAATTTACCTTGTGAATCTGTGAGGTGCCCCTAACCCTTCTTGCTTGTAATTTGGTCATTCCCTCTGCCTAACCTCTCCCACCTGTAGGCTGGCCATTCCCCCTGCCTTAGTATCCCATATACACCCTCTTCTCAGACCTTTCCCTCCCCCCCAACTGTAGCATTTGCTGTTTGGCACTTTGAGCCTCAACTTACTTGCCCCAATGAAAGACCTTAATTTTGCTATGTTGGTTGTTTTCTTTTGAATTCAGGTTGACATAGACTTGCCCAGGGCCACACAGCTAATAAGTGTGTGAGGCTGGGTTTGAACTCATGTCTTCTTGACTCCAAACCCAGTATCGAACCATCTAGCTGTGTCCTTTTGAGGATATTATCCCTGCCTTTATTTTACTATCCTCCCTCTCCAGCTTCCACTTAGGTTAGTCATTACAAATTAACATTGTCTTCTGCTTGAATTCCTTGATTTCTTTTCATATTGCTGCTTTTTTCTTGCCAAACCTCAGCTCTGGATCATTGCCACCATCTGCCTTCTTTGCTCTAATAGGTTGCTAAGTGAAGTTGTAAGGAAACCTCCCAACCATACCCACTGGTTACATTAGAAATCCATGTTATCTAATCTTCTGGTTCTTCAATGCAACAATTTAGCCCTCCCCCCACCCCCTCTTCATCTATTCCCCTGAGGAACTATTCCAAATTTCTCTTCCCTCTGGAATAACACAAATTCCACCCCACCCTCAGCACACAGTCCTTTCTCCTCTTGCATCTTTACTGAAAAAAAAGTAATCGAGATCATTCCATATGAACTCCTCCCATTTTCTTTATATCAAAACCACTTGACCTCATATCCAGTCTCTGACAGAAATGATGTTCCTTCTCTCCAAGGCCAACTCCTCTACATGTTCACTTGATCTCAACCTCTCCTGTCTTCCCAGAATATTGCTTCCTTAATTATCTCCTCTTTCTCAAAACTTCATTCTCTCATATCGAGTGGTTCACCACCCTAAAAATCATTCAACCAATCAAAAAGACAAACAAAACCTTAATTTAACTATGCTATGAGCTGTGAGAACTGGGTTGCTGGAGCCCCCGATCCCCCAGGATGTCTGTATGCTGAAGTGTAATAAACCAGAAAACATGTATTTTCTAGACACTCAGCCTTATTACATAGAATTATTTCCTTAGACTCTTCTTCTCATTTCTCATTCCACATTAATAAGTTCAGAAGATATATGGACCTCAGTGGCTCAGATTATGCCACTACTTTTCTGATGGGAAAATCTTTTATCAGTGCCATGGTAGTTCTTTGTCTAAAACTTTATTAAGTTTGAGCCCTGACTTTGCCTCCACAAGAGTATGAATATCATTGCTCAGTTACGGATTAGAATCCAAACTGCCCTTGGTCTAAGGAAAATGAAGGCCACATACTGAGACTGTTCCTATTGGCATCTGTTCTTCTCTCACGAGCAGCAATAAAGTTTTATTAAGTGTTACTCCTGTGTGGCTCTGCTGCTCTATTTGAACAACCTCCCTCCTTTGCCCTGACTGTGCTCTGCAGTACACCTGCCAATCTTTCAAGGTATCTCCCTTTAGTGCTCTTCCCTTTCTCAACCAAACTAATTGAGGAGTTTTCTACATTAGCCGCCTCCATTTTGTCTCCTCTTTTCAACCCTTTGCCATCAGACTTAAGACCTAATAATTTAAGTGAAACTTAACTGCCAAATCTGATGGTCTTAAGTCTTAATGCTTCTTGATTTATCTGCTGTACTTAACCCTGTTGACCACCATTTCTTCCTGAATACTTTTTCTTCTCTGGGCTTTGTAACACTGCTCTGTCTTAGATCCCCTCCTACCTGAACACTCCTTCCCATTATCATTTAATCATTCACATTATGCTCCCTACCTGTGAGTGTTCTTCAGAGTTCTGTCTGTCACAGACCTGTTTCTTCCTTTTTTTTTTCAGTAATCTCACCAACTCTAGTGGGTTTAACTATCATCTTTAAGCAGGGACACACACAAAATAGCTAGTTATCTCAGGGGATAGATTTGGAGTCAGGAAGAACTCCAGTCTTCCTGACTCCAAATCTATCCCCTGAGATAACTAGCTATTAAATCAAGCGTCAAACACTAACTGTATGATTTTCTGTGAATGTTTTGCTCTGATTTTTTATTGAATAAATAGAGTGTTCACTATACTATGTAATCAGAACCTTGAAAGCTGTTCAAAGCAGCATTCTTCTGGAAAGCTGCTCATGCTTGGCTTTTACACCTTGGACAAATAATTTAGTTTCTGTCTACCTCAGGTTCCAAATTTGTAAAATAAACTGGAAAAGGAAATGGCAAACCACTCCAATATCTTTGACAAGAAAACTCCAAATGAAGAGTTGGAAATGACTGAAATACAACAACAACAGCAACAACTTTGAATATTTGAATCATATCCACATTGTGCCCTCAAATTTTCTTTGTCTATGCTAAACATACTTGCATATTCTTCAGTCTTTCTACTCTGTAGATTGCTCACTTATGGACACACTCTAGCTTGTTTATTTCTTAAAATGAGGTGGGAAAAACTAAACATAGTAGTCCAGATGTGGCATGACTGAGGAATATTATAGTTGTAACACTTCCTTATTTAGTCTGGACCCTATTTCTACCCTAATGCAATCTGGGAAAAATATTTTTGGCTGTCATATCTGACTGTGAATTCAATATGATTCAAAATGCCATTTTTATAGGCATAGCTGCCTATTTCTCTCCATCCTATACTTATAACTTTTATTTATTGAACTCAAGTTTAAAACTTTATATTTGTCCTAATTAAATTTCATTTTATTAAATCTGGGCCATTTTTTCTAGAATGGCAATATTCTAGAACTAGAACTCTACCACCCAATGTGCTAATTATACCTCTTATGCAGAAGATAGCTTTGTATTGCCTACAAATTGGCAAGCATACTGTCTACTTATTCATCAAAGTCATTGATAAAGATATTGACTAAGATAGGACCAAGGCTATCTCTATGCTACTCTACTGGAGTCCTCCAATCCAATTTTACATTAAACTATTAAGATGTAGTGGATAGAGTGGTGAAGTTTGAAGTTTAAAAAACCTGGATTTGAAACCTACTTCTGACACTTACCAGCTACATGACCCTGAGCAAGTCATTTAAACTTTTGGCCTCAGTACCCTCATCTGTAAGAGGAGGTGGTTCTACTCAATGACCTTTGGAGTCAGCTAAATGGCACAGGGTATAGAATACTGAGCCTGGAGACAGGAAGATCTGAATTCAAATCCAGTCTCAAACACTTATGAGATGCATGACTCTGGGCAAGTAATTTAACCTCTCTTTGCCTCAGTTTCCTCAAATATAAAATGGAAATAATGATTGTACCTAGGGTTCTAAAAGTTCCCAGAGTTGCTGCAAGGATCAAACAAGACAATATTCATAAAGCACTCAGCTTACTTTCTGGCAAATTGTAGGTACTAGATAAATGCTTTTCCTTCCTCCATTCATAAGTTCCATGTCAGCTTTAAATCTCTTATCCTGTGATCTTAAGCACTATTCTTGAGATCCAGTTATTCAGTCAGGTCCACATTAATCTGTGTCATATCACTCTATCTTTTTCAGCAGAATAGTATGAGAGAATCTTTCAAATACTTTCCTGAAATCTAGGTATACTATGTCTACAACCTTTTCAAAAAAAGAACTGTTTAGTTTGGTGTTACTTGTTCTCTTTCCCAACCATTAAGTTCTCATATATTTCTTATTTGTTTTGGAAAAAAAATGCATTTCAGGATTGCAAAATAAAGATGGTAATCATCTACCTGGCTGTATCAGCAATGCAGTATTCACAATGCCTACAGTAACTATAAATATGCTGATATAGTTATTAATCACAAAATAGAACAGGCTCTCTACATAAGAAATATAGATAGTGCATTCATTTAAATACCAGAAGACTGAG
>CM053586.1:114900929-114916235 GCA_028646515.1 Pseudochirops corinnae | reverse complement strand
CAGTAAGGGTGGGTAATGAGGGAAGAAGGGAAAGAATCTGGAATTCAAAGTTTTAAAATCAAATGTTTAAAAAAATTATTATTATCATTATTATTTTACATGCAACTGGGAAATAAGATATACAGGCACTAGGGTATGGAGATCTATCTTGCCGTAATAGAAAGTTAGAGAGGGAATGAGGGAGGATATAGGAGAGAGCAGATTGGGGGAGGGAGTATTCAGTAGGATTGCTGTATCGGGTAGGGGTAGGGGAATGATAGGGAAAAAATTTGTAACTCAAAACCTTGCAGAAATTAATGTTGTAAACTGAAAATAAACATAAATAAATTTTTACAAAAAGAAAAAAAATTGTTTTCCCAGAGAGAGAATTCTGGGAAGATGGCAGAGGAGGTCAGAAAATTTCAAACTCTCAAGATTTCCCTCCACAAAAGAGTTAAAATAGCACGTTAGCGCAAACAAAGTGTGGATGGAGATAAATAAGAACAGGGGCATAACCCCATAACCTGGGTCCTCTTGGGACAATTTGAGAAGATCAGAAGAAAAATCCCAGGATGGTTTGGTCCCTGTGAAGAGTAAACACCTCCACACTAGGTTCCATTTTAACACCAAGCCCTAAGCCTCCTAAACAACAAGGTGCAAGCTTGGGGGTTAGTTGGTTGGAGAGGCTGACTTGGCCCCAGACCCAGAACTTTTACCCCCAGGATAGTGAGGGGATTTGGGAAGATCAAGGGAACCTCTGCTGACAAGGAATGCCAGACCCAGCTGTGTTGCAAAGAGCAGACGTGGTGAGAAGGAACCAGTACTGTCTGGTGAGTGCAGAAGCAGTGGAGCAGAAAGCCCTTGGCTGTGGGCACTTTACAGGAGGTTAGAGGTTTGGCTTTGGTTTCAGGCTAGAGGGAAGAACTAAAGATGTGGGACAAGAGGCACCATTTCCTAAACCCCAGGGCTAGAGATGATTATAAATAATTAAACTATTGCTATAAAAAAAAATGCACAGGTAAAGGAGAAAGAATCTAATAGTTAACTCTTATGGGAATAGAGATGACTGGAGTTCATCTTCAGACAAAGATATTGAAGTAAAGAAACCCCCAAAGAGTAAAGTCAAATGGAGGGCAGCTAGGTGGTACAATGACTAGAGCACTGGCCCTGGAGTCTGGAGGTCCTGAGTTCAAATCTAGCTTCAGATGCTTGACACATGATACACTTACTAGCTGTGTGACCTTGGGCATGTCACTTAACCCCAATTGCCTTGCCTTCCCCTCTCCAAAAATAAATTGTCTTCATTCACTGCTTTTATTTCTTCAAGTTAAACTCAAATTGATATTCTTAACACATAGGACTGACCATGTCACTCCCCTATTCAAGAAACTCTGAAGGTCTCCATGTTATTTCTAGGACAAAAACCAAACTCTTCTGATTGGTATTTTAAGCCCTTCACAGAAGAGATCTCAGCTATCTTTCCAGACTGATTTTGCATTATGCTTATTCACTCTTTCCAATGTCATTGGCCTACTTGCCTTTTTCTGAATACAATAGACCAGGGACCACATGTGTCCTCAAGTTTAGCCCTTTGATCATTGAATTACTCAGTCAAAGGGCCACACTTGAGGACCTCGAGGGCCACATTTGGCCACCAGGCTGCAGGTTCCCTGCCCTTGTAGTAGACCATCTCCCATCTCCATACCTTAGCACTGTCAGTCCCTCCATCTGGAATGTTCTCCATCCTTAACCTTACGTCTTAGGATCTGTAGCTTCCTTCAAAATTCAATTTGTCTGCTTTCTATAATCATCTTTTCCTGATTTCCTGAGGAGGTAGTACTCCCTAGAAATTATTTTGCATTTATTTTTAAATACCATGTATTTATTCATTTATTTACATTTTATTCTTCCTTCCTTCCTTCCTGGAAGAATCTAACCTCTTTGAAGGTAGGGTCCATTTTGGTTTTGCCTTTTAATCCTCCGTGCCTGACACAGTATCTGGAACATTGTAGACACTTAGAAAATACTTTTTGAATTGAGAAGGGACACATAATTTCCTTATATTTTTGGACCAACATTCTGCATTTTACTTTTGATAGCAGTGTGAAGAATGATACTTATCAATTTTTCTATCACAGATCATAACAGAAAGTCAATGCTGAAATATATATATATATATATATACACACACACATACACACATATGTATTAGTTTAAATAATTTAGCTGTTCCCTGCTCCAAATATGGATATACCTCCATTTCCCCTTATTTTTTAATGATGAGATTGTTGGCTTCCTGCGCCAAACTTACATTGTGAGAATGATGAAGGCTTGGATTGTTTCTTTAAGGAATGGATTGAATCCCATATTCCCTTCCTATAGCCATTGTTCATCCCTGTTTCCATATCTGAGCATCTCTTATGGGGAAAGCTTGGTTTTTGTAGTGTCTTTGAGAGATGTAAAAAAAATAGAAGACAGCATCCTTAAGGAGATAATAAGCTGGCTGGTTAGACAGTGCACATTTTCTTTGGCAAAATAGAATGCACACTGAATTCATAATGCTATGAATATGTAGTCTTCAAGAGGGATCATAGGATTCTAGATTTAAAACTAGGAATCCAAACCTCTTCATATTACAGATGATCCTACTGTCCAGAATCCAGTCCAGTCCAGTCCAGAGAGGTTAGGTAAATTGCCTAAGGTGAAAAAAATATAAAGTGACAGAGCATGTTTCTGCACCCATGTCCTTGGTTTCCCAATGAGGCTCATTCCACTGTACTATTTTCCCTCCCTTATAGACTGTTAAATCACAGTGCCTTGGCTTTAGCCAGGTATATATATATGTATATATATACATATATGCACATGTGTATATGTTGCTGTTGTTTTTTTAATCAATTTAGGTTTTGTCTCCTCAATTAGATTTTGAGGGAGTTGATGAACAATGGAATAGTGGAGAGGAACAGAAAAAGACATTTTAGGTGAGAAAAATGGCATGTAAAAGGTAGAATGTACAAGCATGCACGCATGCTCACATGTATGTGTGCATGTGTATTTGTACATGTGTGTTGGGGGTAGATTTCATATTAGTGGTGTTTGAACTTTACATTAGTGGTCTAATGAAGTTAGAGGATGTGCTTTTAGGGAACTGGGAATGGAAATGAGCCTCACATGGATTTGAAATATGAAGCTTTTAAAAACTCTATCATAGATCACCTTCCAGAGGACCACCAAACTTTTGAATGAAGGGATTATTATTGTGTAGATAAATATAATAGAAAAGATTAGACAACCATAAGGACCCATAAAATGAAACAGACAAAACATCTGGGTTTAGCATATGGGTATAACATGGAAGAAGTAGAACTGGGAGTCAGTTGCAAATATAGGCCCCATTTTGAGTCTGCCATATGCCCAGCACTATGGCTTTTTGTATAACTTTCACACTTTTTTTTGTTGTTGTATGAACATGCTTTTTCACTGGCTTAGGGAATTCCCAGTGTTAAAACTCCCTCTGCTAATGCAGAGAAGTAACTTACAGTCTGAGACAGTTGCAGGGTGGGAGTGGGGTGGGGGGTGATATTGTGAAGTTAAATGACTTATCCAGGCCACATGGACAGTATGTATCAGAGGTGGGACTTGAACTCAGATCTTCCTGGTTTCAAGGCTGGCCCTCCATTTACTACATTATGTTGTATTTCCCCCAAAATACACATACACACAACACACAAACACTAACACACACAGACACACACACATTTGAATGCTAGAGGAGGAAATGTACAATGCACAATATAACTAATCAAAACACTATTGTATCTTTCTATTTTTTTTTTAATCTTTGGAATTCAAGGAGAAATGCAGTTAGCTAATACAAAAACAGCATTTCAATTTCAGAGTTACAGCATCTCAGAGTAGGAAAGGAGCTGGGAGGTCACTTTCTCCAACTCATTCTTGATCAAAAATCCCTGTAACAATATTCTTGAAAAAGTCTCTGGAGTTGATTACCATGAACCTTGCTGATATTACCAAGCAGTGACTGGTAAAGCATGCATAATGGGAAAAAAAAGCCATCCTTTCCCTAAGGTCCCATGCTATCCTTTCTCTTCCATTCTGTGTCTTGCTTCATTTGCCTATTGTATATAACTGATCCATATAGCTGTTAAGATCTCTTTCCTCCTCTTCTTCTCACCTGTTCTGACTGCTTGTCATTTCTGATGACTCACTTCCTTCCATCTTTGCCAAGAAGGATTATAGTCCTTTCATTACCCATTTTCTTTATCTTTTGTCTTGTTTCCTCTGCATTTATAACTCAGTGTATTTCCTTTCTATCTTCTCTGTTTTTCCATTTATATTCCTTACATATCTTTTCTATTCATCTCCAATTGGCTTCCTTGTTACTCCATTTTGTCTTTACCTCTTCTCACCATTTCAAACTCTGACCTGAGCATATTCACTCAGATACCTTTTAATACTGATTTATTCTTAGCACTCTCCCATCCTCCTTTTCTTTAATTTCTCATCTCTTACCACCCTCCCTCTCCTTATTGCCCCCATTCTACTCATAGCTGTTTTTTGGTTTCACAGCTAGCACAATTGCTAGCTGTCCTGTCTACCCTATTGTGTTCATTTAGGAGAAACTGGATGGTAGAGTTGACCTGATGCTCTAAAACATAAAAATACTTTCATAATTGCAAAAGTGTCAAATGTGATAAATTATAACAGACTCTTTTGAAAACTCAGGCCATCCGTATTCTTCTGAAATAGAAAACTTCTGCCTTGACCCTAGTTCATGTTGTTTTGATTACTCCATGAATTCTGTTGATTATCTAGGACTGATTCATGCTTCTGATTTAAACCTCATTTCCTCCATTTAGCCAGTTGGCTTAGTCTCTGATTGTCTGGTAACTAACCCCTGGCTTCGTATTTACAATGATCTGGCACTCCTGCTCCTTCTCCCTACGTAAAAACCTTCTTATTGTAGCCTTTTCCTTCTCTCTAGCTCGTATAATACCGACTTTTACTGTTGAGGTCAAGGGTGGGGGAGAGGGGTTGTCTCTTTAACTTGACAAACATTTTTTAAGTGCTTGCTATGTTCAAGACTCTGTGCTAGGTGCTAGAGCTACAAGGATAAAAATAAAATACTCATAGGATCATAGATTTAGAACTGGAAGGAACATAAAAGTCCTTTCTTAGTCCACTTAGTCTCCTTCACTTTGTTTCTGCTGCTATGAGGGTTTTAAGTCCACAGAATAAAATGCCCTTCCCAGGTTAAGCTCATCGCTTCTAATTTCATCCTTGTACTGCTAACTCTAGACTTGATTGACACCATCTCTTTTAGACTCCTTTCACTTCTGATTGGAGGACTGAAGGGTGAAGTACCAATCTCCCACTGCATTCCTTTTAAAGAGGGCAGAAACTTGGCTTTCTCAGCTCTCTTCACTTTACCTTTGCTGCCTTGCCTAGTTTCAACTCCCCGGAACAAGATGCCCCCATTTCAAGAACCCCTGGTTCTTTTCTTTCTCCTTTTCTATCTCCTTTTCTGTGTTGTTTTCTCTTTTAGATTGCAAACTCTTTGAGCACAAGAAGTATATTTCTTATTGTTAATGGTATCACCAGCAAGTGCCCAGTCTCTGTCACATAGGAAGCACTTAATAATGGTTGGATTGGATTGGATTAGTCTCAGACTTCTAAACTTCTCAACTCCAATTTTGCTGATGGGAAAACTGAGGAAGAGAGTTGAAGGAATTTATCCAAGTTCTCAGAGGTAAAAAGTAGTAGAGCCAGGCTTGAACGTAGATCTGCTGACTCCAATTACAGGACTCTTTTTACAATAATATATGACCTTTTTTCTTTCTCTGCTCTTAAGGAGATTATATTTTACTGGGAGGGATGTAATATTCATATACAAATAAATAAATAAACAAACACAAAAGTGATATGAGGGAAGATGTAAACATTAACAACCAAAGGGTTTGGGGAAAGTTTTCCCAAAGTCAACTGAGCTGAGTCTTAAGAGTTAAGGGTTCAGAAAGACAGATGTGAGGAACGCCATACTTGAAGAGACAGACTGTCACAAAGCCACAGAGAGTGAAGATGGAACGGCTGGTTTGAAGAAAATAAATGTTTCAGTTTGACTGGAATGTAGAAAAGTGGAGGCAATAATACAAAATAATTCTGGAAAGTTAGGCTAAAGTCAGATTCTTGAAGTCTTTAAGTACCAAGCGGAGGAGTCTGTATTTAATTTTCATTGCAAACAATGGTGAGCCATTGAAGATTGTTGATTAGGAAGTGACATTCTAAAATCTTAGGAAGATTATTTTGGCCCCATTTCTGGGGTTGAAGAGTAACATTATAATTTCAGCCTCAGCTTCATTTACTGTCTCATTCATCTGGGGATTGTTGTTCATCTTCATTACTGCTTAAGCTACCGGGACAAAATACAAGGTAGCACAGGTTCATACTGACTGGTAAGCAATACTACTTGAAGAAAATAATTGTCTATTCTTTGTACCATCAAGACCCTCTTGCATTTGACTCCCTTCTCTGTCCAACATTATTTCCCACAACTTACCAATGTGGAAATAAGATTCTAGAGCTGTTCTTTTGTTGTATGTTGTAATGAGAATGGGAATTTGAAGATCTTCTCTGCCCTTTAATAGACCTAGGGGGGAGTTTGAAGATCTCTCCAGCTTTGGAAGTAAACTCTGCCCCCTGATAGGCTGAATGTAATCACATGGAGCCTGTGATGGAGGGAATTTGCTGAAGGGTGGAGCAGAGCCCATAGGAAGCTTCCTTGCTGTGAAGATAAACTCTGCCCCCTGATAGGCTGAATGTGGTCACATGGAGGCTGTGGTGGGAGGAGTTTGCTGAAGGGAAGCAGAGCCCATAGGAAGCTGGTGGTTAAAGCTCCTGAGACAGTGGGGGAGAGAAGATGACACTCAGGCAAGGAGATAAAGAGGTTTGTGAGCAAATAGTGATCCTGCATTGGTTTGTGGGAAGGCTGAAGGATGCTGTGGCTCTCGGTGTTATTATGGCTTCTGAATATCTTTGGTACTATAATGGAATAAGTTTACTGGTTTGGGGATTCAGTTTTCTAGTGCCTAAATAAAAGTTTCAGTTCTGTCTTCTACCTGGAGAATCTGGTATATTTTGTGATTAAACATCATGTGATACTTACAGTCATGGTCTTTATTGTGATTGTTGGCATTGTAAATATTGCATTGGCACTACATATGTCTAAACCTTGGTATTACTGTAAAGGATTATAGTAGACTAGATATTACCAACCCGAGAGACTATGGGAAATTGTCTTTCTCATGGAAAACTTTTCTGTCTCTAGACCTAGCAAAGGGATGCATCTGCTCTACTTGTCTCAACCATATCTTGTTAATAAGTTATTTTTTCCTAGACTGTTTCAACAAGATCCAATTCTGTTCAACTCCCATTTGTCTCTCAATTTCATATTGTCTTTATTTGTCTTTTGTTTTCTCAATCCACTATGAAAGATTATAAAATGCTCATATTTTGCCCAACTCTGAGAATTTTACTATCATATCTATTAATATATCTATAGCCTGATCCTTCCTTTGCTGCTGTAAGAATAACAGATGCCTTAGCAAGAAAATGCAGAGTGCTGAGCAAATTCTTCAACACCAACACACAGAATTTCTGCTCATGTTAGACTGGTCTTGTTGCTTGAATACAAGATGACATTTATATTTGCCTCTGTGCCTTTACTTGTGTGGTTCCCTCTCATATCCCTTCTTTTATCTTCCACCTGGACAAACTCTATTTAACCTTCAATATTCATCTTATGTCCTACCCTCTCTTTGAAGCTTTCTCTGACTAGCCAGTCCCCATTGAACTCTCCCTCCTCTGATTTCATCAGTAATTGTGGTATGTTCCATGTAATTTGTACTTTAAGAAAAATTTCCCCTATAGTTTCAGGTGTTATTTTTATCTCTTCAGCTAAACTATAAAATACTTAGGTTTAAATCCGTTGCTGTCTTAGAACTAAGGAAGCTGAAGACAAATCCAGGAGTTCAAGATCTTCTAGGGAAGATAGAGTATCACCTTATGTCAAAGTGAAGAAATGCAGTAAAAACATTCAAGTTCAGTGTAAAAATGTATTGGGAAACTTTGGACTTTGTTTTAAATTATGACTGAATGAGTTCCTACCATGTTGCATCCTAGTTTCCTCTCATCTATAAAGGGAAGATCTGGGGCTAGTTGATCTCATAGTTTGTTTCTCAATCCAAATTTATAAGTCCATGATTCTTTTTAAGATAAAGGTGTAACATCTTCTTCAGCTCTTAGTGCAATCCTCTGCACATATCAGCTGCTCAACTGGTTAGTTATACTAAATACTTTTAGAGCAGAAATCATGCAATATAATTCTTTACTTCAAATCATGGAATTTTAGACCTGGAAGTGAGTTTAGAGGTCAAATAATCCAACTTTTATTTTATAGGGTAGAAAGATGAGTCCATGAAAGAATAATTGACTTGCCTTTTGAATTAACCATGGCACCTAGCCCAGTTCTGGGCACATAGTTGGTGTTCAATCCTAGTTGACTTTTTACATGGTTCTTAACATAAGGCATAATTCCAGGTCTGTTAAAAATTAAACTTTGCTCTTGGATATAATAGCCAAAAGTCTTATTGATGTTCATTCTATTTATATACTATTTCTCTAGGTCACACTTTGATGCCTCTCTGATCTTGTAGGAGTTAGCTATTCATTTAATTAGTGAGAGAAAAATGTATTCCCTTCTTGTCCCACCTGGCAATAACTTAAATTCTATACCTTTTGTTATGCTTTGCTTTGAGTAGTCATGGATTTTTTTTTGCCAGTTCAAAGATTTTATTTTTGAAGGGGGAAGGCAAGGCAATTGGGGTTAAGTGACTTGCCCAAGGTCATACAGCTAGTAAGTACGTCAAGTGTCTGAGGTCCTCCTGACTTCAGGGCCAGTGCTTTATTCACTATACCACCTAGCTGCCCCTGTTCAAAGATTTTTAGATCAGTAGGCTGTATAGACTTTCTTACTAGAGGAAAAAATTGCTAACATTGCTTTCTTTGGTTAGTCAGTGTAATTCCCATCAGTAGCAATTAAGTGATAAACTGTTTGACTAAAGGATTAGTTCAAAGACATGTTTCCACAGTAGGCTTTAAAAAAAAATTACTTCCACTTTAGTAGTTTATTGCATCACTGGGTATTATATTTCTACTCTTAATGATTTTAGATGCAGGGATAAAAAAAATAGTCTCCCTATTTTAAGTCAGGTTTGGAATTGAAACAGCAGAGAAAATGACCTGTGACTTAAGAGAAAATGACAGGAAGAAAAAAGTATAACATCATCTCAGCTTCCTACTTTGCTAGACAAAAATAGTCTTCACGTTCCTAGATATGTAATGATTAAGCCATTGGGTAGCAGGATGATAGATCTAGGAATTTTCTATTAGAAATGAAGATCTGAAATTCAATCCAGGGAAGCCAATATTTCTAAAAGTAGGCTTTTCCTTAAAATATAATTTACCACAGGACAGTATAATTTCCATAGGTCAAGTTTATCTTTTGAGGTATTGTTTGGCTCTGGTAAAAAGATATTTTTAAATTTTTAATTAATTGTGTGTGTGTTTGGGAATGTGTTAAACTCTTCCTAGCAGTTCTACTGTGTGGGGTATGGCTTCCTTGGCCCTAACGATCTTTCTCAAAATGATTCATTTCTATGAAATTGCAAACCAAGTTAGTAAGAATCCATCTTTTCTTTCTGAGTGAAATCTATTAGGCTACCATGACAGTTTCCTTTACTCATCAAAATGTGGCGGATTTATTAGTCAGCTTGAAAGTAGTAACTCCTGGTGACAGAGTGGTTTCTGCTTGAAGCCCTTTTGGGAGGTTTAAGAAAGAGAGTAAGCAAATCTTATTTGATTTCATTGGACTTCTCTAAGTCTCTGTCATTATATTTTAAAGGGATTTGCTAGGTCAGGGAGTCTCAGAAGTCATAATTTTCATTAGTAGAAGGACCCTGGATTTTCTGCCCAGCGAGCATCAATCACGAGATCCTGGTCAACGGAGCTCAATTATAGGGTCCTAGGAGCACAGATTCGGATTCATAGCAAGGGTGGAGCAGCCAGGTCTTTGCTTCAAATTGAGAATTTAAAGGAAGCTGACATCTTCCTGGAGATGGTAACTGTTCTGTCCGTTCTGTTCTGCTTATGGTGATGGACAGTCCCTTCATCTAGACTCCCTTGGTAATAGCAATGCATTTCTTTCCCTTTTTTATTTGCATTATCAACAAAGTAGAAACATTTAATTACCCTAGCAAAGATGTCCTCATTCTTGACTGAAGTTTATTTTCATCTTAAAGGACATAGGCCACATCCCAGGTAAACCTTAATCTGTAGCTTCCTCCTCTCTTTCCTGTCCCTAGATGAAAATGTTGTACATGTAATGGGTTCATGGAATGGCAACATCCACTGCAATGCCTCAGGTCTCTTACTTGGGCATGTGGACACCTATTAATTCTCCAAATTGACTTACTTCCTCTAGCTTGTTCTCACACTGGCAGGTCTAGGTCCTCAGGGAAGAACTTACATCTCTCTATTTTACTGATTTCAAGTTCCAACTGTTAATCCTGATGAAGGAAAACGATCCTGGTATTCACCCTAGCTCTTGAGCCCCCAATTAAGAATTTAGATTCACAGTATTAGCAACTCACAACACTGCCACTTTTAGATCTTAGACATAGCAAATTAATAATATATCAAAAGAAATATTAATAATAACATAGCGTATTGTTTTTCAGCCATTTTGAGTTGTGTTCTCACTCTTCATGACTCCATTTGGGGTTTTCTTGGCAAAGATACTGAAGTGGTTTGCCATTTCCTTGTCTAGCTCATTTTACAGGTGAGAAAAGTGAGGCAAACAGGGATAAATGACTTGCCCAGGGTCATAGAGCCAGTAAGTGTCTGAGGCCAGATTTGAACTCAGGAAGATGAATATCCCTGACTGCAGGCCTGGTGCTCTATCCACTGTGCCACCTAGGTACTCCAGTAACATAGATACTTATGAAATAAAACAAATGTATAAATGATATATTCAGCACAATCCACATATAAACCTGAGACACTCTTCTATCAATTCACTCAATATCTTTGGTGGGAAAGTGGTCACACACTTCGAGAAACCTGTCAAGGAGAAATAAGAGTGAGGAAAACCTGTGTGCCCATAGTAACACACAACAATAATAATAATAGCTGGCATCTATGCCACATTTTAAGATTTGCCAAGCACTTTACATATATTTCCTTATTTGATCCTTATGTCAACCCTGTGAGATAGCTGTTATTCTGAGACTGAGTGGGCAAGTGCCTTGCTCAGGTTCACACAGTTAGTAAATGTCTGAGGCAAGATTCACTTGGGTCTTCCTGACTCCAAGACTACCTGTTGTACAACCTACATGCTTTACATCTCTGGGACTACAAACTTGAGTTTCCTCTTGCAGGCTCAGGATCTGTCCATTAAAAGTTCCTTTATCAGTGTGGAACCAAGAAGGTAGAGTAATAGAAAACAATGAAGTGGGTTCATATCCATACATCTCTCTAAGCAGATTGAGAAAATGTGCCAAGTTTGATGAGGAAATCCAGAAAAAAGTCACAATGAGTCTTTCATCAAGGACAATTTGTCACAGGGAGACAGCTAGGGAGGGTTAGGATTAGATCAAGAGCACACTGGCTGGCCTACTCCAGTGCCCAGGCAGAGGCTGAGTATTAGGGCAAGTGTAGGTCTCAGGACCATATCGGGGCATCCCACCCCCAGACCAATACCAATACCAGGCACTGCAACAGGACAGGTTCAAACCGATAGTTTTGTCACTTACTACCCAGTTCCAGGTCAGAGATCAATAGCAGAATGAGAGAGGACCTTGTGATGGCATTTCCCACTTAGAAGAAGCCTTAGACAGTGTATGAAGAAAGGAGGAAATTAAAAAACCAGTAGGAGCAGCAGCAGCGGTGTGTGGCTCAGATCCCAAGGGCAGAGCAGAGTCTCATTTCCAGAATCTAGTAGCCCAGCCTTTAGAAGAATAACCACAGAGGGTATCTAAGACCAAAAGAAAGCCTATAATTCTGCCATTCTGAACCAATAGGGCTTTCCAGGTGACTGATAGGGGATGAAGTCTAGCAGCAGTCTATTTTAACCAGACCCAAACCTAGGTTAGGAACTTACAGAGCTCAGACCAGGAGAGCAGTAATCAAACTTTGTTCTGGTTCATAACACTTTGTCCCCAAGCTGTTCCTGATATCCTGGAATAACACGGCATTCATTACTCCAAAAACCAGCAATAGTACCAACTCAGACCTCCCTCTCTAGAAGTGCCACAGAGCCAAGACCTATATTAAATCCCAAGTCAGGAAGTTGACTGAAAGAATGGGCAAACCAAAAAAGAACCCTATTATAATGAACTATTATGGTGGCAAGGATGCTAAGACGCAAATGCAGAAGGAGAAAATTATTCCAAAAATCTATGTACAATGCTTTAGAGAAAAATACAACTTGGGCACAAACTTAACTAGAATTCCTGGAAGAGATAAAGCAAGAGTTAAAAAGACTTAAAATGTTTTTGTAAATGGATTGAGAGTACTTGAGGAAAAAAATGGAAAAGACATGAGAACTATAGAAAAAAAGAATTGGAAAGGGAATTGACAGCTTGGCAAAAGAGAAACAAAATCTTGCTCAAGTAACAAACTCCTTGAAAATTAGAATGGATCAAAATGGCTCCATGAGACAAAAAGAAATATTAAAATAAAGTTAAAAAAAGAAGGCAATGTTAGTTATCTCATAGGAAATACAACCAATCTGGAACATAGCTTGAGGAGAAAAAAAATGTAAGAATCATTGAACTATATGAATGCCTTGACCAGAAAAAAATCCTAGACATCATTTTTCAAGAAATCTTAAGAATGCCCTTACCTTTTAGAACCAGAGTACAGAGTACACATAGAAAGAACCCACCAGTCACCTCCTGAAATAAACCCCTAAATGAAAATCCCATAACATAATAGCCAAAATCCTGAGCTCTCAGGTCAAAGAAAAAAAAATACTGCAGTCAGAAAGAGAGAATTCAAGTACCAAGAAGCCACACAGTTAGGATCACACATGATTTAGCAGTCACTACTATAAAGGAACAGAGAACTTGGGATACCATGTTCCAGATTGCAAAGGATAATCACGAATAATTCACTAAGAAACACTTGAGTATAATGTTATGGTGGGGGAAAGGAGGGAAATGAACCTTTAATGAAATAAAAACGTCTAAACATTCCTAATGAAAAGATCAGAGCTACAGAAAAAATTTAAAATTCAAACACAGAAGTTTAGAGTAACAGAAAAAGGTAAACATTTATGAACAATAAGGAATAAGAGGATAATCTCATATATGTGTCTCCTCTGAACCCTCAGAGTCCATAGAAGGAGCCCAATTTTTCATGACCTAGACACGATTCTGTTCTATGTTGATGATCTTAAGAAAAGAATGAAGAGAAGAAGAGGAATATACTGAAATAAAGGGAAATGAAGATTAGGGAATTTTTTCTCACATGATTTGGGTGCACAAATAGACATAAAAACAAAAAGGAAGGGGTGGGGAAATGGCTTACACTTGAATTTTACTCTCATCTACACTTGAATTTTACTCTCATCTGAACTGATTAAAAGAAGAAAGCATACACACAGACACGGATACAGACACACACACACACACAGAGTTAGGTACAGAAATATATTTTATGCCAAAGGAAAATAGAATGGATAGGGGAAAGAGTAAAGGGAGAGTTAGAGGGAGGGAAAATTAAGCACGTAATTAGTTATAAGTCCCTAAAAACATACAAAAATATTTGTAGCTCTTTTTGAGGTGGCAAAGAATAGGAATCTGGGGGGTAACCATAAATTGGAGAATGAAGTTATGGTATTTAAATGTAATGGTATAGTATTGCGCTGAACTCTTATCAGCATAATGACTAACCAGGGTAGAAAGCTGAAAGACTTACCTCTCAAACAATTTTTGGACATGGCCAATGTGGAAATTTGTTTTGATCGACTATGTTTGTAATGGGTTTTATTTAAATTTTGTTTTCAGTTGGAGTAGGCTTCAGGTGAAAAGTTGAGAAGATGGATCTTGATTCATTAAGACAAATAAAATATTTTTTTAAAAAATTCTAAAAGTAAAGTTCCTTTATGAATGAAGCATGTGTTGAACAGATGCTTTCACTGCTAAGTTGAATCGATCCATGCTGTGCTTGACTAAGAACTCAGTGGGAACAATGTCCCTGACAGACTAGTTGATCTGCTTAGTGACTTCTGTGATTCCTTGCTTTCAATTTATTCATCACCTTGGCTAGATTTACTGATAGAAATTATAGTATCTGGAATTTCCGTCTTCAAACTGCCATGTAATACTTAAGTCTGTGCTCCTAGGTGTCTCTTTTCTTTCTAAGTTCAGACTCTGGATCCTGTGAATGACTCCACCTTTGTTGTTTAGTCATTCCAGTTACGTCTGACACTTCCTGACCCCATTGAGGGTTTTCTTGGCAAAGATACTGGAGTAGTTTGCCATTTCCTTCTCCAGCTAATGTTACAGATGAAGAAACAGGTAAACAGGGTTAAGTAACTTGCTAAAGGTCACTCAGCTAGTAAGTATCTGAGATCAGATTTGAACTCTGGTTTTCCTAACTCCAGGCCCTGTGCTTTAGACACTGAGTTACCTAGCTGTCCCTAACTCCCCTTAGCCTATAATTATTAATCAAATTGTCATTTCTGTCTGATGTTATATTTGTTGCCAAATTATACAACAGTTCTAGTGTTCATATATTTCTATTACAGTTTGTCACATCATTAACTTAATAGCTCTTGTCCCTCAAATCTACACCAGTCTCTATCCAGGCCCCACCCTCTCAACTCCCACAAAAATTGTCTTAGAGTAAGTTTCTTTTAGAACTTGAAGATACAGGGAATTGAATCAATTTACAAAAATTAGATTGATTCCGAAATTGATCAACAGTTAAATGAATAGGCAGTTTTCAGAGGAAGCAATAGCCTATTAAAATATACTCCAAATCTTTAATTAGCTGTTGTGTCATTTCAGTCATGTTCAATTCTGTGACCCCATTTGGTTTTTTTTTAATTGACTTGTTTATTTACTTTTAGTTTACAATATTCAGTTCCACAATCCCTTGAGTATCAGATTTCCTCCTCTCCCTTCCCCAAGGCGGCATGCAATCAAGTACAGGATCTGCAAATACTTTCACATTGTACAATAGTCTGGT
>CM053586.1:114885069-114900429 GCA_028646515.1 Pseudochirops corinnae | reverse complement strand
ATAAGCAAAGCCCAAGAGAAAAACAAAGCTTGGATATAAACTCAATTAGAATTTTTGGAAGAGATAAAGTATTTTTTTAAAAAGAGAGGTTAAAATGCTTTTGTAAATGGAAAGAAAGTGCTGAAGGAGGAAAATGGATAAGAAATGAGAACCATGGAAAAAATAAGAAAGGAATATTTAGCTTGGCACAAGAAATACAACACCTTACCCAAGTAATAAACTCACTGAAAATAAACTCACTGAAACCAATTATTCAATGTGGCAACAAGAAATGTTAAAACAAAAATAAAAAATAGAAGAAAATAGAAGAAAATGTTTGATATCTCATAGGAAGAAAATAATCTAGAAATTAGATTGAGGAGAAAAAATTAAGAATCATTGGACTATCTGAATGTCATGACCAAAAAAATTAAAGATCTTAGACATCATATTTCCAGAAATCTTAAAAGAAAATTGCCTACATCTTTTGGAACCAGAGGACAATATGTAAATAGAAAGAATCCACCAGTCACCTCCTGAAAAAATTTCCCAAAGAGAACTACCAGAATCGTCATAATCAAAATCCACAACTTCTAGGTTAAAGAAAAAATGTGCACACATCCAGAAAGGAAGAATTCAAGTATTAAAGAAACACTGTGAGAATCACACATGATTTAGCAGTCACCACTATAAAGAAGAGAAGAACTTGGAATACTATATTCCAGAATACAAAGTTTGTAGATACAGCCAAGAATAACTTATCTAACAAAACTGTTTATAATGATGTGGGAGGGAGGGAGAGAATGGATCTTTAATGAAATAGAGAGCTTATAAGCTTTCCTGTTAGAAAGACCAGAGCTGTGTAGAAACTTTGAAATTCAAGCACAAGAATATAGAGAAACATGAACATGAATGAATAATGACAAAATATTCAGCAAAGATAAACTGCTTTTATTCAAATATGGGGAGATGATACTTTTGTGACCTTTAAGGCTTATCATCATCAGGGTTCATAGACAGAATCTAATTAGACAAGGGAGTGATAATGGTTCTGTTATATGTTGATGATCTTGAGAATGGAAAGAGAAGGGAACAGAAATTCCGTTAATGTGTGGGAGGTATAAAGTAAAGGAAGGTTACTGAAAATCATCTCACATAATTAAGGTGAACAGGTAAACAACTATATGATCAAGGAGGAGAGAATGGAGGGAACTGCTGACACTTGAATCTCACTCATGTGAAAGAAGGAAAATACACACACAGAATTGGGGACAGACATACACCTCACCCATTGGGGGACAAAAGTGAAGGGGTCATTGGAGAAAGGAAGGAATTAGCCTTAAGTAAAACCAATACCAAGTCTATACAAAACTATTTATAGCTCATTTTGAGATAGCAAAGAATGGGAACCTGGGGGTGGGGTGGGCTACCCATGTATTGGAGAATAAGTGAACAAGTTTTGGTATAGAAATGTGATGGAATACAATTGTGCTGAATTCTTGTTAGCGTAATGACCAAGGGATATTCCGAAGGACCCACCTCCTGACAGAGTGGTGAAGGACTCATAGTAAAGAAAGAAACAAATAGCTTTTGGACATGACCAACGCAGAAAACACAATGACCAACCACAATATCTGAGAACTAATGATGAAGCATGCTGCCCACCTCCTGACAGAGAGGTGATGGGCTCAGAGGACAGACAGGTATATATTTTTTTTCAACATGGCCAATGAGACAATTTATTTTGCTTGACTCTACATGGTCATAACAAGAGTTTTGCTTTTCTTGCTTTCTTTTTTGGAGGTAGATGAGGGAAATGGAAGAGAGAAAAGGCTGTTTATTTTTTTTTTTAGTTTTGGTTTATTTACTTTTAGTTTACACCATTCAGTTCCACAGTCCCTTGAGTTTCAGATTTTTCTCCTCCTACCTTCTCCCCCCCCATCATGGTGGCTTGCACTTGGATACAGGATCTACAAATATCTTCCCATTAATCATTAGTCAGGTTGTAAAGAAGGATTGTAACTGATGGAATGATCAGCAGGAAAGAGGAAACAAAACAAAACAAGAAAAAGAAACAGAGCAAGTAGTTTGTTTCAATCAGATTCCTCATCTCCTTTTCTGGATGTGGATATCTCCTTCAATCATGAGTCTTTTGGAGTTGTCCTATAGCCTTGTATTGTTGACAGGAGCCCAGACCGTTGAGGTTAGTCATCACACATATGTTGTGTTTGTGATTGTGTACAAATTTTTCCTGGTTCTACTCTTCTCTCTCAGCATCAGTTTATATAAGTCTCTCCAGGTTATTATGAAGTCCGTCTGCTCGTCATTTCTTGTAGCACAGTAGTATTCCATTACATTCATGTACCACAACATGTTCAATCATTCCCCAATTGATGGGCATCCTCTTGTTTTCCAATTTTTTGCCACCACAAAAAGAGCTGCTATAAATATTTTTGTACATATGGGTCCTCTTCCCACTTCTCTGACCTCTTTGGGATATAATCCTAAAAGTGGTATTGCTGGGTCAAAGGGTATGTATTTATTTATAGTCCTTTGGGCATAGTTCCAAATTGCTCTCCAGAATGGCTGGGTCAGTTTGCAGCTCCACCAACAATGTATTAGTGTTCCAATTTTTCCACATCCTTTCCAGTATTTATCATTTTGCTGTTTTGTCATATTAGTGAGTCTGGCTGGTGAGATGTGATACCTCAGAGTTGTTTCGATTTGCACTTCTCTAATTACTAGAGATTTGGAACATTTTTTCACATTCTTATAGATGTCTTTAATTTCATCTTCTGAGAACTGCCTGTTCATATCCTTTGATCATTTGTCAATTGGGGAGTGGCTTGTATTCTTATAAATTTGGCTCAATTCTTGGTATATTTTAGAAGTGAGGCCTTTATCAGGGACCCTGGTTGTAAAAATTCTTTCCCAGTTTTCCACCTCCCTTTTAATCTTAGTAACATTGGATTTGTTTGTATAGAAGTGAAAAGGCTGATTTTTGAAAATAAAATAATATTTAATTAAAAAAAAGAAAAGGATGAAGACTGGAGATAAAATTGTCAGGAAGTATGTCATTGATGATCTTGCACAAATCAGTTTGGAAAATTGGTAGAGATCAGAATCCAGGTTACTGGGGTGAAAAAAGAATAGGAATTGGAAAATGGAAGCAAGAAGTATAAATGTTTGAGAAGTCTGACAGTGAATAGAAAGAACAGAAGGGAAGGGATTAGAAAGAAAGTAGGATCAACTATAGGATTGAAGGTTTTCCTTTTCTTTCTTTCCTTGTTTCTTTCTCTTTGTTTGTTTGTTTCTTTCTTTTAAAAAAATGTTGGAGAATACCTGAATGTATTTCAATGCATGAGGAACAAATAAGGAGAAAGGGAAATCAGAGGAAATGAGATTAACAAGAAATTTTCTTGACCTCCATAAATATGTAGATAAAGCATTTATGAAGTGCTTACGAAATTCCAGGCACCGTGCTAAGAGCTGAGAATATAAATGCAAACAAAAAAGACAGTTCCTACCCTCTAGGAATTTACTTTCCCTGAAACAGATAACACAGAAGAGAAACTAAAAAGTTGAAGGTTTTGGGCAGGAAGGGACCAGTGTTGAAAAAATCCAGAGAATCAAAAACAAAGCTGGGTTAGAACTGATCATCTCTCAAGAAATTAACTCTAAAGGAAATATGAAGAAAGACACTCTCTGCATCCATAGAAATAGAATATTTATATAAATAGAATATGTATAGACTAGTTTTACATACATACATACATGCATACATATATATTTATACATATACATACACACACATACCTATTTGTGTCTAATGGTAGCTATCTCTAAGGGGGAGTGGAGGGAGGAAATAAAAAAAGAAAAAAGTTTACATTTTAATTTTGTTGTATATTTGAAAGGAATAGCAAGTTGTGCATAGTAGATTTGCTGTTTCATGTACAATCATATTTTTATTGTATTATGTTATGAAAATGCTCATTTTATTCCATAAATTAAAAATAAAATTTAATAAAAATCTTTACAAAGAGATTATATAGTAGAAGAGATCCTTGAAGGAGGTAGTAATGTTTATTCCTTGAACATCATCAAGGAAGGTCAGTTGGGAGCTGCACTGAGGCATTTATCTGTATAAAGACAGAGGACAAGACCAAATATTTTCTTGGTGTCTCTTCTGACTCCATGGTTCTATGACAGTGGTTCTCAACCTTCCTAATGCCGTGACCCTTTAATACAGTTCCTCATGTTGTGGTGACCCTAAAATTATTTTCATTGCTACTTCATAACTGTAATTTTGCTACTGTTATGAATCTATCTGCTATGCAGGATATATTTTCATTGATACAAATTGAATATAAGCCACAGGTTGAGAACCGCTGTTCTATGATAACATCTATGTGAATGTCATTAATATTTTTTTTAATCCTGATATATTGTTTCTTAAGTTGGGAAAGTGCTTTATGAATGTAACCAAGGATTCAAAAAAAATTGTGTAGAACTGTCTTTATTTGTGGAGATTGTTCTGTGTTCCATGTCTGCATGAGGTGGCAGAGCTGGAAAGAGCTTAGAAAAGAGGAGAGATCCTGGTGTTCTGATTTCTGACTTCAAGAGATAAGATATGAAGTTCCCAATTCTCTTCAAGGAGAGATCTCTGAAGAGAGAGATTCTGGGAAGAAGTCAACTTGTAGAGGTCTCTGAAGGGAGAGATTCTGGGAAGAAGTCAACTTGCAGAGGTGTCAGCACTTCAATCACATCCCTATCCTCAGCCTACCATATTTGAGACTTTGGGGAATTTCCCCCTGGGTGAGTTCTGGGTCTGAATTTTCTTTCTCCAAATTGGAAAGTCCATTCACTGCTTTGTCTAATATAGTCTTACCTGCATAACTTCTCTGATTGCTGTTTGCTATCAGATTGGATAAGTTGGCTTATTTCCTATGCGTTTCGTGTTATGTTGTCTTTTTGTAACTGATATTTGGTAAGGAGGGAATCAAACCTTTTTACATATAACTTGGGTCACTCTTTCCCTGTTAAAGAATAGTAATCAGGTGCACATCTTAAACCCAATTCTCACCCCCTTTAGACAAAGAGTATGTAGCAGGGAGGATAGATATAATACTAGCTTGGTATTCCCTCTCTCAGGAGAGCAGAGTAGATAGCCTCATGGATTCAATCAGTTATTTTCTTTCCTGGCAGAAAGCAATGTCACCCTCAAAGAAGAGTGGGTGAAAGAGACTCTAGAGATATCTAGCCTCCCTAAAGGCCATATCTTGACAGACCCACATAGAAATCCATAAGTCATATGGGTGACACATACTCTCATATCTCACACATAACATTATCTCATTTAATCTGCACAATGACACTATGAGGCAGATATTAATTAACAGATGAGGAAACTGAGGTTGAGAACATAAATGACTTAGCTAGAGTCTCATGGTTAATAAATGGTAGAGATGGTTCTGAATGAAGTTTTACATGGCTCATACCGTGACACCATATTCACTTTGCTGTGAAGTCATTGAGACTCAAATCTCCAATTTGATTCAGTCATTTACTTTGCATATGGCCATTTCAGCAGCATTGGATACTTTCTGAAGCTGGCAAACTTCTACTTAAGAAATACGAAATATTTTTATTTATTCTAAAATGACTGTTAAAAGAAAGGAGGAGATGACAAGATCAGGCTAGAAGCTTTGATTGCTTTATCTTCTATACCTTTTTTTTTTTTTTTTTTTGCTTCTGCATTCTGCTATTGAAAGGATCCCATTTGGAGTCCTCAGCAAATACCTATAGATATTGATACTGTTATCTGAAAACATGGAAGAGACCTTAGACTAGAGATAATTCACTTTACTCACCTCAATTTATGAATGAGCCACAGAAGTGAAGGAATTTGCCCAAGGTCATATCGATGGTGATCATCAGATACACAATTCCGGTATGTCCTCTGCCTCCACATTTAGTAGTATTTTTATTCTATCACACTGACTCCTGGTGGCAGAGGGAAATGGCAAATATGAGGCCTTCTCTCATAATTTTTATTTTAAATTGTGGAAATTTAAATGTAAACAAAGATCCCTATTGCTAAATTCAACAACAGATTGGGGTAAAATTTGACAGCAAATGAAGGTATCACGGCACTGGACTCTAGGGCTTTTAACTGAAATAAATTTCCTGAGAGCTGAAAATGTTCCTATTATTAATAATTCCTTTTTAATCAAGTAATCTGAAATTTGTCATGCGCAGGGTGAAAACTGTCTTTTAGATGCTCTTTTACTGATACACAATGACCTTTTAACCCGTGCTGATTAGGAAATACACCAGCCGTATGGGCCTTTGTGTTATGCCACTGGCTCTGGCTGGGTTCCATAGCACTATCAATGGTGCCCCCATACTCTGGCAGCTGCCATTTTCTTTTTGCCAGCTGGCAGGATCATGGCCATCCATTAATGCTTGGGAAAATGATTAATAGCTTCCTCCAAGGATAAGAGGTGAATTTAGAATCATTCACAGATGAATGAGAATGATCTATTGGGTGATTCTCCTGCCCCAGCAGTCCTCCAACCACAGTCATTCTCTATGTAGTCTTGCCAGTATCTGAAATGAAGCATAAGTAGTTCTCATGACAACATAGAAGCGTCAGAGCAAAAACAACCCTCAAAGAAAATGTCTGTCATTATCAATGTCTATTTTTTATGTTTTATTTTTAATGCTAAAATGCTTATTGTTTACATAATTAGGATCATTTAAAAGATATAATGGAACATCTTTCAAGATTTGTGAATGGGCTGTATTTCTATCCATATCAATAATGTCAAATGTTATTTTCAGAAATATCCTCTCTTCTTGTCTGTCCATGTGTTTGATGGCTACAGTGACCTTCCTTGTTTGCATCTCTCTTTTTAAAAAATGTGGTTTGTTTGAGTAAACAATAAAAAAGGAAGCTTTACTTGATTAAAAATATCTAGTACAAAACATAAGAAATACAATGGGAAAAGAGGCATTCTCATAATACTTGCCATTTCTTTAACTAATATCATGGAAAAATATATCCCATTCTATTGTATAACTGATATTTATAGGTCATTTTATAATTTACAAAGCACTTTAAAGTTATTTTTCTCATTTGAGCTCCACAGCTCTGTGAGGTAGGCACTGTAGGCACTATTATATCAATTTTTCAGATAAATAAATCAAAATCAGAACAATTGAAAGACTTCCCTGGGGTCATAAAAATAACAAGTATCTGTGGCAGAATCTGAATCCAGGTCTTCCTGACTCCAAATCACTTTTTCGCTGTGTCACTGTTCTCTCACTATACCATACTACCTATAACAGATGAAACTGTACTGAAAATATATGAGCAAAAGGTACCAAGCTTACGTTCCTCAGTAAATGAGATACCTGGAACATCATGATCAAGGTGTGATATGATGTTCACAGAAGCTGCTCCTTGTTTGGGGGAAGGGTTAAGACACAGCTGAATAATACTGGGGTTGTGGTCCTCTCAGTTCTGGAAGAGACTGGGGCTATCACAGTCTTTGAGCTAGAGGGCAGTATTTCCACAGCAGTGAGACATTTTTGAATTTCCCCCTTCAGAAGTGACCAAAGAGAGTCTGTCTGCCTACAGAAGGCATCTAAAGCACAGCTGTGAGAACTGCCAGTTGGAGTCATAGGGAAGAGGCAGCAGAGTCTGTTACAGAGCTGCTAAAGAGGTGAAAGCAGGAAAGGTAAGAGGGGGCTAGGATATGAAGGACTTTGAATTACCAACAGAGGATTTTATATGTGATTTTGGAGGTGATAGGAAGCCACGGGAGTTTGAGAGAGAGAGAGAGAGAGAGAGAGAGAGAGAGAGAGAGAGAATGTGTGTGTGTGTGTGTGTGTGTGTGTGTGTGTGTGTGTGTGTGTGAGAGAGAGAGAGAGAGAGAGAGAGAGAGAGAGAGAGAGAGAGAGACCTGTTCTTTGGGAAAATCACTTCAGTGGCTGAATGGAGGATGAATTGGAGTGGAGAAAGACTTGAAACAGGCAGACCCACCAGCAAGCTATTGTAATAATTCAGACATAGGGTGATGAGGGCCTGCAGCAGTGCTGTGGCATTGTCAGAAAGGAGAAGGTACTGTATTCAAGAGATGTTGCAGAGATAAAATAGGCAGGCCTTGGCAACAGTTTTGATATGAAGAGTGAGAGGTAGTAAGGAGTCAAGGATCATACCTAGGTTGTAAGCCTGAGGGATCTGAAGGGTGACACTGCTCTCTACAGCAATAGAGAATGTGGGGGGAGGAGGAGGGTATAGGAGAAAAAAATAATGAGTTCAGTTTGGGACATGTTGACTTTGAGATGTCTGCTGAATATCCAATTTGAGATGTCTGGAAGGCATTTGGAGAGATGATATTGAAGGTCATCAGAGAGTTTAGGGCAGAATAGATAGATTCAATAATCATCAGCATATAGATGGTAATTAAATCCATAGGAACTGATGAGATCACCAAGTAAAGTAATATAGAAGGAGAACAGAAGAATGCCCAGGGTAGAAATTTTGGGGACACCTATGATTAGAGGACATGATCCAAATGAGAATCCAGCAAAGGAAACTAAAAAGAAGTAGTCTGAGAGGTAGGGGGATAACCAGGAGAGAGTGGGTCCCAAAAATCTAGAGAAAGGGGGGAATCAAAGAGAAGAATAAGATCAACAGTGTCAAAGTCTACAAAGTTCAAGGAGAATAAGAATTGCGGCTTTTGAATTTGACAGTTAAGAGATAATTGGTAATTTTGGAGCTAGCACTTTTGGGGGAATGATAAGATTGGAAGCTGGATTGTAAGGGGTTAAAAAGGGAGTAAAAGTGGTGGCGCCTGCTGTAGGTAGCATTTTTAAGGAGTTTAGCCACTAAGGGTAAAAGAGATATAGGATAGCAGTTGGCAGGGATAGAAGGATCAAATGAAAGTTTTTTTCAGGCTGAAGGAGACATGGGTATGTTTGTAGGAAGTAGAGAAAGAGCCAGTGGATAAAGAGTGATTGAAAATAAGCAATAAAATGGGGATGATGAGGGAGGAGATCTGTTGTAGGAGATAGGATAAAATGGAATTGTTTGTGCAGGTAGGGGAGGTAAGTCTTGGTAGGGAGTAAATCCACCTCTTCAAGTGAGGCAGGGATGGATGAGGAGAAAGTGGTAGAAGGCATGTGAGTGAGATGAAATAAGGTAGAAGGGAAAAGAGGGAATTCTTGATGAGTGACCTTAATTTTTTCTGTAAAATATGAGGCAAGATTCTCAGCTGAGAGGGTTGCAGAGTGGGAGACATAGGACATTTGAAGACAAATGAAAAGGTTGGGAAGAGTTACTCTGGGAAGTGGAATATCAAGTGGATGAGAGAGCAGTATCTAAGTAGGATTGCCTATCAGTAGTGAGGGCCCTGTTGAGATTGTGTAACAGAAATTTGTAGTGGACCCAACCAAAACAATACAGTTGTGCAACTTTATTCATCTAAATTCAGCAGTGTGTGTGTGTGTGTATGTGTGTGTGTGTGTGTGTGTGTGTGGGAGAGAGAGAGAGAGAGAGAGAGAGAGAGAGAGAGAGAGAGAGAGAGAGAGAGAGAGAGAGAGAGAGAGAGAGAGAGAGAGAGAGAGAGAGAGAGAGAAGGCCAATGTTAGGAGTAATCCAAGACTGAGGCTTGGCAATGATGTGCAAATGACAATATAATAAAGGTGACTCAAGAGACAGTGTAGCATGAAACTCTTTCACTAAGTGGTCAAGATGGGGAAAAGAGGAGAGAATAGTTAGTATAAGGGAGATTCCCTGAGAGAGAGCTGAGACATCAAAAAATTAAAGGTTATAGTATGAATGAAGAGTAGAGATTGGGGAGGGAAAGCAGGAGAGGCTTAAAGCCAATAGATTATAGTTAGATAAGGAGATTAAAAAAATTCTTGAACATGGAATTGGTGCATATGTGGGTGATAGCAAGATCAAGAATAGGATATTTGGGTGTGGTTGAGGTTGCTTGGAAGAGTAGGTCATGGGGAGTAAGTAGACTTAGGAACTGAATGGTTAGGGTATTTGAGCAAGAGTCATTATATATGTTGAAGTCCCCCTAGTGCAGTGGTTCTCAACCTTCCTAATGCTGAGACTCTTTAATACAGTTCCTCATGTTGTGGTGAACCCCAACCATAAAATTATTTTTGTTGGTACTTCATAACTGTAATTTTGCTACTGTTATGAATCATAATGTAAATATCTGATATGCAGGATGTATTTTCATTGTTACTGATGGAACATAATCCACAGGTTGAGAACCGCTGCCCTAGTGAGAAAGAAAAGTGAATTGTCACCCCTTATAAATATATATAAGGGGTAATTTAATTCACTTTTCTTTCTTATATATATAGGGTAACTTGATTATACCCACCCACCCATCCACACACACACACACACAAACACACACTGGAAAATTTTCAACTCTCATAAGGATCAGTCAAATAAATAGTTAGAGTGAATAGCAAATCATACACTCATTGTTTCTCAATGATCTCTTAAATGCAAGCCTGTCCGATAAACAGACTTTTAAAGTACATCCTAATGTTGCAACTTGTTTGTTACTTAATCAAGCAAACAATCTATTCTTAGCTTGTTTTTCCATAAGGTAAAAACTGGAAAAGGAATGCCAGAAAACAACAGTAACTGAAAGTATAGAAAAATGCAAAAACTAATCATGACTGCATGTGATAACTCCCACTTTTAGAGACCTCACAAGAATTCTTCATTCCGCTTTCATTCCATTTTAATTCTCCTCTCCTGTACCTATGTCTTGGAAACTACAGCACTGGTATCATTGATATCACATATTTCCTCATATCCCTTATAGACAACAGTCTAACTGAGGGTAACATTCATACAGATCAGTTCATAAATTGGAATCTTCCATACTTTAATGAGCATGTTGATAACTTAATGATCTTCTTCCATATCATCAGGATTGGGATCCATAATGAAATGCTTTGAGTACACAAGGTTGAGCTCCTTTGCATGCACTTCCCAGTGTGCATCATTGCTTTTATGTATGATGTTCTCCAATGCATGTTTCTCTAAGGTCAAACCAAGTTTGATAATCCTGTAACCAGGGGTGATTCAGAGATGTGTCAACACTATGTTTCCTCATCTTCATCTGAAGTAGAGCAGGAGTTGGGGAGGGAAGAAAAATTCCAAGAAAGTTACCAGATTCATTGAGAAAGGAAGAAGATTTACCTGGAGGACAGTAGACAACAGCTACTAGGATTTGCCTTGGTTGGTAGATATGAATTGCAGTAACTTCAAAGGAGGAGAGGTTAATTATTAACAGAGGTCAGGGAGAACCTGAAATTATAAATGGGGAACAAGTAATACAATTCCCCCACCTCAACCAGTGAATCAAAGAGACTTAATGAAGATGTAGCAAATACCAGAAAGGGTGGCCAGGGAGGCTATGTAATCAGGAAGGAACCAGTAATTGGTTCTAGCTCTCAGTAAGAGTTAGAAAATGAAAGAAGGGGGAGAGGAAAAGATTTAGGATGAAGGGAAATTTGTTGTCTATATGAGGCATTTCAAGGGGCATAGTGGAAAGGGTGGGTGGTGTTTGGTTGGAATTTTAGAGTGGAAAGGTGAAGGAAATGGAAATAAGAAATTGGATGATTAAGAATAGGGAATGGGGTTTGGATGATGACTGACAGGGGTTTAGAATCACTGGAATGTGTAGGGTATGACTAGGTATGAAAGTGCCCATCACTGAGTGCAAGACACCACTGTCTTTTCAGAGGAAGCTGGAGTTTGGGCTGTAAACAAGTAGAGAATGACACAGAAGGCATACAGTCAGTTAATGAGGTGAGAGGCTCCATTTATAGTTTTACTACTTCTCTTCCCTTCATGATTGGTGATTGGGCAGGAAATGGTGCAACAGGAGATGGAAGTCTTATTATGCATTGATTTTCCTCTTCCTCTTCCCTTAAAGGACAGCCACAGGAGGACATGGAAGGCCTGAGGTCCAAGGGAAGTTTGCTCCCCTTTGCACTGGAGATTCTCCACACTCAGTATGTGTAGATCATGTGGGCACCTGGCAGTGAAAATAGTCTTGTGCTGGTGCAGATGGAAGTCACTTTTCTGGTCTCTAGCATCCTTCCTTCAGGAGGCAGGCAGAGAAGGAGATATAAACAGGCCTTTCTGAAGACATAATGGAGAGCTAGATGGTTTTTGGTTGGAACTTTGGGGTGTCAAGTTTGAGAGAAATGGGAATAAATTTCTGTTCTCACCTGAGGATGGAGATAAAGTAGTCATGGCAGGAGTTTTAAGTCTCCTGGTACTGAGAGAAATCACTTTGGGACAGAAGGAAGTCCCCTGGCCCAACCACTTGTTGTCTTCCCTTATGGGACATGGATAGCAAAATGGAAGGCAGTATCAGAAGAAGGTCTCCTTGACTATCTCATGCCTGTTGGTGAATTTCTGTGCGTGTGTGTGTGTGTTTATGTACATACACACATAAATATGTACACACATGTGTATGTAATTAATTTATAGAAGGCAAAGTCTTTTTCAGTCATGTCTGTATTTCCATTACCCCATTTTGGATTTTCTTGGCAAAGATACTGGAGTAGTTTGCATTTTCTCCTCCAGCTCATTGTACAGATGAAGAACTGAGGCAAAGTTAAGTGATTTGTGCCACCTAGCTCCCTTTATTTTTTAGCTAACTAAAAATAACATGGAAAAAAGTTATCCATGTGGACATAGGCTCATTTTATCCCTATGCTATAACATGTGATAATTTTTTTTTAGCCAAGTATGGCTAATTGGATTGTGGGAGTCCAAAGAAAGACTCAGGTCTCACAATTAAAAGCAAAAGTTAAGGGTCGAAGCAGGGAGTTGGGAACCTTTATGCTACCCTGCCATGGGAAGAATGAGAAGAAAACAAAGAAGGAATATTTAGCCAACTATTTCTTTTGTATTGATTTTTATTCCCCTTTTCAAGTTACCACCTTCCCTGAGATTAGTTTTGTTTAGGATTGATGCTTATCTATTCCCACAGGATTTTCTGGATTCTTGTTTACCTGCCCTGCCCAAATTCTTTAAATTCACTTCAATTGTTAAGTTCTCTTCTTAATGTATTTATACATCCATCTCTTCTTTCTTCCCTATCTCTTTAAACCTTCCCTTTTGGGTTGCAGGGATGATGAAAGGGAGGGAAAGTTAAGAGAAGCAGTGTTCAGAAACAAAAGACTTTTTAGGAGGGTCAGGATAAAATGGTAGAAGAAAGGATAAATAGAAGAATTATGGATAGAGGAAAATACGTAAGTAGTAATCATAACTGTAAATGTGAATAGGATGAACTTACCCATAAAATAGAAGTGGATGGGAGAAGAGATTAGAAACTAGTATCCAAAAATGCGTTATTTATAAGAGACACACCTGAAGCAGAAAGTCACACACAGAGTTGAAATATGGAGCTGGAACAGAATTTATCATGTTATAGCTGAAGTAAAAAAAAAGCGAGGGTAGCAATCATGATCTCAGGAAAAATGGAAACAAAAATAAACCCAGTTAAAGGGCATCAGAGAAACCACATTTTGCTAAAAAGATACTATAGACAATAGGGCAGCTAGGTGGCACAGTGGACAGAGTACTAGGTTTGGAGCGAGGAAGACCTGAGTTCAAATGTGAGTTCAAACACTTACTAGCTGTGCAACCTGGCCAAGTGACTTAACCCTGTTTGCCTCAGTTTCCATAGCCATAAAATGATCCAGGGAAGGAAATGGCAAACCACTTCAGTATCTTTGCCAAGAAAACCCCAAAAGGGGTCACAAAGGGTCAAGCATGACTGAAAACAACTAAATAACAACAACCATAGACAATGAAGTTATAGCAAAAATGTTTGTATTAAGTTTCTTTGATAAGGGCCTCATTTCTCAAATATATAGGGAACTGATGCAACTTTAAAAAAATAAGAGACATTCTCTAATTGATAAATGGTTAAAGAATATGAAGAGGAAGTTTCCAGAAGAAGAAATCAAAGCTATCTATAGTCATATGAAACAATGCTCTAAATCACTATTGATTATAGAAATGCAAATTATAATATTTCTGAAGTACCAACTCACACTTATCAGAAATTGTAAAGACTAGAGAGGATGAAGGAAAATAGATACAATAATGAACTGTCGGTGGAGTTGAGAACTGGTCCAAACATTCTGGAGAACAATTGGGATCTATGTTCAAAGTGCTATAAAATAGTGCATACCCTTTGACCCAGAAATACCACAACCAGGTCTGTACCCCAAAGAAATCAAAGAGAAATGAAGAGGACCTATATGTACAAAAAGAAATCATAGCAGTTCTTTTTGTGGTAGCAAAGAATTGGAAATTGAGGGGATGCCCATCAACTGGTTAATGGCTGAACAAATTATGCATATGATTGTGATGGAGTACCATTGTGTTATAAGAAATAATGAGAGCAATGGTTTCAGAAAAACATGGGAAAAACTTATATGAACTGATACAAAGTGATATGAGCAGAGCCAGGAGATCATCGTTCACAGTAACAGCAATATTGTAGTGATGATCAACTGTGAAAGACCTAGCTAAACTCTGAGAGTCTAGCAGTATATATATATATATATATGTATATATATATATATATATATATATTTAAAGACTCTGAGCAGTATAATGATCTAAGACAATTCCAAAGGACTCTGATAAACCCTTTCCACCTTCAGAGAGAAAACTGATGAACTTTGAAGAATAGTTTTTTTCACTTTATTTTTCCTGCTTTTTTATCATATGGCTACTATGAAAATGTTTTGCATGATTTCCCATATATTATTGGTATCATATTGCTTGCCTTCTCAGTGGGTGGGGAAGGGGTAAGGAGAGGAAAGGAATTTGGAGTTCAAGTTTTAAAAAAAGAATGTAATAATAAATAAATATTTTTTTCTAAAAAAAAGAAACTTCCCTTTACCCATCAAGATAAATATATGCTTTAAAACCATCTTTTTGTTTTTCCAAATGAATTCTGTTATTATTTTTCCAATTCAGTAAAATAATTTTTTGGTAATTTAGTTGGGATAACATTGAATATATAAATTAGTTTGGGTAAAATTGTCATTTTTGTTATATTGGCCCTACCTACTAATGAACAATTAATAACTCTCCAATTATTTAAATCTGATTTTATTTGTATAATATGTTTTTTATAATTTCACTTATATAATTCTTGGATTTGTTTTGGTAGGTTATACTACCAGACATGTTATACTATCTAGAGTTATTTTAAATAGTGTATATTTTGCTATCTCATGTAGAGTTTTGTTTGTGCTATGTAGCAATGCTGATGGTTTATGCGGATTAACTTTGTGTCC
>CM053586.1:114859667-114884569 GCA_028646515.1 Pseudochirops corinnae | reverse complement strand
GTCAAGAGAAAAATTTTGATTCTGCCTCTCTGGGGCTTTTCTTATATATACACACCTAGCATTGGCTTCCTGTTTCAGCCAAACCCTTCCTGTTATATCAGCAATAGGAGACAGAGTTCACACCCTCTGCCTCTTTCCCAGAGGCTTGATAAGGGCTAAGTACCTGCTTACTTGACATAATGAAAAAGGGTCTTCAAATTTAAATTAATTACCATTACAAGTGTGACCCTTGGAATTCCTATTTATTCACATGACTTTAGATAACATCTTTATATGGATAACTCAAATTTATATCTTGCCCTGATTTTCTTCCAAGTTTTACATTTTCAAATGATGTCTAGACATTTACCCCTATTTGGACAGATATTGTTCCAAATGTGACCAAAATAAGATTTATAATCTTTCCCCAAAAAGTTATTCCTTCTTGGAACTTCCATTTTCTATTATGGTATCATCATTCTTCTAGTTACTCAGATTTAGAACTTTAAAGTAATTTTGCCTTCCAGCTCTCTGATCCTGTGCCCCACCACCATAGTAAATAAACAAGCCTACTGATTTCTCCTTGGTAAAATTTGTTAGCATTCATCTCTCCTTTTTCTTTCCCAACTATTCTTCTTACCATGTTATTAGCTCACAATTTAGAGTATTACAATAGCCTTCTTAATGATCTCCCTGTTGCCAGTCCCTTCTCCAGTTCTCTGCATAGCACTGTCATTTTACTCTACCTAAAATGCCATTTTTAATAGGCTCACGGATTTAAGAACAGAAAAAGACTTTACAGACTTTCAGATGAGAAAACTGAGTCCCAGATTGACTCTCCCATTAAACTGTGAATTCCTTAAGAGCAGAGACAGTTTTTGCCTTTCTTTGCATCTCTAACATTTATAGTCAAGGCCTTCTACTATCCCAACTCTGACACTGTGCTCTTCAGCAAGTTGCTTGATCTCTTTGACCACTGAAAAATGAAAAAGTTGAACTAACCTGCTAAGGCCCCTTCCAGCTCTAGATCACATGATATGGCTCCAATCTCCATTTCCAAGCTCATCTCTTACTATTCTCTTACACAGAATCTCTAGCAGCCTCGCATCTTCACAACTCCTCAACTATATTGTAAACATTCCTACCTCTGGTATTTTTCATATCCATTAACTTAAGAACCTTGTTGTTCTTTAAATAGTATGTATTGATTGTATATAAACAACACAAAGTTTATTTAAGGGTGACTTTGGAGTCTGCATTCGTTCCATAATACATGTCTATTACAAATATCGAATTCATAATTCCTTATTTTCTATAGTTGAGAAATCGATAAGTATTATTCCTAAATGTCCTTACTCTTCCTCATATTTACCTAAATCCTACCCATCTTTCAAGGATCAATTTAAATCTCATCTCAATTAAGCCTTCCTTTGACCTTAGTGATCCACAGTATTTCTCCTATTTCTGAGTTACTATAACACATATTATCTCTCTTATTTGTCACTTGGCATAGATTGTCTTGTTTTAGTACAACTCAACAAAAACTTACTTATGGGCCTACTTCATGCCAGGCACTTTGTTAGATACAGGAGATACAAAAATAAAAAATGAAATGGTCCCTACCCTCTAGAAGCTTACATTCTAAAGTGCTCAAGCTACCTCACAACTCTTATCAGAGCATGACTTCATGGACAGGAACCTTGTCTGATACTTCTTTGCCTCCTCCAATATCTAACAATACCTTTTACACAACGAGTGCTCAACGAATATTGGTTGGTTGGTAATCAGTTAGCTAATTAATTTTTAATGTGTCCTTGCTTACAATAAATGTTTTCCTAAACAAACATTCCAAGCTCATTAGTAGATCTTTAAAAAACCAAACAAGCTTTAAAATATATAAACTGGAAGTCATCCTAAGGAAGGAAGCATACCTTTTCATTAAAATTAAGACACTTTGTAAAATCTAGGTAAATGCACTTGTGTTTTTAGAGCTAATGCCGAGCAGAGGAATGTAGGATTTTTTTTTTAAAGGACAGTTTTGGGAGTCAGAAAGCCTGTACTTAAGTCCTGCTACAGACACAGACTGACTATTTGACCCAGAGCAAGACATGTAAATTTCTCAGAGTCCCAGATTGCTCTATAAGACTATAAGACAATGAGAAAGTAGAGATTTTCATCGGCAGAGTAAGATTCCTTATCACAAACTGAAATAATAAGTCAGGTTCAAAAAGAAAAAGGGGGAATCTGATTACACGAGATAACTGCAAATGATGAAATGAATAAGTGGAGACAGTTTTCACATGTTGTCCATGTCTCTGTTACCTCTGCCCCTCAGCTGGGGTAATTATGCATTCTCCCTTTCAAAATTCTGGAGTTTTCTTCTTCTTTATTCCTCTCTATCTCTCCCCTACACTATCCAACATGTAATTATTATAGATTGACCTACTCACTTGGCCTTTTCTTATAGTTCCAACATGAGGCTTTTATCTCTAGCAACCTAGCCCATCGCCTGGCACACAGGAGGCACTTACTTATCCTAATAAAAAACTGGAAAACTGGAGAGTCCTTAAGAGGTTTGTTTGGTTTTTTTTAGAAGTAGAGGACCAAGAATAGGAGGTGGAAAAGAAAGTTGGTCAATTATACAAATTATCTGAGATCAACAGGAGCCTGAGGTAAATTTCCATATCGTGCTTTTAGGTGAATATAGAAATCTTCTTAAAAAAAAAAAAAAAGCAGCAAATGTATTACCGAGAAGGTTTTAAATCTTAAACCTTAAAAAAAGAAAATCTGTAGGTTTTCTAAACCCAATAATGTCTATCCCAGGTGGTTGATTAAAAAAAAAAGATCTGAATCCTTTCAATTCCAACTCACTCACTAGAACTACGCAGAAGCTTAGAGTGAAAAAGTTAATATTCCCTTATTCTGAATGGGCAGCCTAAGCTAAAATGATTTGGGAGTCCAATGCTGATGTCCACATGTCACCAGAAGCGATCATCATGATTGATGCTAGAGGCAGAAACTTTCACGAAGGGAATGAAATGAACGAGGCTGTTTGAAGTGGTGTGACTCACTGACTCCCATGAGGTTATCCCTGTAGAACATAGTTAAGATCCGTGGGAAGAATTGCCTGGGGAAGCTTGCACTGCAGATCCAGAGCAGTTTGCTTGTCAATCTGGTCCATTTTAACTGCACTAACAGAGCCAGGGCAGGTTGCTAAGCTGAGTGGCAGAGCAGAATGGGAAGCAAGACCAACAGGGGCCTGCTTGGAACCCCAGTGTGGGAGCTGGAACCCTGCTGGTTCTCTTTGTCTACCCCAGAGGTTTTCAGCAATGATCGAGTGTTGAAAAATGATAGCAACAGCATAACAAAGAATTGAAAACACAATAGGGGCCCATGGGGTCTGCTTTTGCATGTGGGCAGTACTCAGTGGGGCTGCTGATTGGGAACAGGTGGTCCTAGAACAGTGGTTCTCAACCTTCCTAATGCCATGACCCTTTAATACCATTCTTCATGTTGTGGTGACCCCCAACCATAAAATTATTTTCTTTGCTACTTCATAACCGTAATTTTGCTATTGTTATGAATTCTAATGTAAATATCTGATATGCAGGATGTATTTTCATTGCTACAAATTGAACATAACCCACAGGTCGAGAACTGCTGTCCTAGAAGTAGGAGTGGGATATCTAAGGAATAGTCCTAGTAAGGAGTCCTAGGATTCATCAAAGTTGCAGTGAAGGTAGAAGTGGCTTTTTCAGAGTTCTAGTGTCTGCTTCAATGGATGAGAAGTGATCTATTCAGCAACACCAATTCCACTTAGGAGTACCCAGGGCTCCAGAACAGGGCAGTCATGGGGGGGTGAAGGGCAGTAGTATAGTCCTTTTGGTGTGAGTATTGGCAAACCATGGGGTTTGGGGGAGTACTGGTAGGGTACCAGGTCTGCTTCAGCAAGAGATCCAAACTGTATCAGGATGGTACAGCAAGGTGGGTAGGGTTTCTAGGAAGGGGCAGGATAGGAATGGGGATAACCCAAAGTCCATCTAAGGAGGACAGGAGAGAATCAAGAGAGGTCCCTTGATCTACTTCATCTTAATATTGATTAATTCTTTGTAGGTTCTAATTTGGTCCTACTTCCTCACACTCTTGGAACCTTCTTAGAGGAGGTTATCCCTGGGTCTCAGTCATTCCCACCACTGGGCCTTGTATCCTAAAGTCTGAAGTTTTCCTTTTTCCCAACTAGAATTTTCTTTGGCCCTTGTCTGAATGTCTTTAAAAGAAATGATTCCAGGGTATTTTTCAAGCTGTTTGCACGATGCATTAGGGGAAGGGGAGAGGGAGAGGGTTTACCCAAGATACTAAAAATGCTAGCTACGGTTATGCTATGGAGTAGACTTCTTTAACCTAGCTTATTTTTTGTTGACATATTCATATATGTTGTCTTACTCTAAATAGTAAAGTATCTTGTTCTGTTTGCTCTGGAAATACAGAGTAGTGTATTCCTGGAGGATCAGGAAATGACTAAGGATCAGTCAGCAAGTGGGCCAACCTTCATTCCTCTCCTGGCTCTACTTTGGATTTTCCAAACATTGCATTCATGCCTGCCTGTATGACTCTGGAATTTCCCTCAGTACCCTAGACTTCCTCATTCTGGAACATACATCTGTCCCTGCAACTTTGACATATTGGAATATCTCTCCAAGATGCTGACCTATATCTCCCATTGGTGAGTTTCTTCTAGTGCCTCCATTCTGGGGAAGTACCCAAGCCAGCCAACCTTCATTTCAGTTCTTGGTTCTGCTACTGACATTCTGTGCTTTGAAACTATGAGTGTACAGCATATGCCATCTCCTTTCTCTTCCAAATTCTCTTTTATTTCTCTTCTGATTTCCCCCTGAAGAAGATTTGGAAGCACGTCTGTCTTATTTTGAAGTAGAAAGGAAGAAAATCTATCCTTTCCCAAGTTCTCACAACAAGTCTGCCTCTCAAGTGGACATATATGTAATATCAGGTCTTAAACCTAGGGCTAGCCTCTACCTGCCTATTACATATATGCGACCATTTATAAATCATGTAATAACTCAGTGCCCCCAGGCAACTCAATTAGGGAGACTAAGAGTTATACACTGTTGTATACTCACATCATAAGGGGATTTTCACCTTGGTAGTTCCCAGTTTCCTATGATGAAATCATAGGTTCACACCAGTATCCTTAAAAGCCCACTCCCCCAAAAAAACAGACAAGCAAAGAAAGGCACTCTGTTAGGATAAAAAGCTATATAAGACATAGAGGGATATAATCATTTTTAGGAGGAAGAAGACATTTAAAACAATTGCTAATTTGGAATATCTTGGCTACCCAGATTTCAGTCTTTCTCCCTACTCTTGTTACTTAGAGTTTAAAATTACCCATAACTACTTGTGGGGTTCCATTTGCATATGTTTACAGCATGCAACCCCAAAGATATGCTTTCTGTCCTTATATGGCTTATAAGCTAGCAGGGAAGATGGCATGGCCACAAATAACAAATCCACAGCAACATATACCAACTGGAAAGGAGAAACAAAATGGTTGAGAAGGAGAATTCATAAGTAAAATATCTCTCCTTCCCCCAGTAATGCATGTCCTTTGTCCCATGGGCATCTCTGGCAGAGGAATTATATTTATAATTCCATACAGCAAAGACAGACATTTTCATGTCAGCTTCCAGTGAACCTCCCCTTCTCCATAAGGTACCAGCCAAGGGAGGGAAGGTATAGCATTTCGTTTTCTAAGCACACATGTGTTGACTTTTCTGATAACCTTTACCTGCCAAATGGTGCATGGAAAGCATTCAACAATGGTTAAAACATTTCTTCCCTCCATTCCACCCCTACTCCCCACTGAGGCAGTGGGGATCTGAGCCCAAATCAGGTGCAATACAGTGTGAATTGATGAAATTAAACCAAACAACAGCTTGTCAATTGGGCTATTCTCTCAAAAGTGGTTCACTTCCTCCCATGCAAATGTTAAATAGCTTGGATATAAACACAGAACTATTTCTACATGGAAGAGGTGGGGGGGACTCTTTAGGAAAGGAATAGCTCAGGTGCACCCTATTAAACAGCTTGGCCATGAACCAGTAGATGACAATCGATGGAGAGCTTGCTAAAAAGGGGGAAATTAAACAGCCTCGCCAACCTTAAATTTCTATGATTGTAAATTATAAGTCCACCACCATTCTTTTCTTTTTAGGGCTATTATTGAAAACTATCTCATGGCTGTGTTGACCTGGGAACTCCCCAAGCAGAATTCTGCCTTGAGTCAGTGCTTTGCAGGGCTCCCATTCAGGGAGCCATTTGGCCTGCAAAGTTGCTGGGTTTTCTGTAAACCCAGTGAAAGGAGACAGTTATTGCATGAAGGGGAGGGAATGTACCTGCATGACAATAAGGTAAATGTCACAGCAGAAACACAAAGCCAGCGTTCCATGTGACCTTTTAGATAGAAACCAATTTACTCTCCCAACATCTCGAACAGAACATTATGGTGTAATCTTTCGTGTCGATACATAATTTATTTTGTAATAAATAACTACCCACATATTTATGAGCTCCCCTCCTCTTGCTTTTAGGATGCTCTTAGGCTAACTCTGCCTTCGATGCACAGTTCAGAGTCATTACAAGGCTTTCTGTTTTGAAGCTTCTCCTCACTAAGCTTAGTAATGACTGAAGAATGCATTACAGGATTAAAATCCACCCTCTATTTCCAGGAAGGGAACCTAAGTTATTTATTTTTGTATTTTCAACCTACCTCATCAGACTGAGGGATTCATGGGAGCAAATAAAAAGAAAAACCAACTGAATGCAGCATTAAGCTGCAGTCTAAAGCACCCAGCCTAAGAGAGCAAACCATCTGCATTCAGGGAAGGCCGAAGCTGCAGCATAAGTAACAAAATCTCCAAGCAAAGTGTGCAGCCACCTTGAAACCAGGGACATCCTAGAAGAAGCTGGGATATTCTTATATCCAGGTAGTTTGGACAGTCCCAAAGCTACCTACTGGGAGCCTTTTACAATTTAAATCCAGGGGATTTCAAGAGACACTGAAGCTAAAACACAGAAGAGTCTTCCCAGGTAACAACTGCACAGTGACCTCTCTGGAAACAACCAGCAGTCTGGCCTGAGCTCACAGGAGCTTGGGTGACTTCATCAAGAATTCTGCCAACACAAATCGTGGCCCTATTGTTATAGAGCCTTGGCAAAGGACCAAAAGGGTCAGGGCTTTAAGTCTTTCCTCCTCCCCATCTGGAGTTGTTCTCTGGCTAGAAGATGGCCACAACACAGGGATAAAGAAAAGTTACCTTCAGCTCAACTCGACGAACAATTCTTACGCATCTGCCACGTACCAGTGTTTATTACAATGAACACTGTGTGTACAGAGGCAGAAATGAAATCAATCCCCACCTTCAAGGAGTTTGCATTCTATATGGGTTTGGGGGAACAATATATACTGAGAAAAAATAAATATAAAATATCTGTATAATGTAAATATAGAATAAATAATAATTGTGGGGAAACAGGAGTAACCTAGTTTAGGAGATGACATTTGAATGGAGCCTTACGTGAAGCTAGGGATTCTGGGAGGATTGATTAGGAAGGGAAAGGATCTATGGGGGTAGGGAGGAGAGAACTTTGTTAAGACACCAAGGCAGGAAGTGGGATGACTAACTCTCAGCAAGGCCCCATTACTGATCACATTTAAATTTGGTATCCAACTAAGTGAAGAGATTTGTGGCCTCTAGGATATAGTTCAGCACCTTTTAGATGTCCTAAATTAACAACAAAGACCATAAAACATGTGCACCATGCATAGAGACTGACTTGTCTCCCTCTTAAATATTCATTCCTGACATTTCTGGGTTAATAATTCAAAATATCCACATTTAGACAAATTGGTTTTCTTTCACAGGTTAAATTTCACTTTCTCAATTCTGTAGAGAAATCATGATGTCTAGCATGTGACGACTCACTCATCCCCTTAATCACTAGCTGAAATGTCGCCAAAATAAGATTTCCACAGCTTCCCAGCAGAGAGAGGGAACAGGGCAAGTCAAAAAGCACAAGAAAGCTGTAAGTGAAACACAGAATAGTCAAATCACCAACAGGAATCAGTATATTTACTTGAAATATCAATTGTTTATTAACTAAATATTGTTTGATCTTCTTCGTTCCAATTTCTTTGGAAGGCTTGTTGACTCATCTTTCTACTTCACTGTTGTCCTTTTCCCTCATATCCCAGATACTCACAACTATCTCATCTTATTCAATGCCTTTAATTCCTAAAACGTGCTAAATTCTTGAAAGCAAGCTTGTAAAGTAACTTACAGCTCCTAAAGAAACAACTTTTGATTCACAACAACAAATAAAGATAGCCCACAGCTACAAAACACTCAGTTTCAGATTCTGCCTTTGTGGTCAGGGACAAAACTGAGCATCAGTTTTCTCTTCAGGAAGACGAGGTTTTTTCCTAATTATTTATATTCTGACTCAGGACAGTTCCATCGTGGTTTAAGTTTGATAATGGAACAAAATGTGACACTTTCAGGCAGGAGTGTGCTGGAGCCAGATCAGGCTTGAGCCGATTAAATACTGAATGGCAGCATTTACATCTCAGAAATCATCAGATGCTACGAATCAGGGCTGATTTACTGTTTTGTTGATTGTCTAAACCAGTTGTGTCAAATCCAATATATTGATTTAGAAACCCACAATTAACATTAACTATGTTGTATGATATTTTTTTTATTTTATTAACATTTCCCAATTACATTTTAATCTAATTGGGCCTAAAGTTATGAGGGGGTTCAATACCTCTCATTTAGCCTTAAGAAAGTGGTGGAGAAAAACTTTTTATACTCAAAAATAATAAATTTCCTCATTGGGCATATTCAAAAATAAAAAATCCTATTCTGTGTATTGGGCCCTTCTCTGTTCTGTTAGGAGGTGCCTGGAACTGTGATTGGTCATTACACTTGAGTTCAACACAATAGTTATTCCAACACATTTATATACCATTAATTTGTTCATCCATTCCCAAATTTATGGGTACCCCCTTAGATTCTAGTACTTCACCACCTCACAAAGATATCAATATTTTTGCACATCCTTAGCCTTTGTTTTGCTTAGGACTAATACCGCCCTTAATTTGCCATCCTGATTAACCCTTCCCCCTTCATTCCTTTCCCTTCTATTTCCTAGCTGACTGAAATGTATTTCTGTACCCAGCTGTCTGTAAACATTCATCCTACCTTCTTTTGACCAGTCCAGATAAGAGTGAGGTTCAAGTGTCAGCTGCCCAGCCATCGTTGTTTTTATAGATGAATACTTATGCACCTTGATTATATGAAATAACTTTCCCTAACCATCTTTTCCTTCTCTGCTCCTCCCACCAAGTATAATCCTCTTCATCTTTCTTTCCATTCGTTTAAGATCATCAATATATAACAGAAGCACTTCCAAATCTTGGCTAATCGTACTCCCTCTGTGACCCATACAATGACTGATTTCAGAGCAGACACATGTATAACCTCCCCATATTAGAAGGCAAGCAATTTATTCTTGTTTAGTCCTTTACCATTTTTCATTCAGGTTTACTTTTTTATGTTTCTCTTCACTCCTGTGTTAGAACTTCATTTCTTTTCAGCTCTGGTCTTCACGTCAGGAATGTTTGGAAGTCCTCTACGTCGTTACATTTCCATTCCCCCTCCCCCACCCTTGCATTATACTCAATTTTGATGCATAAGTTACTCTTAGATAAAATCCTTACCCTTTGGTTTCTGGAATATTGCATTCCAAGTTTTGTGCTTCCATATAGCAGTTACTGCTAAATAGTGTGTGATTCTAGCAATGACTCCTTGTACAGCAACAAATTTGGGGTTCTTCCTTTAGAAGTGGGAAACGCGTGCACTAAGGAGGAAGAAGCTGCTTCTCTTTCAAAAACATTATCAAATTGATCAAAATTGAACCACAAAAGCTACTGGCTGTGTAGTGGGCAAATAACTATGAGTATGCACATCTCCCTGTCACAGTGTCTATGCATTGGTCTGATGGTGCCCTAGTATATTTTTGGAACTTCCTTTTTCCGTAATGCCCAGTCTATCTCCAAACACTGGAATGGTTCATAAGCTGCATGCTCCTGGCCTAACCTTGCCTTCCAGTGTCCACAGACCTCCCTGTCTGTTTCCCTATGCTGAGTTAGACTGGATATGTGATTCGCTGTGACTTTCTGAATTTCTCCAGCGAGATTTGGCTTAGTGTGTTTTCTAGATCTATTTGGCAAAGTTCTGTATGTAGTTTTTGTTCAAGTCTTGAATACATATCCCAGGAATGAATCAATCAGCAAGTATTTATTAAGCATCTACTAAGTTCCCAAAACCTGTCAAGGTTCTGATCAGATAATACCAATCACTACTCCTCCTTTCTTTTCCCCTAACCCTGACTGTGTGATAACAGCCAATAGCTTTTGTGGCTCAATTTGATCATTTTTTTGAAAGACAAGCAGTTTCTTCTTCCATTAGTGCATGCACTTAACACTTTTTTTTTTTTTTTTGCTTTTCGGAGGGCACTTGGGGTTAAGTAACTTGCCCAAGGTCACACAGCTAGTAAGTGTTAAGTTTCTGAGGCCCAATTTGAACTCAGGTCCTCCTGACTTCAGGGCTAATGCTCTATTCGCTGCACCACCTAGCCACCACACTTCTACAGAAAGAGCTCCAAATCTGTTGCTGTTATTGCTGTTTCCTCTCCAAGTGTGTACTGTCCTTTATCTCCCCTTCCTCCTCTACTTCCCAACCTCCTAACAAGTATTACGTTTCCTCTCTGACATACCTCTCCCTCCACCCCCTGACCTGAAGGCTTAGCTTCCTTTTTTTCTTTCCTTTTAAAAATAATTTGGGAATACTTCCTTTTCCCTGATAACCCAGAGCTTGGAGAATCATTAAATGAATTCCTGCACCTTCATACATCTATGCTTGGAACATAAATAACACTCACTGACTGAGGCAGAAATAAACACTGAACTATGTTTAAGTAACTGCAAATTTCATCCCACCCTCCATGCTGATTGAAATGTGGACTCATTTTTTTGTTTTTGTTTGTTTGTTTTAATTCCTTGTGGATATCCAAGACCTGCTTCCTAACATGACATTACCCATGCCATGATAATTTTAAGCTCTATAAAGCTATCGTGAAATCATACAAGTCCTCTAAATGCCTGTTTTTGTTCACAGAAGGCAATGGGAAGAAAAAGCCTTAAAGGAATATAAGATTTCCAAGTAGAACCCAAGTTGATGATAAAATATAGTTGTTAAAAGAAGTTAAGTCTGGTCTAGGAAGGCATTACATGAATTTAGTATTCAGGAATCATGAGGTAAAAGTCAACTCGAACATCTCCCCCTTATTAGACTCATAAAATGAGGGATTACTGAGTGTAGTACCAAGGTCTACAATTGATGAGGGACTCGGGGTTCTTTGAGAAGTTTCAGTATAGAGCAATGAGAATGATTAAAGGGCCAGAAAATGAGGCCCCTGAGAAAACCCCACAAGTACTGGTTATTATTCATCTGAGAGGAGAGAAGCCCACAGGCTCTCTCACAAACCGTCTTTAGGTGTATGAAGGATTGCTGTTGAGAAAACGGAGGCTGGCTCTTGTCCATTTCTTCTGAGGATAGAACAAGAAGCAATTGGCTTTTAAAGTGCTAGATGATGAATTTAAAGTAGATTAATAGGATTTTTGGTATCAGGAGGTACTTCAAAATTCCTTTCTAAAATCATAGATGTAAGCTGTAGGTTAGACAGAACCTCACAGACCAGCTAATCTGCCCCTATCCCTCATTTTTCAGATGAAGAAACTGAGGCCAAGAGATTTCTCATAATAATCTCACTTTGGACCTAAGCAATGGAGATTCTGTTGAAATGTAAAATTCTTATCTGGAAGGAATATTAATAATAAAATCCTATTTGTACATTATTGCCAATTAATGTTATCAGATAAGCTAGCCAATCACTTAGCAAGATCTAGGAAATTGAATAGGTGTTTTCAGACAGAAGTGAAAGTTATCAGAGAGGGAAGAGAAGGTAGATCTGAATGAGGCTCCACAGGTAGAAGTAACCAAGAGGTAACACTAGGGCACTCAACACCCAGGCAAGGCAAAATACTACTAGCAAGGAGGTGCATGGCAACAACAGATAGGAACATGACGAATACAAACTGTGACTGCTTCAGTCTTTGCCCAGAACCTGTCCCATCTTTATCTCCCAAACTACTGAAGTCTCTACTCAATTTCCATTTGTTGGGCCATCCTCCAACTACTAGAAGCAATAAGCATCATCCTGAACTTTTGGATCTCTGATGGAAATGTCAGCACCATTTTTACTGTGCAGTATAAACAGCATCAGTAGCCAACACAAATCACATTATTGCCATTGGAAACAGTTAATTTATCATAAGAAAAACTGCCTCAAGTCACTATATCTATTCAACTATACAGTCATTCACTCTTTCAGCAAACACAACATGGACAACGTGGACCTGCTGGGTGATGCTCCCAGGAAAAGAGAATACACTAAGAATTATTCATCAAAGCAAATCTATGGCCATAGTCTTAATGGTTGCTTGCAACGGATGCTTTATTAATTTACTTTATTAAATCTCTACCATGGTACTTTTGCTCCCATTTATGGTGGAAGGGGGAAAAGCAAGGACTTTAGCACTGGAAAATGTAAGAAAGAGGTTATGGTAGGCTCATATATTACAGTAAATAAAGGTAAAGCTGATAGCATTATTAGCTATTAATGCTCCAAGATATATACACTTGATCATCCTCTCAATTCCCTTGCTCCCAAAGAATTAATCCACTTACTTTTGGAACTCATCCCTGCCTTGGCTGAGTTGTCCTAAATGGTGAATAAATGCAAACTCACCTAACCCACTGTATCTAATTGACCCCAGACTACGTTTCACATTGTAGCCAGTCATATACTAAGAAATCCAGGTCATCTGAGAATTTTACCGTTTGACCTAATGATGCACATGTATACCAGTCCTATTTCCACCTCTACTTTTACACACAGTAATCAAACAAATATTTCCTTGGCTACTCAGAAAGGCATAATAATCAACTGAACTTAGGCTCCATTAAAAATCCTTGTGACCCCCCAGACCAAAATTCCTTCCCCTGCCCATCACTCCATAATAGTATTTTCATTCCTCACTAGAATGTAAATTCCTCAAAAGCAGGAACTATCTTGGTTTTCTACTTGTATCCCCAGAAACAATGAAAGGTAATGTGGCATAGAAAAGGAAGAAATAAGCATTGATTAAGATTGGGCTCTATGCCAGGCAAGTGCTTTACAAATATTTCATCTGATCTTCACAATAACGCTATGAGGTAGGTGCTATTTTTCTTCCAAATTTAAAGCTGAGAAAACTGAGACAGATGTGAAGTTACTTGCCTAGGATCATACATCTAGTAAGTGTTTGAGGTTGCATTTGAACTTCAGCCTTTCTGACTCCAGGCCTTAGATTCCATCCACATGCCATGTATCTGTCCCATAGTGAATAAAGACTTGACCTCAGAGTCAAGAAGTCCTTGGTAAAAGCTCATCAGCTTGTCCCATGCAACTCTCAAAGACTAAATTCTAAGGCTGGTGTCAAACTGCATTGGCAGAAGTTTCTATGCCAATAAAAGCAAAGACTCTGTTTTTTAAAATCTTCATTCCCCAGTATGGTGACTGAAACAAAGTAAGTGCTTATGAAATGCTTCTTTCCTGCATTCAGATGTGGAGATCCCCACCTGCTTAGATTCAGGTGTTTTCTCTGAAGCAATGGTCTCACTGGTACTTTTCAGGCATGTGGTATCTACTGAATGTATAGTTAAGCTCACTTAAAACATCTTTGCAGTGTCCCCTTCGTAGAGGTAGAGAACAAATATAATAGGCACACTCTAGAACAGGAAGCATCACCTGCAGTAATAGAAACCTAATTAGGGAAAGGGGGACTTCTCTAGGTGTTAGTTAGCTTTGTCAGCCTGTAGAGCCAATGCAATATTTACAGTGCCCATGATCATGATAAAGACTGTGACTATAAGTATCACATGATGTTCAATGGCAAAATATACCAGATTCTTCAGATAGAGGATAGAACTAAGGCATTTATTTAGACACCAGAAAACCAAATCCCAAAACCAGTAAGCCGATTCCGTCACAATACCAAAGATATTCAGAAGCCATAATAACATTGAGAACCATGCCATCCTTTAGCTTTCCCACAAACCAATGAGCATCCTCTCTCTCCCCCAGAGTCTGGCTAGCTCTGAACCAGCTTTCTGTGGGCTCTGCTTCCCCTTAGCAAACTTCTCCCACCACAGGCTCCATGTGACCACATTCAGCCTATTAGGGGGCAGAGTTTACTTTCAAAGCATGGGAGGTCTTCAAACTTCCCCCTAGGTCTATTAAGGGGCAGGGAAGATCTTCAAATTCCCATTCCCATTACACAGCCCTGAGAAGTCAATAATTATTCTATAGTCTTGGCTATTCTATTTGTAAATTAGAAATCAACCTTGCCCTGGAGAGTTGGCAGTCCAGCTCCATATTCACAATGGATTTCAATGAATATTTTAGGTGGGGAAGATGTTTAAATTATTGAATCAAAGAATTTTAGGCCCCAAATGGTTCTTGAAGATCAGTTAATTCAATCTTTTCATTTTATAGGCAAGATAACTGAAACTCAGAGAAGTTCTGTCAATCTAAAGCAAGAATTCAAGGAACAGACCCAGATCCTACCAACATACTTATTCCAGTTTAGTCTTAGTATACGAACTAACCTGATAAACAAAACATACTAAGGAAACATATGTCCAATCTGCTTCATTACTACCCTGTGGCTCAGCATTTGTTATGGACCAGGTGTTCTTAATCTTTTTTTTGTGTCATGGCCCCTCTTAATTGGTGAAACCAACAGATCTCTTCTCTATTCTTAATGCATAAAATAAAATATATAGGGTTATAGAGGAAAATCAGCTAAAGTTATCAAAATATTTTAAATAATTTTACTTGTCCCAGGAAAAAGAATCCCAATTATAGACCTGAGATGAAATATCATATGAACCAGCCCTAACACTGACCAAAACTTCAAGCTACATCTGAGTGTCCTGAATAGGTCCTAACAAACCTGTTTTATACTCAGGAAAACAAATGGAACACAAAACTAGAGTATTCAGACCCTAAGAACCTTTTAATTTATCAACCAAGAATAAACTGTGATACACAAAGGAGTTGCTAATATTCCTTTGGTATTCTATGATTGCATCCATGAATTTATCATTCAGTGAATTTGCTCTCCTCCCTATGGGCAAAGACCAGTCTAATTAGGACACATCAACAATGAATTATTTCTCTCCAAGTTGGTGGTAGAACCCAAGTCTCCATATTCACATTTCAGCTTTCTTTCTAAACTAAGAGTAGGATTTTAGACCTTGAATACTTTACTGCTTTGCCAGATCCATGAACTCACTGATGTGGACACACTATCCAACAGCACAGATTGCAACTCACCCACACCTGTTCATCCTACAGTACTCAGTAAAAATGCAAGGTGTTGTACAACTGGCATACTTAGAGATCATATCAAAATGCAACTATTCTGATAAAAAATAAGCAGCCAAAGAAGCCTTCCTTTTCTTTGAGTTAGTTATTCTTTTACTAAACCAACAAGACTTATTAAGCACCTGTTTTGTGTAAAGCCCTGGTCTGAATCCTAGGGAAGATAAGTAAGACAGGTTTCTTGCCTCCCCACCCAACAAAAAGAAAAAGATTCATAATATAGTTTCTTAAAAGCAGCCAAGTGGCATAATAGATAGGGAAAACAGTATGTCTGGTGTCAGGAAGACTTAAGTTCTAATCCAACTTTTAATTACTCTGTGACCTTGATCAAGTAACTTTGCTTATGTCAGCCTCAATTCTTTCATCCGTAAAATGAAGACAATTATAACATCTACAGGGTTGTGAGAATCATATGATAAGATTTTTGTAAAGCACTTTACCAACCTTACAGCATTATATAAATGTTAGCTATTATTATCATTACTCATTAGCAACCAGAATTAGACAATATGATCTCAAAATGAATAAAAATCTCTACACCTCCCAGTTTCTCATGGCAGCCTACAACCTGCCGCACCCCCAGCACATCTTTGGCACAAGCCTAACCTTACTAAAGCCCAAACTTGTTATGATCCACTAGGGGACACTGGTCTATTCACAGAGAGATGTACCTATCTACAGATGGGCTCATTAGCCCCGCTCAAATACAAAAGAACAATATGTGGTAATCTAAAACTAACTGAAAAGTACACCTGCTTTGAAAGCAGCCTATTAGCAATGCAAATGTAGAGTTATCTGCTGTTTTGACAAGCACAATAAGCAAAGCCCATTAGAAGGCATTTGTGAGACAGTTGGGCTTTGAGAATTTGGCTTTGCTAAGTTAGAAAGGCAGAAGAAAGAAGAAAAGCTAGTTCCTACTTTGTAGAATTGTGTTTGTTCTGTTTGTCTTAAGTCAAGGCCAACAGTAACAGTGGTTTCATATTGCTCACATTTAGGTGGAAATTATTTTCAAGTATATTCACAAAAAAGCCTCTTTTCCACATATGGGTCTATACACATACATACCCTTTGGCAATCTCAAAAGGGGTAAGTGGGACTTGCTCCCTTAATAAAAGGGTACATAGAAGTAAAAGACTTAAGATCACAAATTATTCAAGACTCAAACCAAGGAATATTTCAAAAATAAATAAATATGAGGCCAGGGAAAGTCCGCTGTATTTGAAATCAGATGAACTGAGTTTGAATCCCAGTTTTGCTACTTATTGCCAATATGACCTCAGGCAAATCACTAAGGTTGATTTTCCTCATCTATAAAATAAGGGAAGTGGACTAGTTGGTCTCCAGTTTCTCATCCAGCTCTAAATGTATGATCCTGTCTAAATGGAGTGTGCTTTGTCTAGACATAGGACAGAAGAAGCAGAAATCAACGAGACTAGAAAGTCAACAACAAAGAAAAACATCAGCCTAGCACAAATGAACAAAAGAATTCTGGGCCCCTCCAAGTCTGCTCAACTTTGATAATAACCCTCTCTGTTCCTCAGCTGGAATGCATTAGCAGGAAGACCATAATTTTGCTAGTTTGACCTCTCAAAGGAGATAAAGATGAAGACATTAACATTTGCTGTTCCAGTTCTGATAAGGTAATAAGAGCTATCCTCTTCCACCTCAACAATTCAATTTCATTAATCAAATATTTTTAATCACCTACTATGTGCAAAGTACTATGCAGACTTCTGGGTACACAGAAATGGAAAATGAAACAGTGCCTGCTATCAAGATACTTTGCTTCCATTAAAAGGGTTACATATATACAGAGACAGGGCAGCATTTATGAAGGGAAAAAGAGAGCCATTAACAGTGCTCTGAAAGAATTTGAGAGAGTAGAAAGCATATTTATCTGGGGGATATCAGGGAAAGCTTGGTGGAAAAGCTTAAACCCAAAGAGTTAGAGGGATTGATAGGTAGAAGTGAGGATACAGCATGATATAGGGAGAAGAGTCTTGAATTTGGACTCACAGGACCTGAGGCCAAATCCTGATTCTGCCATTTATTAGTGTGTGACCCTAGTCAAGTCACTTATCTCTCTAAGCTTCAATTTCTATTTCTGTAAAATGAAGGGTTAGTCTAGATCTACTCTAAAGTCCCTTGCAGTTCTATATCTTTGAGGATGATTCTAAATATTGGGATTGTTCTGCTGAACATCTCAAATATGTGAAGGAAAGTAACATGAAGTGAGGTTGGACAGATAGATGAGAGTCACATTACTGAGGTCCTTAAATGCAAAGAAATTCATATGCTATACTATATGCAAAAGACAGCCCTATTTCCAGCCCCTATTCTCTTTCTTGTAATACCAATAGAATTCATCTTTCTAAATATGGTCCTCACCAAATCCCAAGAAGGGGTAGGAACAGTGAACCTGTTTTTCTCATACCCCTGCAGGTAGAGGGAATCTTCTAGCACCTACAGAGGGAGGCATGGTCCTTTCCTGCTCCTTGGAGTATAATGTGAATGGTCAATGCCATTGCTTAAGATTCAGCCTGCCAAAGGTCTCTCCTTGCTGACCACATAAAGCTCCTATTGGTCAGGGATCTTCCACAGGTTTGGCCATTCTGCATAACTTGAGGCCCACATGGTAATTTCAAACTTCTCATGCAGTACTCTTTGCCCCTTCTTCCCAAGATTTTTTTTTTCCTAGTCCTCTCTCAAAGGTTGGCCTCTGCTGTAGGCCACCTCTTTTTCATATTCCCCCTTCAGGATCATGTCAAAGGTACTGTTACCAACTCTTAGAATTCCTTCTTTTTTCCCATGGTCTTCACACTATTAGAAAGAGGAGTGACTTTCAAAGGTCTTCTCCACTAGGACATATTCCTAACCCACAGAAACATAAACAAAGTCTCTCTGGCTACCATCTTCATGGAAGGTAAGAAAAAGATCAAGTCTATTCCAACTCTGAACATAGGTCTTATTACCTTACTCTAAGTGACCTTGATGTTGGGAATCTACTTGCTATAGGGCAATCTTAATAAAAATAGCAATAACTAGCATTTATATAACACTATAAGGTTTGCAAAGCACTTTCCAAATATTACTTCATTCGATCTTGACAATAACCCTGGAAGAGAGATATGATTTTTATTTCCCTTTTAGAGTAAGTTTAAGTGACTTGCTCATATATCTAATAAGTGTCTGAGCCCAGAGTTGAATTCAGTTCTGCCTGACTCCAAGTCCAGCACTCTATCCATTGAAGAGAAGATCACATAGGCATCCTTATGACCAGTCCAGAGAACGTACAATGCAAAAGATGTATTGATCACATCACCAGGTTAGGTGACTGGGGCCACTACACCAAAATCATAGGCCCCAGCAACCCTTCTATGGCCATGCTCTGAAAAATGGAGTGTTCTCTTGGCCCCAATCTGCATATATGTCTGATTTTCTAAAGCATGCCTAAATACCTCCCTTCAGTTTGAGCCTATTATCATTGCTAGGTGAAGCAAGCAAGGTCACTGCACCAAAAGTACAAAAGCTGATGCTATTTACAAATCTGAGAAATTCATAGTCCTTAGCTGATTTAGTATCATAGGACTGAAGCTCTTTTCTACAGCCCAAATCCAAGACTGCCTATCCTATGGGTACCAGCATGTCCGTAATACCTGCCATTTTATGTGGAAAGGGATACTCTAGATTTTGGGAAGGTTTTTTGAGTTCCTTGTCTATCTTTCTTAAATATGTCTATTAACACTATTTCCTCCCAATTAAAAATGACCTACAGTTGCCAAAATGCATTAATAAACGTAAGCAACTACCTTGCCCACTGTCATATTTATAACATTAGGTTGTAGAATTTTCCTTACTTGTATACTCAAAAAAGACCAAGAACTCAGCTTTAATATGCTGATGGTTTTACAGAAGAAGACTTTTCCTCCATCATCAAGAGCATTGTCCCCAAAAATTATAGTCATCCTTTAGTTCCAAATGATGAATTCCATCACTGCCTGATCTACTGAAAGGTATGGGGTTGAGTGGCCCAAATCGAGTTCAACCTTCCTATCTGGAGCTGGACAATCCACATGACTCACAACAAGCAAAAGGCATGATCTAGGTTTATGCTTCCAAAAAAGTGACTCTAAGCTTTGTTGCTTTTTAATTTTGGCTTTTCCTCTGGTCCTCAGTACTAAGGTTTGGAGCTTCCCTGCCATGCTAGCTTTTCCCCCCAACTGCAGCATTCTGATATATCATTGTTTTGTCAATGTCCCCTACTAGCTTCAATTTATGCTTTCTTGATAGAATATAAAGTACCTTTTAGTTCAAGCCTCTCTGCAGGTCTAACAAAGTCTTTGGGGCAAAAATGACTATGATATTTTTGACCTCTAGTTTTAGGAGCAAAAGAAAAAAAGATACACAATAAGTTTGTAGTAATATTTCATGTATTTATAGTTCTTTTATCTAGCAAACAATTTAGAACACAGCTAAGAACTAGTCAGTAAACAAAAAGAAAAGGGCTTCTTAGAAACCAAAACAGAAGTCAGAGAGTGCATGCACTAAAGCACATGTACCTTGCCAATTGGAGAGCCCCTCCTGAAATGATTGAAATAAAAGTACATTGGTACCAAAAGGAGTTTCAATTAACTGGAAATTCACTCAACTAGAAAATCTTCCCCAATAATGGTGAATAGTTGAACTGTTACTGCCCAAAGGTTCCCTGGTTACTGCAAATCATTCATCAGCAATGAAATATGTCTTCCTACAAATTTTTTTCCATACAACTAAATTATAGTTTCACATTATTACCTTGAGAATGTTTCCTCTAGAGTGTTTCTTTCTGCAGCTAACAAATACTGTCAGTCTCTGACTCTCTTTCTGTCTCTCTGGCTGCCTTTCTCTGTGTCTCTCTCTTTCTCTCTCTGTGTCTGTCTCTCTATGTCTGTCTGTCTCTTTGTCTATCTATGTCTCTGTCTGTCTGTCTGTCTCTTTCTCTGTCTCTGTCTCTCTCTGTCTCTGTCTCTCTCTGTCTCTGTCTCTGTCTCTCTCTCTCTCTCTCTCTCTCTCTCTGTCTCTCTCTCTCTCTCTTTCTTTCTTTCTCCCCCCTGTATTTTGCCCAGACTACTGTACACAAAGTGCACAAAGATAAATGCAAAGGGTTTGTAGCTCAGATTTTTTAAAATTGCAAACTATGTTTTAGTATCCTTCAATATAAAAGAAGCAGTAAAAATGTTAAATCATATTTATTAGCAGATGATACATCACAGTCATCAGAGATATAAAAACCCATTAGATCACCGAGCCTCTTCCCCTGGCAGAACAGGATTAAGTCTCCCACAGAGGACACATCTGATGTACTGATACAGCACTTGATCTTAGCCAAAGACTAAGAAGTCAGCAATGGACTTTTAAAAAGGGAAGGAGGGGGAAGACAGTGAGGGAAAAGAGGTGTGGAGAAAGGAGGAGGAGGGATCCTTCTATCTCTTTTGGAAAACAGCCTCTCTTGTCTTTGGCAGGAAATGGAATGGATGGGAAATTATGATTCACTGTAGCTTAATCCTCATTTTATACCCTGAAATTAATTAAAAGATAAGGAAATGTAGAAGTGTTGTGCCCAGAATGCTGTAATACAGGTACTGTGTAATGCCATATCCATGTAGTGTTTACTGGAGTGGCATTTCTATCTCCCCGTTCACCCAGTGCAGACGAGAGAAAACCATGAAAACAAGACACTCTTTAGCAGGAACCAATACTTTCTCCTTTCTGTAGAATCTGACAGTTTGCCTCATTTTTCACACTGTAATATTTCTAACATTCCAGTCCTGATTTCCACTCCAGCAGTGATCAGTCTGAATTTGCCAAGCTGCAGCACAGAGAAGTCTTCGGACTGAGAAGCATCAATGAGCCAAACTCATCCCATGTGTCTGCTGGCTGTTTAGTATGGCAATGTTAGCTCACTAGGAAAGGTAAAATTAAAATCAAATATAGAGGCCCTGCAATTTTCATTTTCCTATTTCCAGAAACCCTCACACAGAAGCCCTTTCATGAAACAGGGTTTATTTAGAATTTGCTTTATTTAAAAAAAAAAAGTTGGCATCTCCATGGCTCCAAAGCAACTAGTTACTTCAGCACATTGAGAATAAAAAGGAGGGCAAGGGGGAGGGACAACTCATTGTTTGGAATCATGTAGAGTAAGTAAATTGATTGAATTTTTCATTTTTAAATTTGTCATTTGGATATAATGTAAACATAGCCACTGACATATAGGTTTTTAAATATATACATATATTCTTACTAATAAGAGTTTAAAAATATACCATATATGTATACGCTCTGCAAGTTTTAATAGCAGATCATGATACTATTTAGAGGTTATTTTCTAAGCCTCTGATTTAATCTTTGCATTTTTTATGGAAATTATGATTGATGGAAACCTTCAGGACAAGGTGCTGTTTGCTCCTTTTTTTTTTTCTTCTCCTGAAGTTGTCTTAGAGCAACATCTAGTGGTTCCTTTTTCTCTTTTTTGGTAAGGAGTCCTAGATTCTGAAAAGAAACTGCAACCCAGATAGAGGGGACCTTAAATAAAATGCAGCTACTCTGGAGAAAAAAAAGTATAGCCGTAGTGTTCGTTGCCTATTTGGTCAATGTTCTAATTTTTAATTACTTGTAGATTTTACCCAGAAACCACTCATAATTTTTATAACAATTTTAATATGGATTATAACCAAAACCTAATGTTTCATGAACAGAATATTAGGCAGGTATGATTTTCCATAAACACTTCTCCCTAAGCAGAAAAGGATTTCAATTTGGCTAGTGTTATACTTTAGAGACACCAATTCCAATTAAACAAATTAGATGGAGTGACTACTGAAAGACCATATTTAGCAAAGCAGTTCAGTTCAAAAATTCAACAAACATTTACCAGAAGCCTACTAAATGGATACCATTAGGGGGTGAGGAGTGTGCAAAATTCATTAAACAATTATTCAGTGACTACTATGTACAGATGTCTAAGCAATAGGGGAAATCTAATTTTCAGTAGGATAGGTCCCTGCCTCATGGCAATATGAAGTCTAGATATGTTTGCAAGGCATTTTAAAGAATGAACACTTACCTCCTACTTACATTGAAGATATCTTGCTTTTATACAGTGTGCATGTTGTGTCCACCATTAAATTGTGAGCTCCTGGAAAGGAGGGACTTATTGTTTTTGGTTTGTTGCTGTTGGGTTTTTTTTTCTTTATATCTCTACCACTTGGCATAGTGCCTAGTGCATGGTAAGATCCTGGTTGACTTATTGACTTAGGGTTTATGTTTGATGAATATTTTGCTAGCTGGTCATAGAATTGGAGATTAAAACCTAAAAAAAGACATTAGTGTCCAGAGTCCAACCCCTACTCATTTTGCAGATGAAGAAATTGAGGCCAAAAGAGTCCCTGACTCTAGGGCGTCTTTACCATACCATGCTGTCACAAAGGATAATGTTTTAAGCTTATTTTAAATTCAAGAGCTGAAGTACCTTTACAATCTTTGGTCTTGATTTCTACATTTTGCCAGAAAGTACAGACAATATCCTCATGAGTCCTTGAAAATTCCCAACTCGGTCAGAATTTGGTAGTGAGTTTGAAAAGTCTTTTTTGTCAGGTGTTATATTGAGATTTCCTCACCTCTTCAAGTAATGTACCTGGAAGGGGAAAATTCTGTTCTAATCACTTTGCAGACTATGTCTCAGGGGGCCAAAAGACCACAGACTTCATCCAAACTGATGTAAGAGAGACTGGCTTTTTCCCCCTTCTTCTTGTCATTATAGTCGTTGCCACTTGCATGGATCTGAGTGGCTTTATTTCATGCTCTGTCCATAATATCTGTCCCAAGGACAGGATCCAAAAAGCTTAACACTTCATCTGCTTGCTGAAAGATGATAATAACATGCTCTCTCCTAACCAGAATTGTCAGGATTTTTAAATGTCATGACAGTTACTTCTCCTTACTCCTTTCTCAGGCCCAGCAACCCACAGAAAGCCATGTTAGCCACCAAATATGCAAACCACAGAAAGTGGCAGATATATACTACAAGAATTTCATTGCCTTCTAGCTACCAGCCTTGCTCTACCATGCAAATCTTTCTAATTAAAGAATGATTTCATAATATCTTTAAAATGCTTTCCTTGTGATAGTTGAAATAAGAAAGTAGCATTGTACAACAGAAAGAATGCTGGATTTGGAGTCAGAGCACCCAGGTTTAAAACCCAAAGCTGCTACTTAATAACAATGTCAGCTTGGAGAAGTCATTTTACATCTTTTTTCCCCAGTTATGCAGTAAGTGCTCTGAGGATAGGAGCTGTTTTTACTTTTCCTTGCACATCCAGTATTTTGACACCTGACCCATACCAAATTTTCATGATTATTTGATTGACTTCCCTGAGCCTTGAATTCCTCATCAATAAAATAAGGTAGCTAGATGATCCTCAATGTCTCTTCCAGCTCTGAATCTGAGATTCTATAGTGTTATAAGAATGGCAATAATCACATAGCAGTCTTGTGTTTTCAGAGTATCATAATCCTGGGACCTTTCTGTGTGTCCCCAGCCTTTAGCACAACACCTAACAATTAGTTGGTGCTTAATAACTACCTGTTGACTGACTAATGGACCAATGTTATAATTTTGTGCCCTGGTATGATTGAACATTTTTTTCTTCATTTCATATCAGATGACAGAATACTCTGATTATATTAACAGGAATCACAAAATCATAAACTCTTAAAGGTAAATAAGGCCTCACAGGTTATTATCTAGCTTGACCTATATCTGAACAATTGTTTCTACAGCATCCCCAAAAAGTGACAATCTAACCTTTACTTGAAGAAGTCCAATAATGGGAAACTCATTACCTCCTAAAGCAGCCCATCCCATTTCTGGGTTTCTCTAATTATTAGGTGTAAGAGTGTTTGACGTCATTAGCCGCTGGGAGTGCACCGCGACAGTCTGGGGATGGAGTAGAGGCCCGCGCATGTCTGTTAGCCTTGATCGTGAGCACTCAGTTCAGCCTTAGGGTTGGAACTAGAATGCCACGTTGGCAATAAAGATGGCATGATTACGCGAGATGTCTCCTTGTCTTCGGGACTGTACGTGAGTGACCGGGCGATGACGGCACTCGGAGGCGGAGTTCAAAAGCTAGGGTATAAAAAGGGGAACCGCGTGAGTGTCGCTCTCTCGGCCATTTTTGTCTTTTGGGTCTTGCACGCTAGCACGCTCAGCATATATTAATAGTGATAGAATAAAAAGAAACAATTGAAACTTATAT
>CM053586.1:114838778-114859167 GCA_028646515.1 Pseudochirops corinnae | reverse complement strand
CGAATATTTATTCGAAGAAGCGGCTCTCAGTGCGGAGAGGCTTATAGACCAGGAGTTGGAGTAAGTATAAGATAAGGTAAGAAATATCCCTCAACAATTAGGAAGAGTTGTGAGGTTTGGTTTGATTTTTTCTTTTCCGCTACATCAAGTATGCCTTATTGGAATTTTCATCCCTTCTTGTTAGTTCTGCCCTCAGAGACCAAGATAAATAAAGAATTTACATGTGTAAATTAGTTAAAAGAGTCTCACATGAAGACCATTTCAAAGTTTTGGGCAGGGCCCAAAAATGTTGCCTTTTTTTACTTCTTTTTCACAGGGTTATTTCATTAAACTATGGGTTAACCAAACATTTTTTACCAAAGACCTATGGTTCTTTCATTTGGACAAATGAGAAATGGCATTCCTTGCCCTTGGCCCGTAGAACTGGGAAAGAGTTCTTGCAATCTTCCAAGAACTTGCACCAGGGAATTCTTGTTGCCATCCATTGTTTTTGGGTAGCTATAGAAGGTGCATCTTCCTGTTTTCTATATTTTACAGACAGGAGAAACTGAGAAGCAAAAGAATTCAGGTATACTAAAGGTCTTTCAGAGAGCCACACTAGATCTTAATAAATAGTCTTTAAGCCCGAAGAATCCAGATACTCCTTTGAAGGAGTTTTGAAGGAACATGAACAGATAGGCAGCCAAATGCTCGATGAACACTACCTCCAATATTTACTGTCTGACTCAAAGAAAGTCACTTAAAATCGGAGTCATTGAAATCTCTGAGCTTCAGTATCCACTTCTGTAAAATGATCATAGTTAATACTTGAAACATCTTCACTGGCTGTTTTGAGGAAAGCTCTTTGTTAACTTCAAAGCATTCTGTCAGTCATTAGAAACATATAATATGGGAGCTTAAAGAGACTTAAGAATCATTTAGACCAACTTCACCTTTTATAGATAAGGAAATTGAGGATGGCAAAAGGTAGATTAATTTATTGGCCCTTATACAACCAGTGAGCGGCAAAGCAGGTATTTTTTGTTTTGTTTAAGGTGTTTCATGACCATTAAAAGCTTTAGGGAGATCTCATCCCAACAGTCTGTTGGCTCCTTGTGTTTTTTGGATGCTGATTTTATTGTCATGTAAATTATTTCTGGAGTATTCATTCCCAGGAATTTTAAGACTAGAATTCTCAGGATTTCCCTTTTCAGTACATAGATATATATATGTGAATACATACATACATGCATGCAAAATGTGTGAATAAGTAAACAGATAATAGAGAAAAATAAACAGGAAAATACACAAATAAATCAATATATAAGTGAATAAGTATAAATATGGGAAAAAAAAAAAACTTCTTAGCTTTGAGCCAGGCCATTTCCTGACACAATCCATTGCTCTACCCAACATCCCCTTGAAAGCATTCTCTTAATTTGCTGTTATTCCACTTCACAACATGGATGATGAGTTCAGCTTTGATGGGATAGGAGTGATTAACATTATTGTTGTTGTAATATTGCCTTCTTATCTTTTTTACAGAGTCCATATAGAAACAAACCTGTATAGGTCACATTCCTGTTATTATTAGTCTTTAATCTTCAAATGAGGCAAGTATGAAGTATTATGCAAAACTTTAAAGAGCTATGTAAAATAGATATTGGTATAAATATAAAGAATATTATATAAGCTAAATATTATTATGAGTAATTATTAATACTGGATGTTCCATAGACTGATGTACACATGGATAAAATTGTTTTCTCTAGTTGAATAAACAGTATTCAGATTTAAATTCATCTTCTGTAGTCTCACTGAAATCATTATTGGTACAACTGAAATAGTAGACAGGACAGCAGGGATGCACCTGATAGTATTCACTTATGATCTTGATTGATCTCCTCTGCTAGATTTCCTCCCGTCTTCCTTCCTCCTTCCTTTCCTTCCTTCTTTCCTTCTTACCTCCTTCCCTTTCTTCCTTTCTTCTATTCTTCCTTCTCTTCTTCCTCCCTTCCTTTCTTCCTTCCTTCATTCCTCTTTCCCTCTCTTCCTCTGTCCCTCCATTTCTTCTTCTGATGCTTCCTTCCTCTCGTCCTTCCTTTTTTTCCCTTTCCTTCCTCCCTTCCTTACTTTCTTCTTTCCTCCCTCCTCATGTGTGTTGTGACATAGTTGTCCTCTTCCAAGTTTGTGTCTCAGTCTTCCCTGTCACCATAACAACTTTATATGGTCAGATTCTTTTTTGTTATTATTGTTTCTGCTCATCTTCTTTTGCCTTTTTCCTTTCTTTTAAATTTGAGCTCTGTACCCAGGGTGGAAGAGGCACTGTCTCAGGCTTCTTGTAACAGTGGCTACAGGCCTTGGTTGTTTACATGGTGTTGTACTGATGTTGCTTTTAGGTCCCCAAGGGACTCTCATCTCTGATGCAATGAGAGGGTGGGGTGGGGAATGACTGATGCTGCTGGAAGCCATATGGGTCTGGCAGCTTACCTGGTGCTGATCTGGGGTCCTATCAGTAATGTATGAAGTATGCTGAGGTGCAGTGGAATGTTTCTACATTTCCCAGGGCTACACTGAAGCATGTGAAAATCTGGCCCCTAAAGGATGCCTGGTTGTCCAGGGCTGTGCTGAAGCATTTGGAGGTCTGGTCTACTTTCTAGTCACACTGGAAGATGCCTGTTTGCCCTGGGCTGCTGGAGTCTTCCAGTTGCCCTGACTATGCTAAGGCACCTGGGAGTCCTGGTTCTGATGTCTGCCTGTTCTACCACACTGGGAATCTGGATCTCCCACTGGTTTGCTGAGGTGGGACTTGCTGGTTTGCTTCCTGTCCTGGAATGTGCTACCTTTTACCCTAGTAAAATGGACATTTCTTGCCAATCTTCCAAGTTTCTTGGACTAAAAGATTGTTTGACCCTGACTTTTTGTTGCTTCTGCTGTTCCAGGATTTATTTGGGGAACTATTTTATGGTTGTTTAGAGATGAATATGAATTACCATGATTTACTGCTTACTCCACCATCTTGGCTTCCAGAAGTCCCATTCTCCCCTCCCTTCTTTTATTCCTCTTTCTGTTTCGTTTTCTTTTCCTTCCTTCTTTTCTCTCTCCTTCCTTTCCTTCCTTCTCCCTTTCTTCCTCCCTCCCTTCCTCTCTTTCTTCCTTTTTTCTCTCCTTCCTTTCTTTCTTCTCTCCTCCCTTCTTTTCTTGTCCTATCTTTCCTTTCTTCTTGTAGCTGCTGATAGCTGCTTAGGCTGCCAAGTATCAGTCTAGAAGCTTCATTCTCCAGAAAAGCTAACTGTGCTTGCTTAAAAGCCTCTTGTGGCTTGAGTGCTCCCAATTTTTGGAAATACTAGTAAACTGTCATAAAGTGATAGGGAAAGTCCTGAAAATCACCTATTCATTTCATATTCTCTGGACCATAATTTCTACTACACAGAATTACATCAGTGCTAGAAGGAAAAAAGATTGATTGGCCTGTTGTGTTGAATAGACTCTCAAAGCAATTTGAGAAACAGTTGACCCTGAGCATAGCACCAAAAGAATTTTCTGGGCATCCAGCTGAAGGAACCTCCAGATTCCTCAGATAACAACAGAAAATTACCTCTGTTGGGAGAATGCACTATAGCTCAAAGCACACAGCAAAGCTCAAGAGGATTTTCATAATTAAGGCTAAGAGAAAGAGGATTTACTAAAAGCTTCATTTACATGAATATAGTTAAGTCTCTACTCACAACTTCTTGATGCTTAAAATCAATTCCAATCACTTCCTATAATTATATTTTCTTGTCTCTTTTCTAAACCCTGCCTCCCAGATTTGGGCAACATTCCTAAGAAGAAAAAATAGAGAATGGTACAGGTTTTTGCTTTTAAGTTTAAAAAAGTATCCATTTTATCCATTAATATATAGTTCCTATCCAACATTTCAGGTTCCAGTCACCAGAAGAAGGATCTACACTGGAACTGACATGCTCCAGGTAGTGTGATATAGATAGTGTTGGATTTAATTGTAGATTTAAATATCAACTTTGACAATAATATCTGGGAGACCCAAGGCAAGTCATTTAACCTCAGTTACAGTTTCCTGATCTGTAAAATGGGAATAGTAAATACCTATGGACTTACCTCTCTGATCTATTGCCAGGATCAAAAGAGATAATTGATACAAAGTGTTTTGAAGATTTTTTAAAAATGATTCTATAAATGCTAGTTATTACAATCCATTGCAGCACTTAACTCACAGGGTTGTTATGAGTCCCAAATGTCATAAAAATATGTAAAACTCTTAACAAACTTTTAAAGTGTTATATAAATGCAATAAGTTACTCTTACTAGCCACTGACAAAGTGAATTGCCTGAGATCTAAGTAAGACCCCCAAAGCAAATACCAGAATTACATCCTATAAAATGAATCTCAGGCTTCCCTCGAGCCATATCAAAACTGTACAATGAATACTAAACAGATAACCATGATCCTTCATACAGCAATATGCTAAGAATGAGAATTATCCATTATCACTCTTCCTTGCTCTAATAGCTTTTTTTTTTTTTTCTAGGCCGTCTTGCTCAGAGCTTCATCAATCTGCTCCCTCAGTCCTCCATTTAGACAAACTGGCTATTATCCAGTTAGGCCACAAGGGTGAATAACAGTTTAAAAGAACCTGGTCAAGTTTAAACCAACTGATTCAGATTATAATATTTACTATTAAATATTCTGAATCTCTTTTATAATAAAAGCATGATCGAATTCGGGCTTCCAGAGGCCAAGAGATAGCTTCATCAGAGCAGGCAAGTTGCAGCCATGGTTTAAACTGTTACTGTTGTTTTTAGTGAATGTTCAATCTTTGTAAAAAACTGAACAAAGAAGACTTTATAACACATATGATAACTACAAAAGTAGTCCCTATCCAAGAATGGACATTAGATCTAGAGAATGGAGCACACAGGGCTTCAACATGGAAATTTGCCCTTCTTCCCTCTGAAGAATCTATGGTAATGCCCATCTCCATCCCATGCCTCATGGGTCTCTGTCATGGTGGCATATTTTTTCCTAAGCCATTTCCCTAGTTTCCTGTTCCCATATTCAGTCTTCTTTTCTAATATCTACAAGACCGAAAGTTGGACTTCCTCTGTTTCAAAATAATTGTACCTGCACTTAGTCTGTCCTCTACAATGCTGCCTCACTTCTTCCAACTCTACTCAGTTGCAATTTTTTAAAATTTTGTTTTGTTTTTGCCCAAAGTGAAAATATTCCAAATTACAGCACTTGGGGGCGGGGGGGGGCATGTTGCTGATTTTTCTGTAAAGAGATCCAGACAAGCAAATCACTAATGAAGAAAAGCTGGGGATATGTAGAGTATGGGGGTGGGAGGACATGGCTTAGTAAGGGTAAGTCTGTGAAAGGAAGAGAACAAATACAGTTTTTAATACATGAAAGCTGCACGGCAATCTATCTTGTACATTCAACCTAAACTTACAAGAAAAATGAAAGGGAGAAATGTTCCAACTTTTGATGCTGTTTTGTAGATAATGCTTTTTAAAGGAACTTTTCCCTTTGGGATACAGAAAAGTTAGTTCATTTACATAAGTGCAGACTTAATTATGTAGCCTAGCTTCATTTTCACCAAAAGGACAAAGTCTTTTCTATTATTAACAGGGATAGAATTATAACACTCTCTGAAAGGCTCATTATTGCTATCACCAAGCATATATTCAGTTATACATCACATTTTTTGGAGAAGGTTAAGGTGTTGCTCTTAGTTATTTGAAATTTGGAGGAATTAACCCTGGGGCTTCAATTGCCTGAATGGAGGTTGCCTCAGTGGCCACTATGTCCAAGCCATAGCTGTAGCCATGATTCATTTCACTTACCTGACTTTTTTTTACTGATTGTCATGTACATATACTCAGCCTTACCTCCTCCATTTCCAGTTCTGAAATCATAATCAAACTACTATTGTCATAACTCCGGTAAATAATGTATCAATCTTTGGCTCTATGACTCTGATCACAATCTCTAACTTTCAAAACCAATACATCCCTCCCTGGCTTTAAATGCATGGCCTCCCCACATTAAAATATAAGCTTCTTGAGGGTATGGACTATCTTAGGTATTGTAATTATATTTCCAGAACTTAGTACATAGTACCAAGCATGAATACATATATAGCAAGTTATCTAAAATGCTTTTTCATTCATTTCTTAATTTAATTCAGTCATAAATTCTCATGGTTTTTTAAAAATTTGCTTCCAGGGGTGGCTAGGTGGCACAGTTAATAGAGCACCAGCCCTGGAGTCAGGAGGACCTGAGTTCAAATCCAGCCTCAGACACTTAACGCAAAACTAGCTGTGTGACCTTGGGCAAGTCACTTAACCCCAATTGCCCTACCTTCTTCCCTCCAAAAAGCAAAAAATAAAATAAAAATTTGCTTCCAAAGAATCCAGTTACTTGTTTTTAAATTTTCTACAAATTTAACAGAAAGATAAATTGACTAAACTTGGAATCAAAATCAATTATTTTTGTGTGAAAAGTACTTTCCCAATTGTATCTATATCACAGGTCCTTCTACTAGACAACATCAAGTATATTTCCAAGAAAATGGTCCCTTTGTATATCTGGACTTTTTTATATATTTCAGACATAAATTTTTGTCAGAGAAAATATCCATTTCAGAATGCCTGACATTGATGAGCACCCAAGAATCTTCTTAAAATGTTTTCCATTTTATATACTATTAAGTTATTACAATATCACATATTTCTTCTGCTTAGTATGAAATTCTGAATCAAGATGTGACCATTATTTCAATTGAAAAAATATAAATAAGAACATGTTTTCTTTGGAGACTAATGCACAGACACTCAATCAATTTCTTCTCCTTTCGACTCATGAGTTCCATTAAAATTTTCTGGCAATGTGACCGCTGTGAATCTAAGTTTATTTTATTTCACTCTCTCAAAGCCAATTTCTTTGTAACTGGACCTATCTGACTTTACTATGACACTTACGTAATTTCCTCTGGCATTCTACTTAGAGAAGCTGTTTCATCCAGATTCCAACCCCAGCATTGTCTTTTCTTACCTCATTTGGCAAAGGGAATGTATTATTAAATTATAGCACTTTTTCCTCCTAAGGTGCCCTTAAGATGTCTTGGCATGATGAAGCATCAAAAACATAAAAGTTAAATTATTCTTTTGAAAGGAAAAATGACAACATTCCCCAAAGTTTCTAATACTCAATGTTAGAAACCTAATATCGGGAAGCTGATATTAGTATTCCTAACATTAGGATTCTTTAGATGAGGATCCTAATAGTTTACCCTATCTACTGAATACTAGCTGCAAACCTACTTAAGGTAACTTGAATCCGAGGTTCATCTGTTGTACAATCATTAATCATTTTTGGCCAAATAGCAGCAATCTTTATTTTCTCTTTATTATTTTAATACTACAAAAGTTGTGAATATCAATTTGGGAAAGGACAAAACGTATGACATTAGTCATGAGCCAGATAGCATCATTTATCAGGAAATTCCCTGTAATGGCTTTATTTGTAGGAAACTGTGTTCAAATCTAGTAAACTAATGAAATGCAGTCAGCATTAGACTTTGAAGCATTCAGATTTCATGAAACCATGGGATTTCTAAGTCTGTAGATTACAACAAGAACTAGAAGTAAACAAGGTAGGTGGCTGGTAAAGAGACATTATGAGGGGATGCTTTATAATGTTACTTTTTTCTAAATGCACATATTTCAATGACAAAAATTTCCACTCTCCATGTTTCAAAAGTGTTTATTTTATTTTATTTTATTTTATTTCACTGCTTTTTTGGAGGGGGGAAGGCAGGGCAATTGAGGTTAAATGACTTGCCCAAAGTCACATGGCTAGTAAATGTTAAGTGTCTGAGGCTGGATTTGAACACAGGTCCTCCTGACTCCAGGGCTGGTGCTCTATTCACTGCTCCACCTAGCTGCCCTAGGATTGTTTATTTTAAATTATAATATAATATGTGTATATAGTGACTTGTGATGTATGGCTATATAGACATATGTAATCCTATATATATCTATATACATACGTATGAGTATATACATGTGCATGTATGTGTGTCTGGGCATACAAGATGTCCCAAAAATCTTAATGTGCTTTTAGGTCATTTGAACTCGGGTCTTCCTGACTCCCATGTCCACTACTCTATTCACTACAAGTAACTTAACATCTCTGAATTTCTTTTTTCTCATCTAGAAAAGGAGGGGATGGAATAAGATGATCTTTAAGATCTCACCCAATATAATTCAGCAATTCAATAAGCATAGAGTAAATGCCCACTACTGGCACACTCCTAGTAGGTGAGGCGAAAAAGACAATAGTGGAAGTCTTTACCCCTTAGGAGTTTATGAAGCTACATGGGGTAGCTAGGTGGTGCAGTGAATAGAGAGCACTGGCCCTGGAGTCAGGAGGACCTGAGTTCAAATCCAGCCTCAGACACTTAACACAAAAACTAGTCGTGTGACCTTGGGCAAGTCATTTAATCCCAATTGTCCTGCTTTCCCCGTCCAAAAAGCAAAAAAAATAAAAAACAAAGGAAGCTACTTGATGGCAGGTTTTTGTCATTGTATGCTAAGTAAATACTTAGTATTTAATAAATGGTTATTAAATTTAAATGTTTTAAATAGTTGCTGAATTTTAAAAGATCACATATAATCATGAAATCTTTGAGTTAGAAAATTCTCATCTAATCAAATTTATTCCCCCATGCAGGAATCCATTCTGCTATACATGTGAGAGAGGCTTTATTATCAGGCTATGTTGGAGCATGGAGAACTTGTCACTTTAAAATTAACCCATTTCAATTTGCGATCAAAACATCATCCTTATTCTGAATTGAAATCTTCCTCCCCATCATTTCTACTCACTGGTCTTACTGTCATACTCAGGAGCTACATAGAATAAGTCAAATCTGCTTTATTTGGCCTCAGGGCATGGGTTATAGCAAAGCCCCAGTTTGGAGGATTTATAGAAAATCATTACTCAGGAATCTAGTACAAGATGAGATTAACTAATATGTGATGCAACAAGCAGGCATATATATATATATATATATATATATTTATATATATATATATGCACACACAAGGGCAGAGTCGCTCACCTGGAGATGTGTATTGTGACAAAGTCTTCAGTAGGAGTACACACTCAGAGTAGGGTCTAAGAAAGGAAGTTTTATACTTTAAAGATGTCCTTAGATTCAAACCAAGCAGTTGGTGCTAGATAAGGGAGGGAGCATTCCAAATCAGGCACAAAGGTAGCAGGGAAAATTCTCCAGGTTGCTTGTTAATACCAGACTAAGGTAGGAAAGTTTCTTAATCAAGACCAGAAATTGGGAGAGGGTATTAATTATAATTGGGGATCCCAGAAGTGGTGGGTGGCAGGGTCATTGTAGTGGGCTGGAAGCTTTGCCTAGTCAAAAGCTAGAATCGTTTACATGTTTGACACAGGTTCAGAATGATTCAGGACAATGGAAAATAAATGTCATCACAAGTGTTTTAGTTACATTATATCATTTCAAACAAATGTCATTGCTTATATGTTTATAGCCATTCATACCACCTAGTCTGAGGGACTCTATATTGAAGTCTATCACTTGTAACTAGAACATCAAACGATATATTTCACAAATCAAAACTAGCACAAAGGAAGATCTGAGTTAAAATGCTGCCTTAGACTCTTACTAGTCACTTGACGCTGGACAAGCCACATTAATCTCTCTGTGACTCAGTTTCCTCATCTTTAAAATGGGAATAATTATAGCATCTATACCCTAAAGTTGTTATGAAGATCAAAATGAGTTAACAACTATGAAGCATTTTGAAAACTTGAAAGCACTATATGAATGCTGGCTATTTAGCTAGCACATGCCAGCCTTTCAGAATTTTAAAGGCAATGACCATAGCTCCCCTAAATCTTTTCTTCAGGGCAGATAAGTGGCTCAGTGAATAGAGCACCAGCCCTGGAATCAAGAAGACTTGAGTTCAAATTCAACCTCAGACACTTGACACATACTAGCTGTGTGACCTTGAACAAGTCACTTAACCCCAATTGCCTTGCTTTCCCCCCTCAAAAATAATCTTTTCTTCTCCAAGGTAAATATCTTTCATGTCTTCAATAATTCCTCCTGTAACATGGTTTCATAACTTCTCACAATAACTAGCTTCTCTGACCAAGACATACCCTAGTTTGTCACTGTCCCTCCTAAAATTTAGCACTCAGAAATGAGTACAATAGGTCAGGTTGTCTGACTAGAGCAGTAGGGCTATTTGTTTTCTTCCTAAGAAAAACACATTTCTATTAATACAGGGAAAATAAAGTTGCATTAGGTTTTTGGGGAATTTAATTGGAGATTTGGAGCAGGAATGTCATATCATGTCATAGACTCACATTTGTGGTCAATTAATACTATTGACTTTTTCACATGTGTTGCTATAAAACAATTTCTCTTTTATCCTGCCAAATTATAGATGATTTTTTTTTTAAATTAAGTGCAGGACCCTACATTTATCCCTTTTAAACGTCACCTATTGGAACCAGTCTATCATTATTGCCTGTCAAAAATGTTGACATCCTTATTCTATCATTTGCCTAGCTTAGTGTCAACTTAAAACATGGTCAGCATGCTAGAAGTATCTTTGTCTAAATCACTCGTCAAAAAAAGTTCAATTGGCCAGAACCAAGGACAGAGTACAGTGGCAAATTGCTGAAAACCTTCCTCTGAGATGGAATGATGCAATTAATCTACATCCTTTGGGTACAATTATTGAACTACTCATGGATCTATCAATCTTTACTATCCTCCAGTCCACATTTCTTCACCTTGTCCTCAATGATATCCTAAGAGAATTTTCAAAAATGAAAAATATTAATTGAACATCCACTCTGTGAAAAGGAGAGCACAGGATGCAATGAAATCTGGAGGAAAATCTCAGTACTCAAGTGACAAAGACTAATGAGCACTCACTAAGTTATAACTACTATATGGTGTATCTATTTAGTCTTTAATATGATTAAAATGATTTTTTTAAAGATTGTTCTGTATTCCTGTTGTTATTTCCATAAGGACTCAATCTGAAAGCTCTGTAAAGCCCTTTCAACTAGGCATGAAGGTATAACCTAGATGCATGATCATTGAACTGACTGAGCACAGTATATCACCCTATTGACCTAATCACTTGCACAATAGATATAATGGTCTATGAGGGCTAAGTTACCTCATAGTCAAATTTCAGCCCATATCTTAAATTAGTGACAGTTTCTTGAGCATAAAAATTCTGATGAAATGCACAAGAGAAAATAAATCATGGTATTGTCTTATCAATAGCTATTAAAATTAATAATTCTTTCAGTTTTGAAAAATACCATTCACTGATGTTTCTGCAATAAACTGCGGAAAGAGATTAATATTCTGTATCTGCTCCATGAAGTTTCTTATATGTAATACCTTACAGGTTTTTTTCAAAATCCTATCTTTACTGTGATCCTAGAGAGGTGAAAGTGACTTATCCATGATCCACTGGCTATTAAGTGCCAGAGTATTCAAACTCAGTTCTTCTGACTCCAAGGACAATGCTCAATCTGTTTTATAGTCTTTTACCTCATTTAACCTTCCTTTGTGTATGGTTTCTGCTATGCTCATACACTGTATTTTAGGGTTTTAAAGAACTTCCCTTGGAATCAAAGGACTTAGGTTCAAATTACAAATCTACAAATTGTGAAGTGGATGGCATAGGGCAAATCACATAACCTCTGTGAGCTTCAATTGATTCATCTCTAAAATGAGAACACTCATACTTTCATGACCTACCACACAGAAATATTGGAAATATTTTTAAATGTGCTTAATAATATATGTTCTTTCCTTTTTCATTCTACACTATCTTACTTTACTTCTCTTGTAATCTACTCTACATTACCTCTATTCATTCCATGCTATTCTATTCTAATCTATTCAATTATATTCTGTTCTGTTCTCCTCCACTCTGTTTTTCTAGTCTGTTGTGTTCTACTCTATTCTATTCTACTCTGTTCTGTTCTATTCTACTCTGTTCTGTTCTGCTCTATTTTATTCTACTCTGTTCCGTTCTATTCTACTCTACTTTGTTCTGTCCTATTCTACTCTGTTCTGTTCTACTCTTTTATTCTAGTCTGTTCTGTTCTGTTCTATTCTACTCTTTTCTCTTCTATGCTATTTTATTCTAGTCTGTTGTGTTCTGTTCTGTTCTACTCTCATTTATTCTAGTCTGTTGTGTTCTAATCTATTCTACTCTGTTTTGTTCGGTACTATTCTACTTTGTTCTATTCTACTCTGTTCTGTTCTGTACTACTCTATTTTGTTTTATTCTATTCTTTTGTATTCTACTCTTCTCTGTTCTATTCTATTCTCCCCTGTTCTGTTCCCTTCTATTCTATTTTACTTTATTCTGTTCTTTTATATTCTGTTGATTTTGCACTACTCTATTACATTGTACTCTGTTCTGCTCTATTTGAATTTTGTCCTATTCATTACATTCTATTCTACTCTAACCTATTCTATTCTGTTCTATTCTACTCTACTCTGTTTTACTCTGTTCTGTTCTGCTATACTCTGTTCCACTCTATTCTGCTCTACCCTGTTCTAGTCTACTCTGTTCTATTCTATTGCATTTTACTCTATTCTATTCTATTCTACTCTACTCTACTCTACTTTGTTCTATTCTCACTCTATTCAATTGTATTCTATTCTATTCTATCCTTTTCTGCTCGGTTCTAATCTATTCTACTCCCCCCTACTCTGCTCTATTCTACTCCTTTTCTATTCTATTCACAAACTGGTATAGTCAATTGAAGACCAGTCTTGGAGTCAGGAAGACATGGGGTGTCAAGTTCTGCCTCTTTAATATACTAGCTATTTGTCCTTGGACAAATCACTTAACCTCCTAGTGGCCACAGACACTCACTAAAAGTATGAATTAACAGAATAATTATTTCTTCCCATCCTAGAAACTCTTTAGACCAATGCAATGACAAGTCTATATGAAAAGGGAGGTATTTATGCAGCAATATTATAATGTAGTAGATACAAAGGGGGCTCCAGAAACAAGAAGTCCCCCAACATTGAGTGATTCTGTGAAGTGGCCAATTCTCTTCCCTTTTTAGTGCCCTTGACAGTAAAGACTCTAAGTTATAGAGATTTTGTAGAGCTGTGACACAAAAAGGAGCCCTATCATGGAGAGTTCCTTATACCAACAAAATCAAATGTCTAGACCCAAAAAACTTGCCTTATACAGTGCTATATTATGCGGTGTTATGTTGTTATATCATGCCATTTAAAATCATATAATATGGAATTATATTACATTGTGTTACCTTATGGTATGTTATGACATAGCATTTCATATAATGTTATATTATCTTGTATTATTGACATATATTCTTATAGCAGGTAGCATTTAGTCAAGGATCATAGAATTTAGAGCTGGAAGAGATCTTAAAGAAAAAAAAGCACATTGTAACTGAAAAGTGCTACTTCACCAATTGACATTATCAGTGTTATTAATTCCTAACATCTTTGAAATGTCATACTAATGAGGAGTTTAATAAATAAAAGCCCCATTGACCATTTACTAGCAACACTGTGAGCCATCAAGCAATGTATTGACCTTGAGAGCTTCAGCTTTCTGATGAATGCAAGAGCAGTGATACAAATATTCATTTAGATGAATACTTACCATGCTTGGCCTTATCATTCTGAGCTACCCACATTTCAATTTTCCTAGTTATGCTCAGGAGCTATGGTTTGTGGAGGAAAGCAAAAGAAAGGATATTGTTGCCATGGCAGCAAAAACATTTCCTCTACCTCAAAAATCACATGTCAGAGACCAGTGGAAAAAGAATGCTAACTGTGCTTGCAGTGAAAATTAAATTTAAATACCAGTTCGAGCAGTTTTATCAAGTGCTGTTTATGTTTTGTTGTCTATCTTCATGGGAAAAGGTGTTAGCCCAGGGCTTCCTTGCTAAAGGATGCATTGCTTTTCTCTGTTTTCATCTGATTTTTTGTCATCCTGAGCTCATTATTTACAATTCATAAATGAAAGGACACACATTTGCAAATGTATCAAATGATTTTCAAAATACACATTGGAAAAGATGTTTTAGTCCACTACCACCTTTTAAAAAACCAACAGACTGTATTTCTTTAAATTTCCTTGCCTGTCATGCAAATGGAATGGGACTTTTTTTTAGAAACCTACTGAGTAATTCAAAGCAAAATACCAACCTGTGCTGCAAAAAAAAAAAAAAAAAAAAAATCTGTTAATGCCTTCCATTTTGTTGACATCAGGTTTCTAACTACTAGGCTAACTTCTGGTGAAATAAAATTTTGAAAACCTTTTTGCATTCAATGAACTGTTGACGTCTTCTAATAAGAAAAGGCAACTATAATGTTACCATATTAATTCTGCACAATACTTGCCTTGCACATTCAATGGTATAAGGATGTCACCCAGAACGAATTCATCAGATTTACATTCACCTCTCCAGCTGTTGTTATTAGCTCCTGCGCCTACACTAACCGTCTCCAGGAAGCATTTTTCTTTATGTACTAAGATGAATGTCAATGTCAAGTCTTTAGTAGAGCTTATGATCTTTTTTTACTGCATATTCTACAATACGTTCCTAAATTCATAGAGTTCAACTTTGTAACAGGCAGGGTCTAACTCATGAAGGTTATTTTGTTAGTTTTTCAAAAATGCCCTGAGAAAATTAGCACACCCAGTATGATAATGTAATTGTGATATGGAAATAGGTTTTTTGAAATACTACTCATTGTTTATTCCTTCTATTATTAAGATTTATTAACAAACAAATGCTTCATGCTTGTGTCATGTAAGGGCAACTAGGGGGCACAGTGCATAGAATGATGGACATTGGAGACTGGAAGATCTGAGTTCAAATCCCTGTCTCAGACCCCTGACTGTGTGAATCTGGGCAAGTGACTTAAGCAATTTTAGCCTCAGTTTCCTCATTTGTAAAATGGAGATAATAAAAGCTTCTAACTCTAAGCATCATTGTAAGGATTAAATAAAATAAGTGACTTATACACCTTAACGTGCAATACAAATACTAGTTATTACCATTGTCTTGAAGCCTCACCTTTCTGAAAGTTTCTTGTTCCCAAATTGTCATTTCCAGCTGGAAAAAAAAAAAGAATAACTGGAACTTTAAAAAGTATGCTAATGTTTGCAAAGCATTTTACACACCTTATCATGATGCTCACAACAACCCTATGAGTTGAGGTATTTCAATATAATTCTCCCCATTTTACAAATGAGGGAAGTAAAATTCAGCAAAGCTCAGTGACTTGTCCATGGTCATACAACTAATATATATATAATTCCTCTAGGTTTCCCTGAATCCTAACCCAGAATCTTATCCAACGTACTAAATTGCTTTTTAAGAACTAGGAGCATGCTACTTTTTGGAGCCAAGATGGTAGAGTAAACCACTGCAACTCTCTTATATGCACCTCCAAACAACCATAAAACAGAAGCCCAAAACAAATCCTCGAACAACAGAACCAGCAAAAAGATGTGGTAAAACAATCTTTTAGCATAAGAAATTAGAAGATTGGCAAGAAAGGTCCATCCCACTCAGGTAAAAGCCCAGGACTGGAAGCATCCCAGCAATCCAGCAGCAAGCCCCACCTCAGCAAAATAGCAAGAGATCCTGAGCCCCACTGCGGTGGAGCAGGCAAATATCAAAACCAGGACCCCATATGTGCCTTGGTATAGCCAGAGGATGCTGCTGACTCTAGCTCTGAGACCCACCACATGCTTCAGTGCAGCTCCTGGAAAAAAGGCATCTTCCACTGGCCCGACTTTGGCATGCTTCAGCATAGCCCTGAGCAAACTGGCAGCCACCTACCATACAGGTGCCTAAAAAAGCAGGCAGCCACCACCATCCAGCACTTGCCCCACTAACTTTCAGTGTAGACATGGGCAAATAGGCAGTCTCCAGAGACCAGAATGAATGAGCTTTAATGTAGCCACTTGGAACTACTAAAACATCCCACCTGACCTCAGCACACAGGAGATATCACCACTAAGGCCTCAGGTCAGTCCCAGATAAGTTGCCAACCACTACACCATCCCAGAAGCACAGCACCAGACAAGAAGGTACTGCATGGGCCTCAGGGCAACATTAGTGCAGCACTCAGTAAACAGCCAGGGACTGTAGCCACTAACACAAGAAACCTGAGACAGTGCCTCTTCCACTCTGGAGCAGAGCTGAAATTTAAAAGAAAGGAAAAGGGTCAAAATAAAAATAAAAGGAGGGAAGTTTGTAAGCAGAAAACAACAGAAAAAAATCCGACCATAGAAAGTTATTATGTTGACAAAGAAGATGAAAACACAAACTCAAAGAGGATAGCAATGTCAAAACACCTATGGGAAAAACCCCAAAGAAAAATGGAAAGTGCCCTCGAGCCCAGAAAGATCTCATAGAAGAGCACAAAAAGGAGCTTAAAATCATATAAAAGAGAGAGAAGAAAAATTAGGAAAAGAAATGAGAGTGATGTAAGAGAATTATGAAAAAAGAGTCAACAACCTGGAAAACTGCTTAAAAAGTAGAGTTGGACAACTGGAAAAGGAGGCACAAAAATCCACTGAAGAAAACTACTCCTTAAAAGAGTACAATTGGCCAAATGGAAAATAAAGTACAAAAGCTAGTTGAGATAAACAATACCTTAAAAGTTAGAATTGAGCAAATGGAAACTAACAATTATATGAGAAATCATGAATCAAACACATTTTTAAAAATAGAAGAAATTGTAAAATGCTTATGGGAAAAACAACTGATGTGGAAAATAGATCCAGGAGAGGCAATATCAGGATCACTGGACTACTTGAAAGTCATAATCAAAAGGAGGACCTAGACAGCATCTTTCAAGAAATTATCAAGGAAAACTACCCTGATGTCCTGGAACCAGAGAGCAAAATTGTCATTGAAAGAATCTACTTATCACCTCAGGAAAGATACCCAAAAAAAAAAAAAACCCCAAGGAACATTATAGCTAAATTTCAGGATGTTAAGAAACAATTCAAATATTGGGGAGTCACAATCAAGATCACACAGGACCTGCCAGCTACAACATTAAAGGATCAGAGATTATGGAACATAATATTCTGAAGGGCAAAGGAGCTAAGATTATAACCAAGAATCACTTATCTGGCAAAATTAAGCATAATACGCCAAAGGGAAAATTGTTATACAAAGAAATAGAAGGATTTCATGCTTCATAGGAGAAGACCAGAACTAAACCAAAAATTCAACTTCCAATATCAAAACCCAAGAGAAGAAGAACAGATTAAAAAGGAAAAGAAAACATAAGAGATTCAATAGAGCTAAACTATTTACATCCCTACATGGGAAGATGATACTTGTAATTATTAAAAATTGTATCACTAACAGTACAGATACAAGGAATATACAGAGACAAAGGATATGGATATAAGGTGAATTTGAGGGAATAACATAAAAAAATAAGAGATGAGAAAGAAGAATACAAAGGGTGCAGAAGGAAGGGAGAAGTAGAATGGAGTAAATTATTTCACACGAAGAGGGGCTAAAGACCTATCACAGTGGAGGGGAAGATGGGAGGGTAGGCAATGGGCATTGCTTGAACCTTATTTTCATCATTGGCTCAAAGGGAATAATACACACAATGAGTTGAATATAGAAATCTATCTTACCCAACAGGGAAGTAGGAAGGGAAGAGATTAGGTAAAGGGATGGGGTGGGGGACTGACATAAGGGAGGGCAGATCAGGGGAAGTGGTAAGCAGAAGCAAAACATTGGCAAGGTAAGAAAGGGTAAAAGGAGAAAGAGAACAAACAAGAGGAAGAATAGAATGGAGGGAAATACTCACATAGTAATAACTATGAATATGATGAGATGAACTCTCCCATAAAACAGAAGCAGATAGCAGAGTAGGTCAAAAGTCAGAATCCTACAATATATTGCTTATAAGAAACACACTTGAAGCAGAAAGATACAAAGAGTAAAGGTAAGGGGCTGGAGCAGAACTTATTATGCTTCAGTTGAAGTAAAAAAAAAAAAGGGGGGTGTAGCAGTCCTGATCTTAGACAAAGGCAAAAATAGACCTAATTAAAAGAGGTAAGGAGACTACATCTTGCTAAAAGGTACCAGAGATAATGAAGCAATCAAATTAGAAGAGCAAAGAATAGTCTACCTGACAGATTTATGGGAAGGGGAAGAATTAATGACCAAATTAAGAGATAGAGAACATTATGAGATGTAGAATAAATAATTTTGATAATACTGAATTTAAAACCTTTTGTACAAACAAAACCAATGCAACCAATATTAAAAGGAAAGAAGAAATCTTGGAAATAATCAGAGGGCAAAGGATTGGAGAGCCAACATGGCACAGTAGAAACAGCACTTCCATGCTGCTCCAGCTTCCATCTCCTCCAATACATGCAAAAAATGACTCTAAACAAACTTTAGAGCTATACAACCCACAAAGTGGTAGAGAGAAACAAATCACCTGCTGAAGGAAGCTCAGCAGGCTGACAGGAAGGGTCCATCGCAGCACACTGGGAGAGGAGCACAGTACCACCTGAGCCACTCTTTTAGCCCCAGGGTTGCCCTGACCAGCTGGAGCAGCCTTCATGAGAATAAATCACCAGCAGTTGTAGTGGTTCCAGCCTTCTCAATCCATAAATGCCAAATACAAAGTAAAAGGTCAGTATGGAGTGTTGCTGGTCCAGGGGGAGATAGAAGAATGCAATCCAGCTGCTACCCTTGGCACGAGAAGCGGTGGAGGTGTGGTGGCTTTAGCTGCTGCCGCATGGCAGCATCAGAGCTCCTGGCCTACAGATTTTGGGGAAGCCAAGTGACCATTCAGAGGTTAATCGCTCTTACTTTGACCTGCTTGGATCCAGATCATGGTCTTGGGTGGTGGTCCTGGGCTATGTTACCAGTGAGCCAGAGCTTGTGGGGGCTGTAGAGAAGGTGCCCATCTAAGATCTCAGGCAGCTGCAAAAACCCCAGTGATTTCAGACATAACCTCTTCATTCTGGAAGCAGAGTTCTGCCATGGCAAAAAGCTCAAAAGTCAAGTAATTGGCTACCAATAGGAGCAAGTAGAGGAAGCACAAACAAATAATAGAATCCTTTTAGGGGCACAAAAAAGATCAAAGCATGGAGCAGGAGGAAGTCAGAACTCCTGCATAAAAAGCTTCCAAGAAAAATATGAACTGCTCACAGGCCATGGAGGAGCTCAAGAAGGATTTTGAAAATCAAGTAAGAGAAGTGGAGGAAAAATTGGGAAGAGAAATGAGAATGATGCAAGAAAATCATGAAAAGAGAGTCAACAACCTGCTAAAGGAGACCCAAAAATACACTGAAGAAAACAACACCTTAAAAAAATAGACTAACTCAAATAGCAAAAGAGGCAGAAAAAGCCAATGAGGAGAAGAATGCTTTAAAAAGCTGAATTTGCCAGATGGAAAAGGAATGTCAAAAACACACTAAAGAGAACAACTCCTTCAAAATTAGATTGGTGCAATTGGAAGCTAATGACTTGATGAGAAATCAAGATACTATAAAATAGATCCAAACAATTGCAAAAATAGAAGGCAATGTGAAATATCTCATTGGAAAAACCACTGACCTGGAAAATAGATCCAGGAGAAATCATTTAAAAATTATTGGACTACCTGAAAGCCATGACCAAAAACAGAGCCTAGACACCATCTTTCAAGAAATTATCAAGCAAAATTGCCCTGATATTCTAGAACCAGAGGGCAAAACAGAGTTTGAAAGAATCCACCATATACAACCAGACTAATGTCAAATGTGAAAGTGTTTGAAGATCCTATACTTGATTGTATGCCACCATGGTGAGAGGTAGGGAGGAGGGAGGGAAGAAAATTTGAAATTCAAGGGATTGCGGAACAGAATTGTGTAAACTAAAAGTACATAAACAAATCAATTTTTAAAAAAAGGAAGAAAGAATTCACCAAATGCCCCTTGAAAAAGATCCCAAAAAGGAAACTGCTAGGAGTATTATAGCCAAATCCCAGAGTTCCCAGATCAAGGAGAAAATAATGCAAGCAGTCAGGAAGCAACAATTTGAGTATTGTGGAAACACAATCAGGATAACACAAGACCTAACACTGTCAACATTAAGGGACTGAAGGGCTTGGAATATGATGTTTCAGAGATCAAAGGAGCTAGGACTAAAACAAAGAATCACCTACCCAGCAAAACTGAGTATAATGCTACAGGGAAAAATATGGTCATTCAATGAAATAGAGAATTTTCAAGCATTCTTGATGAAAAAACCTGATCCGAACAGAAA
>CM053586.1:114813373-114838278 GCA_028646515.1 Pseudochirops corinnae | reverse complement strand
GTATATGTGTATGTAAATATATATGTGAGTGTGGGCATATGTATGTTCATGTATACATAGACAGAGGGCACAGGATGAGTTGAATATGAAGGGATGATATCTAAAAAATAAAATTAAGAGATGAGAGTGGAATTTATTGGGAGAAGAAGAAAGGGAGAGATAGATTAGGGTAAATTATCTCATATAAAAGAGGCAAGAGAAAACTGTTACAATGGAAGGGAAGTACAGGAAGGTGAAAGGGAATGGGACAACCTGATTTTCATTGAATTTGGCCTAAGGAGGGAATAACATACACATTCAATTGAGTATCTTAGCCTACAGGAAAATAGGGGGGTAAGGTATAAGAATAGAAGGGAGGGCAGATTGGGGGAGAGGGTAGTTAGATGCAAACATTTTTGAAAAGGGATAGGATCAAAGGAGAAAATATAATAAGTGGGGTTCAGGATAGAATGGAGGGAAATATAGTTAGTTTTTCACAATATAACTACTATGGAAATGATTTGGTTAACTATACATGTACAATCTATATTGAAGTGCTTATTTTCCAAGTGGGAGGGGTGAGGAGGGAAGAAGGGGGAAAAAATCTGGAACCCAAATTTTAAAAAACAAATGTTTAAAAATCTGCTTTTTACATGCAACTGGGAAATAAGATATACAGGTACTGAGGTCTAGAAACCCATCTTGCCCTACTAGAAAGTTAGGGGGGGTGGAGGGGGAGGACACAAGAGAGAACAGATTGGAGAAAGGGGTCTTCAGTAGGCTTTCTATTTTGGGGTGGGTATAGGGGGAAAACGGGGAGAAAAAAATTGTCAAAATCTTGTGGAAATAAAAAAAATTTTTTTAGACTTTAAAAAAAAGAAAAGAAATCTGGGAAATAATCTTTACAGCAACTGTCTCATTTCTCAAATATGTAGAGAACAGAGAATATAAGCCATTCCCCAACTGACAAATGGTCAAATGATATGAACAGGCAGTTTTCAGATAAAGAAATCAAAGATATCTATAGGCATACAAAGAAGTGCTCTAAATCACTTTTCGTTAGAGAAATGCACATGAAAACAACTCAAAAATATCACCTCACACCAATAAGATTGGCAAATATGACAAAAAAGGAAAATAATAAATGTTGGAGAAGATGTGGGAAAAATGAGACACTAATGCACTATTGGTGGAGTTGTGAATGGAGAGTCATTTGAAACTTATGCCCAAAGGGCAACCAAACTGTGCAACCCTTTGATCCAGCAATACCACTACTAGATCTATATCCCAAAGAGATCATAAAAAAAGGAAGAAGGATTTACACGTACAAAATTATTTATAGCAGCCTTTTTTGTGGCGGCAAAATATTAGAAATTGAGAGGATGTCCATCAATTGGGGAATGGCTGAACAAGCTGTAGAATACGAATATAATGGAATGCTGTACAATAAGAAAAATAGGCAGATTTCAGAAAATCTTTGAAAGACTTGTACAAACTGATACAAAGTGAAATGAGTAGGACCAGGAAAACATTGAACATGGTATCAGCAACATCATGTGATGATTATCAATGAATGACTTAGCGTTTCACAGCAACACAATGAGCCAAGTCAAGTACAAAGGACTATGAAGGAAAAATGCTATCTACATCCAGATAAAGAACTGATAGACTCAGCATGCAGACTGAAGCATGTTTTTATCACTTACTTTATTCCTTCTTGTGGTTTTATTTCCTTTTGATCTGTTTCTTCTTCCACAACTGTGACAAATATGGAAATATGTTATACATGATAGCACAGGAACTATATCAAACTGCCTACCATTTTCTGAAGAGGGGAGGGAAGGCTGGGAAAGAGAAAGATTAGGAACTCAAAATCTTGTAAAAATGAATACTAAAACATTTTCTTAATATGTAATTGGGAGAAAAGCAAAATACTATTTAAATTTAAATTTTTTTTTAAAAGAACTGGGAGCAAAATGTTTTAAATTTGCAGTCAAGTCACCAGACTTCAAATTGTTTAAATTTCTTTGTGCCTCACTTTATTCACCAGAAAATTGATGACTAAGGTTACTTTTAACTAAAAATTCTATGATCTTTTTCCACTGGGATATGCTATATCATTATGTTGATGTGGGATGAGAGGATCATAGATTTAGAGATTGGAGCCAGGGTATGCTGGAGCCAGCTTGAACCAGTTCCCAGAAAAAATTTTCAGGATGAACATTTAAAGCTTGGGAATCAGCAAATGGAACAAATCAGGACTTTTGTGCTTTGTTGATTGTCTAGGCTGAAAAAGTTGTGGAGAAAATGTTAATAACACAGATTACACTTTAAAATGTGTCTGGCATAGTTTTCCCCCCAGAAAGCAGGTTGTTAAAATTTACCAGTACACCTCTGGGTAGATGGGGTCACAAAGGTCATTTAGTCCAACCTTATCCCTTACAGATGAAAAATCTGTCATACATGATCGTTGTGAACATCAAAATAAAAAAAGTATGTATTGCTCATTATGTACTCTATTTCCTGTTTTAATGGAAAAATTGGTAGTAATAAAAAATTGAATAAAAATATGTCCTAAAGTCACATATAATACAACACATGCCTAGCCAGGAAGGCATTATTAAGCTTTTCAGTTGAGTGGATGGCCAAAAAAGAAAAAGAAAGAAAGAAATGCCAAAGCATAAAATTGTTACTTTTGTCATTTTAATAATATTAATAATTAAATCAAGTCGCCACCTGGTTACTCTATTCAGTGTGTGGTAGTAAGGTAGTAAGAGCCAGTGCTGAGAGTTAGGCAAGGTTAATGATGTCATTGATCAAATGTAGATCAAGGAGAAAAAACAGAGGTTACATAGAAAAAAAACTTACTAATAAGCTCTTTGACTGCTTAAAAACTGATTTTAAAAAGAAGAAGCTTGATATGCTCAGTTTGAGTGAGGGAAGCTTTCTATTCCATACTGCTATTTACTTTTTTTGTGATTTTTAAATAACCAATAATAAATGGGGGTGATTCACAGAATATCATGGCTCTCATCTAAAGTCTTTAGAAATTATGTTGATGATGGAGATAAAAAAAATGGTGAGACAAGATAGGGGGAAAACCTCAGTGTAGAAGCACATCCATCTATGATGATTTGGACCATTCTAGTCCAGTTCCACCCAGGATCCAGGAAACATGAAGTTCTAAACTACTACTATCCAGAACTGGCAAAATAAAGGGTAATCCATTTTCCACATCTGGAGTGCAGACCTAGGGGCAAGCAGGAACTTGAGACAGAAAGACTGAAAAAGGGAACTTCTCAGCCTTCCAACTTAAGGCTCTCTTGAGAGTGACATAGGCTATTTTCAATCACAGTTTTCTTTTCCTAAAGCTATTCCCTTCCTTTACTGTATTTGTGAAGCATAAATTTATCATTAGAAATGGTATTGTGCTCCAAAGGGTCATTTAAAGAAGACGTCTCAGCCAAGATCTAAAAGCAGGTCAGGACCCAGACGCATTGCCTTTGGCCTCTCTATTGATATTGTCCATAGACATGCCAAATGTAATGCAAATGGATAGAAAAGATGGCTTACGTCTACCCTCTAATACTATCCCCATGCCAATTACTCACATATTGATTATTTTAGTGTCTTGGGCTGTCTCTTAGGACCTATTACAGCACACTAGGAGCCAGATACTCTTAGAATGCATGACAAAGGAGAACTGTTGGTGTTGTTCTTTTGATGGATGAAAACAAATCACTAAAAATAAGAGGTACCCAGAAAATTCATTATATAGTGAGTAATCGTATGATGTTATCTGGAAGCAAGTGATAAAACTGTCCTGTAAAGACAGCCAATCCCTCAAATTCATCTATTTGCAAGACATAACTGTTTCTATATTAAACCTAATTAAGTGATAAAAAGAGATCAGTGTTTGCAAATAGCTACTCTCTTAATGATCCAAAGTGATTTAAATGTCATGATAGTCACATAGCCAATTTTAATCCAGCTCCAGCATTATTCTTCAGTTTTACATCAAGATTTATAAGTTTGTGTTCTTTAGTCAGTCATTCAGCCAACAAGTATTTAGTAAGTGCCTACTATGTGTTATGCACTGTGCTATATAATAGGGATACAACAAAAGCAAAAAAAAATAGCTCCTGGTCTCAAGGAACTCAGTCTAATGGGTGTGGTGCAGAGGGAAGGTGATCCCTAAGTACAACAAATGATAACTGACACAGAATGAGCTCTTAACTCTAGAAAAGAATAATAATTTGTATGTAGAGTGCTTAATTAGCATTATGTCTGTGGGGTCTCATACCAACCCTATAAATTAATTAGCTAGTACAAGGATAACAATGTGCATTTCAAAACTGAGAAAACAGAGCAATCAAGGGATATAACTAAACTTCAACAGGGAAGAGAATGAAAAGGGGGGGAAAAAATATTTATATGGTGGCTACTCTGAGCCAAGTGCTGTGCTAAGTGGTTTAAAAAAACAAACAAACAAATGTCTTATTTGATCCAATTCATTTGAACGGATGATTGATACATAGTCAATTCTTTGAGCCACAGAGTGACCAGACTGGGACTCAAGCTACAATTCTGGTTCAAGTCATTAAAAGCAAAAATAAGAGTTATCCAGACTCAAGCAAAGTTATTGTATTAGCTCAATGATGGGGGAGGAGAACTATCACAGTATCCTTCACAGAGCTGAAATGTACTTCAGAGGTTCTCTAGTCTAATATATATATATATGGGAAAAAATTTGCTCTACAAAATACTTAACAGATGGTCACCATGTCTCCATCTGAAAATCTCTAGTGAAGAGGAACCTGCTCCTGAGGCAGTCCATTATACCTTGGGACAGCTCCAATTATTTATAAGTTTCTTCTGACATCAAGCCTAAATCTGTCATTCTGCATTTTCCATCTTCCACTCATTGACCCCAAGTTCTGGCCGCTGGGGCGAAACAGAACATGTCTAATCCTATTTCCATGTCACAGCCCTTTAAATACTTAAACACAATTTTCAAATTTCTCCCACTGTCTTCTGTACTTCAAGTTGAACATACCTAGTTCTTTTTTTTTTTTTTTAAGTAATCACGGTTAAAGGACTTGCCCAGGGTCACACAGCCAACAGGTGTCTGAGGTTGGATTTGAACTCAGGTCCTCCAAGGCTGGTGCCCTATCCATTTTGTTACCTAGCTGCCACATTCTTTCAGCAAATATAATAAATTCTAGTCCTCTCAACATCCACTCTTTTTTCCCCAAGTGCAAAATAGATTTTTAGTGAGAATTTCAGCAAGGTACTTAACTTCTGAAGTCTAAAGATGAAGTGATGTTGACATATTTTGAGGGCAAACCGTTGCATGAGGGACTAGCAAGGTTGTACATGGTCTGCATAAGGAGATTTTTAATAGAAGACATTTGGCTTCCCTTTGGAAAACTTTCTATTTTTTGTATCTTCTCCCTAGCTCAAGTCCAAAGACTCTGCTCTGGACAGTGGTGCAAGATGACACTTGCTAGAAACCTCATGTCTATAGCAATGGCAATGGACCACAGACTAAAGAGAAAACCCGATATACTATGCTTATCAGAATGCTCTGCTAACCCACAAGACTTAAAGATATATAGATGAAGCTTATAGCGTAGGCCTGAGTAATAAAATGAAACTTTAAAAAAAAAGAAGGGAAAAAATCCTAATACCAAAAGCAGCAAAAGACACACTTTTTGGAGAAGGAGCTTCTACATGAGAAAACCTACAAAACCAGGATCTTAGTAACACTCCTGGAAAAGTTCAATAAATAGTTGTTAAAGTAAACTTGGAACTTAAACACTGACAGGATCACAACTACCCCAATCTACCTCTTCCATTCCTAAACCCAGTGACCAAAGACTGGAGAGCGGAGACTTGATTCACAAGCAAGTCACATACCTCAGCCCCAAAATGTTCAGAAGCATGAAATCAACTTCACAAAGGATAGTGTTGTCAAGTTCTTTAAGAATCTCATTTGTGTAAACTCACTTCCAGAGGAAAAAGATGTTAACATAACAAAATCCTCTTTCTCATTGCACCTATACTGGCCTACCTGGGGCCAGCACAGTGCTGTATGTCAAATCTAGTATGCTAAAGCCGGCTTTAATTATAGAAATCCAGGAGCCAAGTCTTCCACTAGATCAGCCCCAGTCCTTCACTATATCTTACTTAATGTATACTGAGAGAAAGTTTTTGTAAAAATAGAACTGAAACAACTCCCTAATTAGTCAAGTTTTTCTTCCCCTTACTTCCTAAATGCCTGGTATCCACTCAAATTATAGCCACTGCTTAGAATGGAATTGGATTATCTTAGTAAAATCATGAAACAATATGGCTACACTCAAGAATGACTGCAGATGTGAACACCATAGAGAAGAAGAGCTAGAATGTGCATGATTGAAATTCACTTTAGGCAAGACATTGCATTTTCACTAGTGCCCATCCAAAAGCCTTCATCTTAATTCTCAGTGGATCAAGTCTGGAAACTGAGCCCCTAAAATTAATACTAGGGTTTTTTTTTAAGAATATCTTGGGAAAAAAAAAAACACACAAAATAACCCTTCTGCAAAAGTCAGGAAATGGTGATGGCTTCTCTTTCCTCTTGATCTCATTTATTTGCCACTCCTATGATTACCTTATAGGGGCTGATCGAGAGTCTCTTACTCCCAATAGGAGCAACTGCTTCTCAATACTCAGAGAGAAAACAGGAAATAGGAAGAAAATTAGTAGAAGCACAAAACATATCAATCCCTCGCTCAGGTCAACAAACTGAAGAGAGCAAAGATGCATGATGAAGAATGTTGGGGTGAGAATATGTAAGAGTAACAGAAGCAATATTGCCATAGGAGCATGCTGCAGATGGCAAGAAAAATAGATTATGAGTTTGGGAAATATTTCTATTTAGTTACTTCTTTTGAGGTCCAATCATTTAACCAGTTTTAATATCATCTAGTCTATATCCTCCCATCCTATCTATAAGGCTGTCATGACAGAATATATCGATATTTCATGAAAACTTTGTGTATATAATCTTCCTTGTTCAGGAAATATTTCAAAAAATGTTCAAAAAACAGTTTGCATCAGTTCATGTAGGTCAATGAGCATTTATTGTGTCTGAATTAAATTTATTAATATTTATTTATTACTTTATTATTTTATTATTCATTAATAAGTAAATTCAAAATTAAGATTTTTATTAATAACATTTATTAATAGTTATAAATTTAATAAGTGCTTGTAATGTTAAGGGAATTTGAAGATCTTCCCTACCCATTAGATAGGCACATAAAGCCCTGGCCCAGAGCTAATCAGGCTCTTTGTTACAGGGAGTTTCCAATCAAGTGCTGGGGCACAAGGATTTTCAAGCTCCTCAGTCCTCAGTCAATCAGACACAGAATCTTTGTTATATATTCTGGGAGGTTGGTGTTTTGCTTTGGGAGTTCGCTCATGAGAAGGATCTTTTGATTTCCTGGTCAAAACTCTGAGTACCCCTATGGTCAGAGCCACCCAACTTTTTAAATGTCTGTGCTCCCTCGATCCAGTAATGTATGTAAAGTGTGTAGCAATATTGCTTTGCTCAGACAGCTTTGTCTGTTGGTCTTTATGCTAATTTCTCTGTTCGTATTTTCTCTGCTTGTATTTTATCCAAGTTCAGGATGCTGCCCTTTCCCCCTGAACTAGTGAATGTAATTAAAAGTAGAATTGTTAATGCCTTTTTGAGCAGTCTTTCCTTTAAAAGCAGATGAAATAATCTGCACTAGCAGATCATCCTGGGTGTGCTAGGGTGCTCGCTAATACAGTGCTAGACGATACAAATACAAGGATAAAATCAAAACAGTCACCTCCCTTGCGGAGTCTTCCCACACTTCTCAAAATTCTTTATGCTCCTCATTTTTTACAGTACAGTATTATGCTACATATTTACATAACACCATCTCTTTAGCCATTCTACGATCAATGGGCATCTACTATATGGAAACCTCATGACTGATCAATTTAATACAATAACCATTTTCTATGTGCCTTAACTACATTCCATAAATGATGCTAGGACCTGGAAAAAGAGAGACAAAAATGTAAACCATTTCTGCCCTTAATAATCTGAGGAATAGGAAGTAGGTGGAGGGCAACATGGATACAGACTAGTCTAGTAATCATATTAGAAATGAAATGTGGTTAATTAATCTTTTGAACACTGGCCTTAAGATTTCAAGTTATAAAAGATGCCACCTTTGTTCCTAAAATCTTTAGCTTCATATCTAGCACTCAATCCCTAAAAGTGCTTTCCAAGTTTCTTCTGGAATTATTACTTATTTCCACATGAGTCACCACAAGTGTGTAGAAGTCATTGGGTCTGACACATCTCAGGAAGCTGATATCCTGAATCCATCCCCTCTAAACAATTATAGCTCCTGCCTGTTCACGTGAAGCCAATATATGGCTCAATACTGCTTAGTAGGAAATTATCAATACCGTGATCTGTCTTTTCTTTTTGTGACTAGTACGTGATGGCTTTCCTTCAGTCGACATATGTGAAAACTAATTATCATTTTTCAGAGCATAGGAAGCTGCTTCTTCCTCACAGAGTCCAGCTTTCTCCTCCACAGGGAAAGCTACAAATTTCTTCTTTTTCCCTTCCTCCTTTATGTCACATTCTTGTATCCTCCAAATCCTGACCCAGGTCAGCTTTCCACTCTGCCTATTAAGATTCTTTTTTCTCTTTGTTTTTCCCTTCAAAGCACTCCTATTATTCTTTCATTGAGTTAGCGTGAGAACCCTGGAGAGTGAGTCAATCAATAAGAATTGATTAAGTCCTTTACTCTGTGTCCAGCATGATACAACACACTAACAGAACGGGGTATTGTCAGAGTTGGAGCTAAATACATACATGAAACGTTTCAGCAGTTGAAGCAAGTGATATTTATGGCCATAGGCCAGCTCTAGAGTCTTGACATGAATACATTGGATGTTCCAAGGCTTTTACAGTAACTTCCATACTTCTGAAAGATTTAAACACAGAGGAAAGCTGTTCAACAATAAAGAAGAAGCAGTTATCGGAAATGAATTTTATACAATGCAGTGAAGACTGCTCTAAATACGAAGACATAGATACCAGCAAGTCATTTTTTTATAAATTGCATCATAATTAATCATAAACACACAGGCACACACACACACACACACACACACACACACACACACACATTGATGTGTTCACAAATACTTCTTTCTCCCTGGCTTATTTCCTCTCTGACTTATTTTTCTGTCTTGTTCCTACTAAAGCTTAGGGGTGAGATTTCACTTTCTACCCATTCTTCATGTTAGATCTTTTTCATTGTATATTGCATAAATTCACTAAAGAAATCATTAACATTATGATTTCCAAAAGGCTTAATCCAGACCCATTACTCAAATTTCCAAAATGCCTTCTTTTTCACGTTAGCCCAGGAGTTGCTTTTACTTCAACCCACCCTGGATATAATAAATATTGATAAAATATCATACAGGCACACCAACCACAGAAGGCCTATAAAAATAAAACACTAAAAATTAGATAAAAGGAAAGAGTCTGAGAAAGATTTAACCACTGGGGATTAGTAAACCATTTTATGCTTTGGGCCCACGAATTTATTCTCTATTTTCCATAACAATTCTTTTTTTTCTTTTTTGCGTTTAAATTTATTTGCACTTAGTGATTAGGAATTCTAAAACACCCCTGAATTCATTTGGCTTTCTGTCACATTAACAGAGACCAAAAAAGAATAACTATACCATGATCTGATCCAAGGCTAAAGAAGGTTCATGTAAAATGAGGAGTTAATTTTTCATATGTAGAAAAAAAAAACAGTATGAAATCTGAACTCAACAAAAGCAAAATATATTTTATAAGACTATTGACTAATCCTATAACCCAACATAAGCTGCTCCCTGGAACAGGGAAATAATAATTTCCCAAGGACTTGACTCATAAAAAAACCTTAGATCAGTATTTCTTATACTAATTTGGCCACAGAACAACTTGTGGCTTGAAATATATTACTGAAGCTCTGAAAATGTGGGTTATGTGTAGAAATATATTGTTAAATAATTTAAAAGAAAGTTAGTAAAAAGTTTCTAAAAATTATAGCTGTCCCTAAAGTGATTGCCTTAACTGTTGATTAGTTCCTCCTCTTTGGAGGTCCTCAAAAAGGGCTAGATTACCATTGTCATTTACGTCAGAAGTGTCATACATGTGACCTGTAGTATTCCCAAGCATGTCAGAACCAGATTAAAATGTAATTGGGAAATATTTAACAAAAAAATATAATAAAAGATCATATTAGTATGTGGTTTTCTAAGCCAATATGTTGCCTCTCTGGGATCCTTATGTATAGTTTAGTGGTCCTATTTCTACATGAGTTTGACACCACTGATGTACAAGTAGAAGAGAAATTGTTTTCATGAATGGTTTAGACTCCTAGCCACTGAATTCCTTTCTAATTTTCAAATTCTGCCATTCTGTCGATACCATCAAAATAGAGGAATGCTTGGGGAAATTTTACCACAAATTAAAAGAAATTAAGCTTCCTATAATATTGAAAAAAATGCTTTATACAGGTAAAGAGACTTAAGCCAGAAAGGTGTAAAGTAGGCTTTGGAAAATAACAATAAGATAAAATAAGTTAGGTGAATCTCACTCTATCTGTGTTTCAATTTTCATGCTGTGTATCACAAAGAAGTCAGTTGTACAGTAGTTAGCCCATATGAATCAGCCAAGAGATATACCAGAAAAGACTAGAACTTGTTTCAAGTAAGTAGGGAGAGCAAGATTTGCTGTCAGTTGCAGAGAGTGGTTTATATTTGTATTTTTTTTTTGGTGTCACATGACAAGGAGAAACAGAATGACAGAACCCAGAAGAGCTGGATTCAAATTCCACCTAAGACACATAATGACTATAGGAGCTTGGGCATGTCACTTAACCCCATGGTGCTTTAGGAAACTGTTTAAGATTATAAATTTCAGAGAATGCAATAACCTTCATTGGCAATGGTAGTGTATGTGTGTGTGTGTGTGTGTGTGTGTGTGCGCGCGCGCGTGTCTGTGTGTGTGTGTTTGGCAATGCTATCTAACTGACATTTGGAATCTCCCTAAACCAATGAAATAACAGTTTCAATCTCTATTCTTACTTTTCCCTTGAACATAATGTCTATGTATGTTCACAGTGAAAGTTGGTGTCTTTCCTCGAGTAAAAAGTAAAGGACTACAGGAATGCAATTCTGCTCTGAAGTTAACATGGGGAATGAAATGTTCCTTGGGAGAATGAAAGAAGTGATTCAAAGAGAAGGCAAAGAAGGAAACAAATGTCAAGAAGTAAAGGAGAATTCTCACTTCTGTCCGGAGGTTAGAGGGTAGAAGAGTTTAATATATCATCTCTCCTATTTCTCACTGCCAGTCTCAGCTTTGGAATCTGTCTCTGGAATAGAAGCTGTATGGGTGAGGGAGGATGTTCCGAGCTCCCAAGCATAAAAGTATTACAGCTCAAATGTTGGACCAAGCCAGATGGCTTCCACACTTTATCCTCTCTCTTGTCTTCTCTCCCTACAGACCATTCTTAAGAATTTGTCCAGCAGACAGAACATGACATGCCACTCTTAACTTTAACTAGTCACCATAATCAAAACCATGTTTTGACAAAGTGAAATCATATTTTCATTTTTGGAGGTCCTGAGATACATTTTGTACCTACAGTAGCATGTTCTACAGGCCTAGAAGCTAGGGGAAAAAATATTCACAGTTTCTTTCCCCAAAACTTTTATCCTTCCAGCTATACACATATTTCTAGGACCCACTAGATGAGATTATTCAAATTGCCTCTAGCTGGTCTTGTTACACCCCGGGAAGGGAGATAATCAAAGAAATGAAACTTCCCTGGCATTGCTGGAAATTTTTACAATTCTAGCTAGACATATTTTATATACATCAAGTCATCCTTAACTACAGAACTCATATTTTTTAAAACAAAATGTTAATGGTGTTAGGAAATTTGTCACTAGTAAAACCAAGTAAGATTACCAACTATTAAAACACAAAGGTCATGCTAATGTATCTTTGTAGCACCATTTCGATATTCACAGCACCTATGGCTGCTATGAATATGCTGGCATAACTCTGAATTGCAAAATATAATAGACTCTCCAAATTGAAGACAGAACCAAAACATTTATTTCAAACACCAGAAAGCCAAATCTATCATAGCAACAAAGAAAACTATACACAATAACAATGCATAGGGCACCACCATCATCAAGCCTTCCCTCTGCTAGGGCCTTCCCACAAATGAATACTCAGAGTGCTGCCTGCTTAGTCTCTCTCCCTCAGCTCTAACTACTCTGACCAACTTCCTCTGGGCTCTGCTCCACCTTTCCTGCTCCACCTATTCAGCAAGCTCTTCCCACCACAGGCTTCATGTGTCTAAAACTCATATGTCTTAGGCTTCCATATGACTTAAGTAGGTCACATGGGCCTATTAACAGATTGGAAAGATCTTCTCATTTATATTACCATTCCAATCTTTTCCATTGCTTCAGGTCTATAGATGCTGCCCTTGCAGATTTGTAATTCATTTATATTCATTTATTTGTATTTCAATTGTAAATCATTCATTTTGTAATTAATTTGTAATTTATTAATATTTAATCCTTGAACATTGTGTCAGCATCATGGAAGCTGATGTAGCCATGTGGCTCAGAATCACACTGAGCAATCAATAAAAGTGATTATGGAACTGTGGACCATCCACAAAGTATAGGTGATAATAATAGTCTTATCATTAGTGGGTTTTGGTCTATGAGTTAGTCATTAGACATCAAAGCAATTAAACTTTTCTATTAAGATTATGACTGTGGGTGCTAGTCAAAGAGTGATACTTTGGGAAAAAACACCCATCAATCTTGGACACCATAACTGTCAGGGGCAAGAGGAAGAGTAAAGAAAAAAAAATCTGCTGTTCGGGATGAGTGGGATAATGACAACACTCCTCTCTGCTGTTTCTCTTCCTACATTTTTAACCACTCCTCAGTCTCCTTTAATGGATTTTCTTCCAAATCACACCTATTTAACTTTAGTTTTTTTAGTGTTCTGTTCTGAGTCTCCATCATTTCTTTCTATATACCATTTTGCTTGGTGATCTCATCAGTTCCCATGAATTCAGTTATCATTTCTATACTGATGATTCTGAGATCTATTTATCCAGCCCTACCTCCCTCCTAACCTCTAGTCTCAGATCTCCAACTTTTTATGGGACATCTTAAAGTAGATGCACCATGGACATCTTAAATCCAACATGTCCAAAACTGAAATCTGCAAGCTTCAATGTTGGTGGGTTTCCTGTTACTATCAAGAGCACCACTATTCTTTCAGTTACTCAGGCTTGTAACCTAGGTATTATTCTCAGCCCCTCCTTCCCTCATCTCCACATATACAATCTGTTGTCAAGTACTGTTGATTCTACCTTCATAATATTTTTTACAAACATTTTCTTCTCTGCCACTGCCACCTCCTTGATATTGATGCAGATCTTCATCAGTTCATGGCTGAACTACTGCAATAATCTTCTAACTGGTCTCCTTGCTTCAAGTCCATCCTCCATGCTGTCAAATTGCTCTTCCTAAAATACATATCTGACCTTGTCACCCTCTCCCCACCATTCAATAAACTTCAGTGGCTCTCTATCACCTCCAGGATCATATATATAACCCTATTTAGCATTCAAAGTCTTTCATAAACTGTTGTTTCCTACCTTTCCAGCTTTCTTACACAGTGCTTCCCTTTATCTACTCTGAGATCCAATGATACTGGCCTCCTCACTGTTGTTTGAATAATACACCACATTCCTTTACTCCAGGGCTTTTCATTGGCTAGCACCATTCCTGGAAACCTCCTCTTTTCATCTCTTACCTGTTTCTCCTGACTCCCTTCAAGTCTCAGCCAAAATCTCCCCTTTCTACAAGAATGGTTTCCTCTCAATTTCCTTTCATTTTTTGCCTTTCCTCTGTTGACTATCTGAAATTTATTCTCTATCTTGTTTTCACATAATCATTTTCCTCACTAGCCTGTGAGCCCCTTGAGAACAGAGAGGATATTTTGTTTTGTTTCATTTTGGATTTGCTTTTATTTTTATTACATTTCCATTACTTCACAGAGGACTTGGCATATAGTAGGCCCTTAATAAATGTCTGTGGACTGACCGGCTTATTGTACATCAAGCTCTAAAATTTTTGATGAATATGTCACGTCAGAGGAGTAATTAGGTTCATATTTGCTGATGTATTAAGTAACATTTCACAAAAATGATTACTTTGAAATCTTCCTTGGTCTAATTTAAATGTATGTGTGCTTATGTACATGACTATAGACACATGTATTTGTGACTCTGTGGTTTAAACAAATCATACATTGGTATATGAGATATACTATTGGTTTTAGAAAATATTATGCCATTTTATTAATATCAACTAAATGGACTTTAATTTGGGAAATTGAAAAAAAATAAATTTCTGGGTCTATGATATCTGATGTCAGTATAACTACTGACACATAAATTAGGGGGAGAAAAAAAACTTTCATAAAATTTCATAAGGGCTACACAGAAGAAATCAAATATCTGAAGTGTGAATTTCTAAATAATTTTATTGGTTTGGAGAATAATTAAGTTTCAGTTACATATAAATCATGTTTTGATACAATTTTATTTTTTCTCTTTTATCACTTGGGAATGGAAATAATTTTCTATAACATATTGAATGAACTGTCATTGATTGGCAAAGAAGTTCCCACCTATTCTGGGGAGGTAGTTTGGCTAAACTTATTATCCTAGAAGACCAACCAGGTTTATATTTGCAGATGTAATTGACAACTTAAGATCTTAAGTTATTTTCTGTGTCAGGATGTATCTACCATGGAGTGTTAAATTGTTAAATAAATTCATGAGTTGGCTATTCTACATGAGTAATTTGAACATTCACTATCAGAATTCAATAGTACTCATTAAAGAAATGAACTGTGGACTCCTGAGATTTCCTTTGGTCCAGAAGGGTCAAAAAAGGAGTAAGGTGCTCCATACCTATTAGTGGAGTCAGAATTATCCATTAAGATCAATATGTTTATTGGGACAGTCTGAAGATTTGTGAAAATTGCCAGGTAGATGGATATAAAAGGTATAATTTTCAAATAACATGCATAGACAAGGTATTTTTCAGAGGCCATTGAGGATTCTCACAGACTTCCTTTAAGATAGGCTGAAGCCCAAGTAGTTTACTCTTATAATGATATTCTAAAAGTATAGGTAAGATAAGTGTATGGAGAGAGAAGAGGGAATTGAACATGACCAATAAATGGAAATGTTTGAATAAAACTTGAGAGAATATAATAAATATAAAGTATTACTGTTTAGGAATTTCCTCTCAAGATAGATAGATAGATAGATAGATAGATAGATAGATAGATAGATAGATAAATATGATGGGGAGTATGCTTAGCATGGGCTACAGATGGTTCAGAGATTAACCTAATTGAAGTTAGGTTAAGATGATACTAGAGGGTGTGGCACCAACATGATATTCACAGCCCCAATGATGACTATAAATATGCCAGCATAGTTCTGAATCACAAAATATAACAGACTCTCCATATAGAAGACAGAAGCAAAATATTTATTCGGACACCAGAAAGCCAGTCCCAACACCAGAAAACTGAATCCATCATAGCAACAAAGAAGTTAATATGCCTTATCACTACAGGGAGTAACACCATCACAAAGCCTTCCAACAAACAAACACAATCCCATCATAGCTATCTGTTTGCCTGGGTCCTCTCTCCTCCCTCAGTTCTAACTGTTTAGACTCCCAGCTTCCTGCTCTACCCATTCAGCAAACTACTAACACTACAGGCTCCATGTGATTACATTCAGCCTATGAAGGGGCAGGAAAGATCTACAAATTACCATTACCATTACAGAGGGACACTGTCTTCAGCTATAATACATCATCAAGGGTCTCATACTATATCTGGTACTTAGTAGGTACTTAATAAATATTTATTGGCTGACAATTGATTGACTGACTTGGAAAGTACTACTATAAAAGATGATCCTTTTTTGTCTTTATCCAGATATTATTCAGGGACATCTCAGAATATAGCTCATGTCTAAGTTTGCACAAATGAGGACAACAGGTATCCATCAGGTTTCATACAAGCTTTCAATGCAATAAACACATATGTATACAACAGTCTTTATTTCATCCCTTTAGAGAAGGGAGAATATGCAAAAAGATCTCTATGTGACCACAAGGAAATAGTAAAATCTTATTAAATGACTCAAAATAGTCTATAATAATCAAGACAATTTTCCTTACTCTCTTCTGGTTTCCATCTTCTTATAGTCTCATCTCCTAACCATTCCCAACAGCTATGTGGTTCTGCCTTTGGATTTAAATTACTCTGGCAGAGAAAAACACTTTGGGACTATTGATAGTTAATACCCTTTCCAATGGGTCCATATTATTCAAATAATTAACAGTCATAGTAGAGTTCAAAGTCCAGGTCTTTTTCAGCTCCACATAATGGCTTTTTGTCTCATGCCAATGCTCTATACAACACAGTAAACCTTGCATACTGGCCTCTTCTCAAGACTCAATGGTCAGGAAATTCCCCTTCTTTGGATGGAAGATTCTATTCCTAAAGTAACTTGGTGATATTCACAAAACAATTCTCATGGGTGATGATAGTTAATAAATTTAAATTATCTGGTTTAGAGAGCCAGATTCTGGAATCAGCTGCCTAGGGAACCTCCATTTTCTTTCTAGAACTATGTATCACCAGATTATTAAGCTTGGAGTTATATACAAGGCAAATTTTAAGGATGACATTGTCTGGAAACTCCTCTCTTGGTCCACATAGAGCAGTATAAGCAATTTTATATGTGTTTCTGCTAAAAGGCAAACATTAGAAATTTGGGGAAATAGGTGTATGGAGGGCAGAAAAAAAAGGAAACACACACTTTCTACACTCTCAGCATCAATTTGGAAAAAAGATAGAAGGTAAAACCAGAAGAAGTGCCAAGTTCTTAATGAAGATTCTTTTTTTATAGACAAGTAAAAAAAGGGCAATTCGTCCAATATCAGTTCATCCTCCCAAGATTTAGGATTAACCAATTTCTCTTGAACAGTCTCTACCTCTGAATCTCATCCTCTAAAAGATATCAAACAAATGGCTTCAAACAAGTTACTACTTCTTGGGATCAGTCTGCATCTAGGATCTAACCTGAGGAAATATTTATTCTCAAAAAAGGTGTCAATGGCTATGTCTCACCACTACATGGAGATATTATTCTCCTAATTATCTCATTAAATCCTATACAAAGTTCTGTAAGATGATAAAGATGGTATTTTGGTGGGGAGAGGTACTCCCCTGGTGAACTATGGTAGGCTATGAAATAATATCCATTTTCTAGGTTCTAGTGGTCCAGATAGCCAATTACACTTTCCTAAAGAAATGCAAAAATCCTAGCCCTTACAAGATTGTGTGGTTTTAAGGTAGATGGACAATTACATTTCCTGTAATCTAGGAGACGTTTTGGTGGAAGTTGTTATTATTTGTCCTTTGGACCTTGAAGGGGTCCAAAAAAACCTTACTTATGCATGAATTGGATTTAAGTGAGGGAGTTGCACAAAGTCACCAACCTCACTCTTTCTTCTAGAATCAATGAAGCACAGTGGCAAATCAAAAGTCAAGATGACTGGTGATGGTTCAGGATGATATGGATGACCTTGGCATCTCTGATGTCTGACCAGGTTCTAAGTGCTTCACAAAGCCTGCTTCAGCCACCTTCATGGTTGTTGGAACAAATTATTCTTTCCATTATTCCAGGAGAAGTCTTCACTTGGTTGGGATAGACACTCTCCCCTAATTTACCAACAGGTTTAAGGCCCAACCTTTGCCCTCACATGGTTTAGGCCATCTACCAAGATGGTTTACCACGGTATGGCTGCTATGCATCCTACCACTTCATAGAGCCACAGGTAAGAGTTGAACGCTAGGTAGACGCCAAAGGTGGGTAAGGGCCCTGAAAAGCGCTCAGCAAGCCCTCATACCAGAGGTACTAATCTTCCTTGAACACTTCATTCATCCTTGGGGTGGAAGTGAGATACAATGGGAAGAGCACTTTCTCTAGAGACAAAAGATATGAGTTCTACTTCTACCTCTGACCCTTGTGACCTTGTGCAAAATTGTTAAACCATCCTGTACCTCAATTTCCTCATCTGGAAAATGAATGAGTTAGAATAAGTAATCTCTGAGATCCCTTCAAGTGATAGATCTATGATAGTATGATACTATGACTTGAAAAGTGTGTCTAAAGACTGTTTATATGTGTCTGACATGGCCTCAAAGTCTCTAATTCATTCTGGCCCTTTCAATAGGCAGAAAAGGATAGAGCTTAGAAAAAACTCCAAATGAATTATTATTAGCATCCACCTTGTGCTCAAAACAAAAGCAATTCCTATTAGTGGTGGTAGATTTTTGTATCCAGAGGTTCAATGTGGTACAGGAAAGGAAGATGTGACTACTACTGCTGAAACATCAGTGATTCATCAGTGATAAGGTCCCAATTATCAAGTTGGACCAAGGTCTGGCCTTCACTATGTGGTAGAAGAAATTTTGGGAACTGGAAATTGACTAACACCTTCATTAAAGCCTACTAGCAAAAGTTATTCAGGCAAGTAAAGTACATGGACTATAGCCTGAATAAAAATCTTCACTAAGAGAGCACACTCTAGAGATATATAAAACCAGGGCATGGAGAGCTAGGAACCAAGAAAGGAGCGCCAATAACATATTTTTTTTAAATACACACAAAAAGAAGAGGAAATTCAGGAGACAGAGATAAACAGAATAATGTTACTACCATATAAATTTAATACATACTTTTTTAAAACCTAAGAGGATTTCATAATTTGTTATGCAGTCTTCTGTTCTTCTTTGTATATTGAAATATTTGTGTTTGTAAAACTGTTTTTAAATTCATAGTAAAAATATATATATAAGTAAGGGCACTGAGGTGAGCCACAACTAGGAAGAGGAATTCTACACCTTTGGAAAGCTAGATTATTAACTTATGTTTCTAGACTAGGTACTGCTGCTTATGTACCAGGGCTCAGAAACAGACTGGTAATGAAGAGTAGTCTGCATATTGCTATGAGAAATAGACTTTGAGCTACTGGAACTTTTCTTACTTGGATTAGAAATACTTAGGTTAGGAAATAGATAGTGGTGTCACCATCAATTCTTTTAGGGTCACTATACCTATTAGAAAGAATAACTGTAAGCTCAGGTATGCTCTTAACTGAATGAGGAGTCACTAGTACCTAGAATGCCGACATAATAACTTCTTATAAAAGACAAACAAAAACAACAGCCTGTGTGAGAGCACAGAGACATAAGATGGTATACTGAACTTAAGGAACAACAAGTGGTCTAGGGTGGCTAGAACATAGGGTCCATGAAAGAGAGCATTATGGAATAAGACTCAAAAGGTAAATTGATGTCAGATTGTAGAATGAATTAAATTCAGTTCAAGTCAGTTATTAAATACTTACTATGTGTATGAAAATTTATTTAAGATTAAGATTATTTCACTCTTTATATTTATGATCTCTGCACCTAGCAGAGTGTCCGATACATGGATAACATTTAATGAATGTATTTAAGTTCATGGTAAAAATGTTTGGGTATTTATAAGACATGGATTCCCCAGCTGTATCATATAAGTACATTGAGGTGAACAAGAAACTAGGAAGCTAGAAGATTAACTTATTTTTCTAGACTAGGTACTGCTGCTTAGGTATCAGTTGCCTCCATTTCTCACTGTACTCTTGTCACATAAATATCTCTCACCCTTCCCCATTACCCTCTCTCCAGGCCTCTACAATGCAATACTGGGTAGTATTTTTCAAAGATAGGTAGTGTGTATACAATTGAAAAGTGGCACAGACTTCTTCCAAACTCCAAAAAGCTTCTAAATCCCAAATTTCTGAAAGAAAACACTTAAATATTTATGGTCCTTTAAAATAATGCATTTCAGTGATTGTAAAGAGAAAGAAATGGCTAAACTATCTTGTGTTTTTATTTCCAAGTGTTCCCCCAGAATACCTCTATAGGTTCTCTGAGAAAAAAAAAACTTTGAAATGAACATTCTAAATTCTGTGAAAGATGCAATAAATTATGTTGAAACCATAGTCTGATTTCCAGAGATGAAAGATTCTAGAGAATGGAAAGTTGAAGGTGCTTCAGACAAGTAGCTTGGGAACAAAATAAGCCCCATTCTGAAGTGTGCCAACACTACCAACCTGTCATGGATTTATTATTGTGTTTGTACAGTGAAATTTACTGATCTTGGATATAAGGAGCCCTCTGCTCACCTGCAGGCAATTTAAGAATCCTTGCATGCAAGCTACTGAACTCAGATCTATAAGACTATAAGAAATATGTGCAAGGCAGAGTACTCCAAACATGAAGGAAGAGAAAATGAAGTTGTAAAGCTTTTTCTTCTTTTTTTTTCTAGATCTATGATTTCAGCAGTGTATGCTACTCCTCTTAAAGAATATCCTTCTACCAATGCAGATTGATGCCTTCTTTGCAACTTCCTTAAGTCTTATATAGCTTCTTCAGAGCACAGAGAAGTTAAGTGGCTTGACCGGAGTGAGACAGCCAGCATGTGTCAGAGGCACAATTTAAATCCCTCTCTTCTAATTCCAAGGACAATTCTATCTACTATATCACACTGTCACTTGAAAAAGCTGAGTTCTCATATTCTGTAGATTGCGTAATGGGGAAGACTGAGAAATGACAATTTTGTTTTCCCTAACGTAATTTAGAGTCACTGAAATGGCCTTCAAATGAGGTCCATCAACCATATTCTTCTGGTGACATTATATGGTTATGAATAAAGGAATATGACAATGTCCAGAGAATTACAGTGTCACCCAAAAGGCAATTGGGACAGTCACACAGTGGGCATGAGTAGGTTTTAACACACCACCATCCAAGAATTGTTCATGAGAGGCAATATAAAATGTCATCAGCACAATATTTGCCCAGAAAAGAAAATGATCAGTCACTTGGAAAAAGAATGAAAAAAACCTACATGCTCTCCTGATTTCCATGCAAGGACTGAAGAAAAGCACCCAGAATGATGAATTGGACTTCTGGTAGATCTATGAGAATATATGGACAAGTTGCCTAGTATGAGACAATATGAGTGGGTTTTGACCTGTCTTATTTGAGAAAGTAGTTGTGTCATTGATAATATAGTTTCATGGAACAAGTGAAAATGCACTGACTCTGGAGTCAGAGAACCTGTATTCAAATCCCACCTGTGATCTAGAGTAAGTCTTTTAACCTCTTAGCTCATCTGTAAAATAAGAGATTTGGAAATAACAGCCTCTGAATTCCATCCTGGATGTTTTTAAATGTATGTGCCTATGAAATTAGGAGATAACCTAATGTAAAATTCTTCTAAAGTCTCCTAGTTGTGTCTTCATATAACACAATCATTATTTCTCCTGCTTCTAAAGTAAATTTGGGAAAATATATAAGGCTTGGGATAGAACCAAGAACTCAAATGGAATACCTATTAATTTCACAAGCAACAGTCATTTCTGTAAGTAGAGCGATCATTCCCAAATGATGGTGGATAAGCAGCATCATTTTCTCATAGGAATGGATATTGCATTACATTATTCTCGGGTATCAGATATTTGTTTCCATCACAATGGGTAAAGACATTTCAGGAAAAGAAATGAGAAGTTGCACTTAAAATGAATTGCTACTTCATTCTATTGACTATTATAGAGAAAGCCATTTCATAGAGTAGGACCATGGAAATTGGTAGGAATGTAGCACTAGAAGATATTTTACCTAAGTGGCTACAAACTTAAATTGTCTTTCTTTTTTTAGATTGATCTATACTGTGATCATTTAAATCTTTACTTCTTTTCAATACAATTATATATTCATCTAAACAAAAAGACAGAAGAAATCCACCTAAGGAGATCTCAAGTAGTATGATGCAAGCCTGGAAAGTCCCAAGTTGAAGCCCCAAGGTCAGGGGTCTTTAAACTTTTTTTTTTTTTTTACATAGACTCTGCTGGCAGTCTGATAGAACCTCTGGAATTCTTTTCAAAATAGTTTTTAATGCATAAAAATTACTTAGGATTGCAGAGAAAAAAAGATTAGTGAAAATTAAAATGTAATTTATTCCTCATCCAAGTTCATGGACTCTTTGAAATCTACTCATGGATCACAGGTTAAAAAGCCCTGCTCTAGTCCATTTCCCTCCATCCAAATAAGAATCCTCTAAACAATTTTAGATAGAAGTTTGACCTATTTTGTTGTTTAACAAATCCTTAAAGGCTATTTTTAAATGAGTGTTTTTCTTTCACTGCTCAGAAAGGGGGAAAAAAAAACTATCATTTCAGAGGGGATATTGGAATTTCTCCATTCTTTTCATAGGATGAGAGACTAACCTGGTACCCCTTTTTTGACTTAAATATTTCTTTATAATGTAATTGCTAAGACTGCATGTCTCTGTCTCCAAATATAAATACCATTCTGATTTTACTTTAGAATGTGTTATGAATTCATACGAACCCTTTAAAATGAAGTCAATCTAATATGAATGTTGCCTTCCAACTCTAAATTCTGTGAGTCTGGGATTCTTGAATGTAATAACCTATACATGTGAAGTGGTCAAGCATAACACAAAGCATTCACTAACTAGGCACTTTTCTCCAAAGCTCCTACCACTCAATGGGAATAGTTCTGACTATACCTACACTCTGGAGATGTACATCCGGCTTTCTTCTTTCATGTACTTTCTTTTCTTGTGATTTATCATCTGTAACTAAGGCCAGGTCTAGAGGCACATAGTTGAATTGAATGTATCTTAAAAATTAGGTCATTCCAATTCACCACAGGCCATCTATAATGCCTCGTGAGCCTTAGGGATCAAGAAATATTGGTTCTACTGTTAATAATGCTGCCCTGGCAAGTTGCTAAAAATCAGAATAATTTAAGCTTTCTGTAACATTAAACACCTGATTAAATTGAATTTCAGATTTTCTTCCAAAAATTTGAAAAGTGCATTAATGGCTTAGAATAGGGTTTAGGACTTGTTCTGACCTGTTGATCAAGAGATTTTGACTTCTGAAAAGGGGACAGGATATTCTGTTCCTTCTTGACTAGGCAAAACAGTCAAAACAAGATTAGAGATTTAGAGCTAAAAGGAACCTTAGAATTCATCTAGTTCAGGGGTAATTCACCTTCTTTGTGTCATGTATCCTTTTGGCAGTCTGATGAAACCTATGGACCCTTTCTCAGAATGTTTTTAAATGCAAAAAATAAAATACAGCATTGCAAAGGAAATAGTCTATTGAAATAAAGGTGTATTTTTCCCATAAAGGTTTGTGAACTGTCACCCCTCCCCCCCCAAAAAAAAACATCTGCCTATGGGCATTTCAGGGTATGAAGACCACAGTTTAAGAATTCCTGATCTAGTCTAATCCCCTCATTTTATAGATAGGTAACCTGTGTCCCCAGAGGTTAAATAACCTGCCCAATGTCACTTTAAAAATGGCAAATGGGTGATCAAGGTTCAAACTCGGGACTTACAACTCCAAGCTCAATGCTTTTTTTTTTCACTCTCTGATGCTGCCTCCCTTTTATCTTTTCAGCCAAGATAAAAAGGTTTTTAAATACCCATGTAATCAAATCTCAGTAACTGGAGGGGTAGAAGTAAAAAATAATCAAGCCAGTTACATTAATTTTCTGAATCAAAATGTTGCCCACAGAGTCATGATGGAATTTTCATGTAACAGAAAGGTTTGTATGTTTTTTAGTTTCATAATCAGCCCAAGATAGCTCTTATGACTTTTTTCATTTGACCCATTTGAACACCAACAAATTTTCTGCAATTAGGATCTTATATAATATTTGCTGGGGGGGGGGGGAGGGAGGGACAGCTAGGTGGCACAATGACACTGATCCTGGAGTCAGGAGCACCTGAATTCACATCCAGCCTCGAACATTTATCAGCTATGTGACCCTGGGCAAGTCACTTAACCCCAACTGCCTCCAAAAACTCAAAAAACATTATTTGCTAGTTTTGTTTCATCTTATTCTTTATATTCTCTCTCCTCTAGGCAAATTAGCCTGTTTGTAGTTCCTTATGTATAACAATCTATCTCCTACCTTTATACCTTTTCATAAATAGTCTCCCATGCCTGGAGAATAGTCCCAGGCTCCCCTTCACCTTTTCCTCCTATGGTCCCTAGATTCTTATGGAGCAGAGCTCAGTAGTTAAATCTTGCATGAATTATTGTTCTGATTTCTCACTGCCATTGCCAATTGTGATTACTCTCTCCCCATCTAAATTACCTTCTATTACTATGCATATATTATGGGAATGTGAAGATCTCCCCTGCCCCTAGGCCCTTTGCTTAAGTGGCTTAAGTGACTCTGAGAACCTTCCCGGATTTGAAAGTATACTCTGTCCCCTAATAGGCTGAATGTGGTCACATGGAGCCTGTGGCGGGAGGCTTGTTTTTCAGGAATGCTCATGCCTTATTACTTTGTGATTGGGCAGTGGATCAAGAGTGCTGTGACATTCTCTGATCCAGGAGAAGGCTATGTATACTGCTGATGTGAGGTTTTGCTTTGGGGCTCACTTTGAGAAGAGTTATGTGATTTGGCCAGACAAGACTCTGAGAAGCCATTGAGCCCTCTGGCTTTGAAAAACCCAGATGTTGGTGCTTCCCTCTCTGGTAACTGAATAGGTATGGATGTAATGGTCAGACGGTTGGAAGCCTGTTTG
>CM053586.1:114778078-114813273 GCA_028646515.1 Pseudochirops corinnae | reverse complement strand
CTTGTATTCTCTGAAGTTCAGAGTGCTGACTTTTCCCCCCTGAACTAGGTAAATGATATATGTTTGATTGATTAAGGTAAGATTGTTAACCCATTTTGAGTTGCTTTCCTTTAGAAAAGCAGATCTAAGAACCTGTGCTAGCAGCCATCCTGGGCATGCTAGGGTGCTTGCTGATACAGTATATACTTTGCATTTTCTGACTTGTGTAGAGTGTTATATCCCTGTGGTAGAATGTAGCATGCCCCTTGAAGGTAAGAAGAATTTTGCTTTTGTATTTATAGCTCCAGCCCTAACACAATGCCGGACAAGTATTAGATGCTTAATAAATATTTGTTGTGTCGACATGCCTACTATGTGAAAGCTGCTGACCAAATCAACAAAGACAGATTTGTACGTGTAGACACAGCCATTAATGGCCTAAATAGCAAAGACTTTCAAATGAGCATCTTATAATTCCTTTTTAGTGGCATAATTTAGGTCAATTAATGAAAAAAACAGTTCATCAGTTCATAACCAAGCCACTGATGCCAAATCCCAAATGTTGTGGATAAAGAGCTAATGTTGGAACCAGGAACACCAGAGTTCAAATCCTGACTCTAACACAGACTGACTGTGTGACCCTGAGCAAGTCACTTGACTCTCTACATTCTCAGCAACTCCCTTAGACAAAAACAAAAACAAAACTGCAGAGAAGGTCAAGCTGAATTGGTAGAATGGATTTTCTCGATAAAAGTTTCCTACACTAGTAAAATCACAGGTTCAGTCTGTCTCCATATGCCCAATTAAAAGGAAACAGGCAGTTGGTCCTTGATACACAACACTGAGTCATTCAGATCACCCTCTTAATTGCTATTATTTAATAGAACTCAAAATTCCCTGCGGCTCATGCAAGACATTACAGAAAAGTCAAGCATATGATAGTAAGAGAGAACAACAGTAACATAAAGGTCTCAAAAATAAAATAAATATTTAAGAGACTAAAACCACAAAAGTGACAACCTAAGGTCAAAGAACTAACATTTTGAAGGTCATTTTATCTCATTAATTTGAGTAGTAGCTTCAAGTCATTTTAAAAATTTACTTTATCTATAAAATATATGTTTTCATTAAATGCATCATTAATTTTATGACCCTTGCAATCAATCTTTTCCCCCTCTTAAACATAAAAAACAAATAAAACATAGAAACATTTATACTGATGAGCTTTGTTGCTATGTGTGTTGTGTATTTGTATGTGATGGCTCAAAGGAAAGAGAATTAAGAATGATTTTATCGTAAAGCTCATATTCTGGTCTGAACTGAAATAATTGAGAAAAGTTTAGAGAGTTTGTACAAAAATGCAGAAAATATGGAATGCCCCTAGCCTAAAGGTGTGGAAGTAATGTCCTTTTGTAAACCAAAATACCATTTAAAATAGTTTATTTTTCATGAGGAAGTTTTTGACCACAGTGCATTCAGTCAGCCATGATAAAAAGGTTTTTAAACACCCATGTAATCAAATCTCAGTAACTGGAAATCTATTAGAATTCAGATAGGAACGAAGCTAACATTTGACTCTTAAAATATGCAAGAGACTAAAGAAGGTTTACTAAACAAAGTAACAGTGTAAACAGAATTAGAAACATGATTACCGAATAAAGAGAACAACCTGTTTTAAACACTTTACAATCACTTATGTGACAAAAAGGAAAATATTACCAGAGAGTGATATAGTTGTCAAAAAGAAAAAAAAGGCTAAAATAATCTCATACTATTTTATAAGAGAGAGGTCATAATCTGATTGTATTCTGCACTAGACAGACACCTTCTAAAAGACTGTATTCAGTTGTAGGCACGATATTTGAGGAAGGACACATAAGGTAGTGCATGTCCTGAGCAAGGCAACCCATGTGAGATAGAATTCCTGCTTAATGGGGATAAACAGAAAAAATTCACACATAGGTTGGACAGTATTTAGGAGACAAGATAAAAAATTTCTTTGAATACTTGGAGGACTAGCATGGGAAAGAGACATTAGTCTGATGGGTCAAAAGTAAAAGAGACTGCCTTGGAGAAGTAGTAGACCCCCTTCACTGGAGATCTCCATGTAGAGGATGGATGCTCACTTGTCAGACATAGTGGGGATTTCTACTCCAGTATGGCTTGGACTAGATGATCTGAAGATCTATTCCACTTCTAAGAATCTGTGATTCTCTAAATTGAAACTAAAATTGTTTAATCTAAAGCTGTGAGATACTGAAAAACAAATTATTCTTACCTATTTGGTAAAGCATAGACCCCACTACACAATTGGGGAGGAAGGGGGTGTTTGTTTTTGATCCATTGGCCTACTAAGTAATTTGTACTATAAGAATGCAACAAACATTAAAATGTTATTGTGCCAAAAAATGACAAATGAGGAACTCAGAAAAAATTAGGGAGACTTAATTGAACAGTAAGCAAATACACTACAACTTACACTATGATTGCAATAATATAAACAAAAAGGAAAATGAAATTGCTCCATAAGTTACATAATTATCATGACATCTTAGACCTGGAGGAATAATGAGGAAACACATAATTCTTTTTAGAGAAACAGAGTCTATGGATATGGAATATTGCATAAACTGTCAAATGTGTTTGCTATCAATCAGTCAGTCAACTAGCAGTTATTACACACTTACTGTGTGGCAGGGAAAATATAGTTCCTGCCTTCAAGGAACTTACATTCTATCAAGAAAGACAACACATAGAAATAACTTGCTGTAATGTCAAGCAAACCCAACTTCCAAGGTTCAGATTACCAGCATAGCAAACTGCATTTATTCAGCAAACATTCACAGAACAGAGAAAGTAAAAATACAGTGTAACTCATTCACTTAGCAAGTAAGTTCTCAATTCAATTGCAAAGTACCAAGGTCCAGATATCCCACCCCTGAATCAGTAGTCAAAGTAGCCCACTCCTGGGCAGAACATTCATTTAGTCTCTTCTCAAATGGAGAATAGTTTCCAATCGCAAAGTACATTCATTTAGTCAATCACAGAGCACAAAAAGGCCAAAGGTTTCCCACCCCTGGACACTACTGAATTACAATACCATCCATTAACACCAAGCACTTTCTCAAAAGGGGCAGGAGAGCAGGAAAGGCCATCCACCCTTAAGTTACAACAAGGTTAAAATATCATCTCAGCATTGAAAACCCAAGGAAAGGGCCTTCTTTCATCTTCACTTGAGGCAAGCCCTCAGCAATCTCAGTTCCTGGGGAGACAAGGCTCAACAAAGCCATAGCCAGTGTCCTCATCAAGTCACTCTCTACCTGTAGAACAGTCCCAGAACCCCTGAAAACATCAGCAAGGCCCTCTTCCAGGATTTCTGTAAACATACTACAAAAAGATCCTCCTTCAGGGCTTCTGAACCAATGGCAAGGCTCCAGAGCCTCTACAACAGAAGCACTGTCCTTCACCAGCAGGTGAAACTGGCAAAACAATGTCAAAACAGACAAACAAAATACTAGCATCACAGCCATGTCTCCTCAGTTCTCAGCAGCTCCGGGTGGCAGTTCTCAAAAGTCCTGGGCAGCTCCAACGGGCTCTCAGCAGTCTTTCTCTCAGCAACTCAGGCTCCACAATACTGGATACTGCTCTCCCAAAGTCCTTCTGGCCTTCTCTAGGCTTGGGCCTCTCTCCCAATTCGCAGCTCCTCCCAGTTGAGCCCTCTCTCTTCACATCAACAAGTCCATCTCACAAGTGGGATTGACAAGCTCTGGGTTTTAACACTCAACCCAAAAACCAAGCCAATACAGGGGCATCTCCAAATTCCATTACCATTACACTTGCAACGGGGGGCTGGGAGGTGTGGTGAAGGAGGGAGGAAGATAAAGAGAGGAGAGTAAGATAATGTAGAAAGGGGCAAGTACATGAAGTACTTTAAATACCAAATAAATGATTTTATATTTGATCCTGAAGGTAAGAGAGATACACTGGATCATCACCAAACTCCAGGATGACATGGTCAGACCCAGTGGTGTCAAACTCAAATAGAAATGGGACCATTTAACAATACATAAGGATCCACACATGCTACATATTAACTTAGAAAAACACATATAAACATCATCTGTGTTCTACTGTATTTTTATTTAGTTTGTTAAATATTTTCCAATCACTTTTTAATCTGGTTCAGGTAGCTGGGGAGTATTGCAGAACATGTGCAGCCTGCAGATTGCATGCTTGACACCTCCAGTCAGACCTGTACTATAGAAAACTGACCATAGCAGTTGTTTTGGTGGTAGATCGGAATTGGTGGAGATTTGAGGAAGGGAAGCCAGTTAGAAGGCTATTTTAGTAGTCCAGGAAGGAGGTAATGGGGACCTGAATTAAGTTGTAGCTACATAAATGGAGATAAGGGAATTTACAATAGAAACACAAAAGTTGGAATGACGACACTTGGCAATGGATGAGTGGGTTGAGTGAGAGTGAGAAATTGAGTATGATACCAAGGTTTTGAGTCTGAGTGTCTGGGAGGGGAAGTAACCTCAACAGCAAGAGGGAAGTTCAGAAGAGGGAAGATTTATGGGTAAAAAGAATGAGTTCTATTTTGAACACATTGAGATTGAAATTCTTGTGGGATATCTAGATCACTATGTCCAAGAGGCAGTAGAAGATATGTGAGTGTAACTCAGCAAAAATACTAGATCTGGATATATAGATCTGCATATAATCTTCGTTGAGACAATTTTTGAATCCCTAGAAACTTATGAGATCACCAACTGAGATAGTTGAACAAAAAGAAAAGAGGGTCCAGGATATCATGGCTGAGGAACCAGCAAAGAAGAGTGAGAAGGAACAGATGGACAGATAGCAGAGAACCAGCATAACAGACTATCATAAAAGCCTAAAAAGAAGAAAGTATCCAGAATGTGGAGGGTTCCTCCTACCCACACACACTTCCAGGTACATGCTGCCAATTTCTAGAAGACACCTCAGTTTAGTCCCCAATGGTATAGAGCCACTAAGAATGTTCTATTGGTTCGTTTTGCCTGACTGTTATTTATTTTAAAATCGTGGGTGAGGGAAGTAAAGGCATGGTATTATATCTGTGACAATTATACCTGTGCGAACCAAATGGCAGGGGATAAGTAGGTGGTATAGTGGATGGAACACTAGACTGGGACTCAAGAAACACTTGAGTTTGAATTTTGCCTCAGACACTAGCTGTGTGAACCTGAGCAAGTATCTTAAGTCCTCAGCCTCAGTTTCCTTATCTGTAAAATAAAGATAATAACAGCACATACCTAACATTGTTTTTGTGAGGCTCAAATGAAATAACATATACTCTGCAAACCTTAAAGTACTAAATAATTGATAGCTATTTAAAAAACCCCAAATGGCGTAAAAAAAAATAGGGACTTCCTGTACTTATATAAGAATAACAGACATTTCTCATAAGAAACAGTAAATATGAAGAACTTAGAAAAACTTGGAATTCAGAAAAGAATCCACCAAGAAAATGTATAAACAAATCCAGAACAAAGTAAGCAGAACCAGGAGAATAATTTTCAGACTTACTATAATTTTTCAAAGGAAAACAACATTGAAAGGCATAAAAAACCAGTAATGATTTTGTTGGGGAAGTATGCCTTCCCCCTCTCAGGGGAGAAATGGGGAACAAAAGGTAGAGAATGAGGGATACATCTTTAGATATGGCTAATGTCTTCATTTGTTGGCCTTAACTGCACTTCTTTGTTACGAGAGAAGATTTATTAGGATAGTGGGAAGAGACTTGGAAGTGACAATAGTATTAAAAAAATGAAGTCATTAACTAATCACAATCCAGACAGCTCAACCTTGCCCAAGATGCAGGATGATTCTGATTAATGTTAGGGAGGTAATATACTAGCTCTATCTTATTTTCTTGTGCTCAGGAAAATAAAAGAATCTCAAACTGTTATAAATGCATCGGCTTGTAGTAAGCTGACCCTCAGGTCACTTTTAATATACAAATTATGAGTACATGATAAAGTTGAACACAGGAGTAAGAAAAGTTCTTTGGTGTAAGGGGTACATATATATTATCGATATATACATATATACATATATATCGATATATTCATCAACCTTTCTAGATTTTCCTGTCTCTAATATGTTCCCTTTCCTCTCTCTCTGGGACAAAAAAACTAATCTAGCCCCCACTTCCATGGCTGTGCTCTTTGTAAAAGAAGAGTCCTTATCTACAGAGCTAGTAATCTGTGGGTGACTGAATACAAGGATAAACCAGGAATGAGAGAAATTTTAGCATAAAATTGTGAGGATAGCATTAGAACTTAAATCTATCTTAATGGAAGATAATGTTTATATAACCTGGTGCTCTCCCAGTTATACTGCAAAGCATGAATTGGAGGGCGGAGAGAGATAAGATTTGTCTATATCATCCAAGTTTAGCTATCAATCCTCTCAAAATCAAAATTAACAACTTTTCTCCAATAGAAAACATTCTCTACTGAGCCAGAAGGAAGAAATAAAGCCTTAGTTGACTCCTCCTGCTCTCTGCAGGACATCATTTCTCTTCCTTCTGTAGATTTATTGTTATTTCAGGTAGTAATAGGCAAGGGAGGAAATGCCTTCTTTCAACTAGCCTTTATCACTGCAAAAATCCCTCTAGGTAAAATCCCATATCCCAAGATGACTGCTGCACAAACTTGTAGAATCTGAAAAATCATTTCTATTCGGTTCAATTCAATAAGGACAAAACACAAACAGGAGCTCAAAGAGAATAAACACCAGCACTGTACCTCTGTAATCTTCAAATACAAACATCTCTTCAATGCTTATTTGATCTCATAACCATAGCTTGAAAAAATAAAAGTAAACATAGCACTGGAACTCATGAGCAACGGTTAGGAGGAAATTCCAACCTACAAAGCACCTCAGGCCTGTAGTAGCTTTCTGGGAGGAGGTTGATGAGAAGAACCTAGGGGCTACCTTCATATTATGCCCTAGCTTAAATTACTGTCCACCATCTTTCAGGATTATTTAAACCCCACACTTTTTTTTCACGAGGTTCATGTCTTCAATGCACCTTTTCCAAATGTCCCAAACCACAGTGATTTCTCCATCCTCTAAATATATGTAAAACTTATATATTTAACTACTTTGGATCTCATCATATCCTGCCTTGGATTATTATTGGTCTTTTATGCATCTGCCTTAAAACATTATTGAGGAGAAGGCTTTGAACCTATAGTACAGGCAATTTTTAGATGAAGAAATTTTCTCTGCCAGGTCAGGTCGGCACCTTCCCTGCAACTTTTAATTTCACCAAGTACAGCACTAGAGCACTAAGGAGGGTATGACTTTCCCAGGGTCACAAAGGTTCAGAGGCAGGATTTTAACCCAGTTCTTTCTGACTTTGAGGTCAGTTCCTTGTCTACCATAGTATATAAGTACTTGTGAAGTGCTTTTGCTCACCCACTTGGTGGTAAACTCTTGAGGGCACTGATCATTTGCTAGGATTATCAAATATTAGAACTGGGATATGCTTTACAAACTATTTGTATCAATTTTTCAACCAATGCAGGAATCTCTTTAAAGCTGCTCTAAGAAATGCTCACATAGTTTGTCCTTAAGTGCTTCCAGTAAAATACCTTGTAACAAAGAAGTGAAGTTAAGCCAAACAAAAATGCCTTTATAACACCACCTACATCACTGATAAGTGCTTTTAATTGTTGGAAATATCAGGAAAAGCCAGTACTATTTTAAAAAAAATACAGGAATAAAAATCATAAAAGAAAATTTTGAAAAGGAAAAGAAGAGGAAAGGGGGAGTTAAGGGAAAGGGACAAGAAAAGAGAAAGGGGAAGGGAAGTAACTAGACTTGAACTCCAGACATGTTTTGATCAGGGAAGAATATAGCATTACTATCTTCTAACTCCCCTCGACAAGATATTTCTATTAATGTAACTGAAAGAGCTCATTACGTATTGTTTTGGTTTTGTTTCTATATTTACACTTCAGATTCTTCTTGAAGTTACAATCCATTAAAATCTATCTTTTTTCACTTGAACTGTTGACTAGTCATATAATCTCTTGTATTTGTGTGGTCATTTGGAGTCAGGAAGACCTTGGTTTGAGTCCTGCTTCAGATACTCAGCAGCTGGGAGGTCCCAGTAAAGTTGACCTCTTTCAGCCTCGCTTTCCTCATCTGTAAAATGGAGGTCACATTTATACTTACTTGACAGGGCTTTTGTGAGGATCTAACTAATTAATGTATATAAAGTGCTTTACAAACCAATAAAGTCTATATAAATGTAATCTATTATTTTATCTCTACTAAATTTCATCTTGTAATCTTCAGCACACTATCCCAGTCTGTCAAGATCTTTTGGGGTCTTGACTCAGTTTTACAGCTAACCTCAAGTTTGTAATATCTACAAAGACCAACTTTGTTTGCTTGATTTATTAGCCTAAGGTCGGTCTGGGAGACTAGGAAGTTCACATAAAGAAACACAGATACATATGCATTCAAATACACACTCAGACGAGTACATATATTCAGACAAGTACATATATTCACCCCTTTTTTTTTTCTTAACATAGTTAGTTGAGGTTGTGTTTCAATATGGCCAGGGCAGGCAAGTATGAATGTCAGTCAGTCAATGAATAAACATCGACTAAACACCTCATCCCTGCCGAGTACTGTGATTAGCACTGGGGATCCTGAGAAAAATAAAAACAATGTCTGCTCTCTAGGTGATGACATGTAAGTATCTAGGTACAAAAGAACTATACACAGAATAAATTGAAAATAATCAACAGAGAGAAACCACTAGAAGTAAGAGGAATTTGGAAAAGGCTTCTTGTAAAAGGTAGGATTTTAGTTGGGATTTGAATGAAGGCAGGGAAGACAGAAGGTAAAGATGAGGAGGGAAAGCACCCCAGGCATAGGGGAGAGTTATTGAAAATGCTAGGATTAGGATAAGTGGGGTTTTTTGGGGGGGGGGCTGGAGTTTGTTGTTGGTTTTGTTGTTGTTTTGCTTTTTTGGAGGGGGGAAGGCAGGGCAGTTGGGGTTAAGTGACTTGCCCAAGGTCACATGGCTAGTAAATGTTAAATGCCTGGGTCTGGATTTGAACTCAGGTCCTTCTGACTCCAGGTCAGTGTTCTATTCACTGTACCACCTAGCCTAGCCACTAGGATAAGTGTTTTATTCAAAGAAAAGCAAGGAAGCCATTGTCACTGGATCACAGAGTAAATAACAGAGTAGATAAGTGGAAGATGTACTTCTTTCTTGTTTGAAGTTTTCCCCATATTTCTTCATGCACTCTACATAACTCAAGTATCCTATTTCTCCTTATTCCATACTAAAAAGGCAAAGTCAGGTGAAGGCATGAGCACTGAGTTGAAAAACAATATTGTACCATGTTTTTGTTCAGATTCCTTGTGTTTAAGTTTTCCATCTGCCAAATCGGGCTAATTATATTTGGTACCTTTGAGAGCTTCAAATGACAATGGTAGGGAGGAGGAGAAGGCTTTATCTGTATGAATTAGTAAACCAAATTCTCCAGACAGTTGCCAACTTCTACTTTCAGCTTGTTAGGAAACCTCAAAACTGGGCCATCACTTCAGTCTGTTAAATTTGGACAAGATATTGAGGATCCCTTACTTAGTAGTACTCTTCTGAATGAGTACTCTAGAGATTTATTTGAAGCACATAAAGCCTTAGTTGTGAAGTCCTTTCATGCCGATGTCTGGGCTGAATCCGTTCCAGTCTACCGTATGCTCAAAACAGATTGAAAAAACAAACCTGAAATAATGATGGGAGATTTCTAACTTCTACTTTCTAAGAGAAATTGTGGTACCCTATGAATTTGTTTTCACAGTTTAAAATTCTTGAGCTTTACTAAAATAGAAAATTTTTTGGATTTTTGGAAAGCAGGATGGTATATAGCAGAATGAATGCTTGATTGGAATCAAAAGATGTATGTTCAAATCCCAGCTCTACTGTTTACTACTTGTGTGACTAAACATATTTAGACTTCAATTTTCCTACCTGCAAAATGGAGTTAGACTAGATAAGGCCCATTCCAGTCCTAAATATATAATTCTATGTAGTAGTACTTTGATTTCAATGCCAAAGTAGCCATTGTAATCATTTTAACTATTTCCTTTGTAGATAGCACCCTTCTAGATTATACTTGGATATTTTGATTAATCTGTGATCTCTTCCATATGAGTCCTCTCTCTAGCAGAGAACATCCCAACCCATCTATACCTCATCTTATGTAAAGTGTGTCCATGTTTACTGATAAGTTGTGCATTAGGAGAGAGGAAATCCACCCAAGGCTAGGAACCTTCCTCTAGTTGTCTTGATAGTACAATGATGCAAATGGAGTATGCTAGTTATTTCTTCCTCTTACTTCATGAATGTCCACTTTTCAAAATGCTCATCTCTCTCTCTCTCTCTCTCTCTCTCTCTCTCTCTCTCTCTCTCTCTCTCTCTCTCTCTCTCTCTCTAGTTATAGCCTGCAGAGTGGCCATATCCAGGTCAACTGTCTTGGCAGATAGGCTAAACTAGGTTGAATGTAGCTGATAAGCCTCAAGCTCATCTATGAGTTAGCAGGATATCTACCCCAAGCATGTGAGACTGGCCCCAGTGAAATGGGTGAACAGGAACAATTTGTTCCAATGGCCATGTAGGCAGCTGAAGCAGGAGCTGTGTAGCATTTAAAGTTTAATCAAACGATGAAGACACCAAGGTCATTCCCTACATCCTGGACCACTGCCAGTCATCTTGATTTTTGTCTTGTCACTTGACTTTGATGACTCTAGAAGAGAAGGGGAGGCTGATGACTTTGTGAAAGTCTGCCTTACTTAAATCCAATTCTCACACAAATTAAGACATCATCCTCTGATGTCATTGGTCTTCTTTGGAAGCGAAGGGCAAACAATATCTGTCTTGAATAATATCCTAGACACCATTTTTCCTGCCAGATCTTTGTTGATAACATGATGCAGCCTGTTCAAACCCAAGGGTCCCCTTCGGCTGCCTCTTGGCTGACCTACCACTTTAGAGAGTTTTTGTTCATTTGTTCATTTCCTATGAAGTTAGCATGAACTCTTTTAAGTGCTTTTAGATTTCACTTGGAAAAAGAAGGGAAGGGAAGGGAAGGGAAAGGAAGGGAAGGGAAGGGAAGGGAAGGGAAGGGAAGGGAAGGGAAGGGAAGGGAAGGGAAGGGAAGGGAAGGGAAGGGAAGGGAAGGGAAGGGAAAGGAAGGGAAGGGAAGGGAAGGGAATCATTGGCATGTTATGGGAATTGATACAATCAATATATGTCATATGAAAAAAAGAAATATCTGAAGGACTTTATCAACCATAAGGATCTTTCTTCCATTTTAACTCTGCTCTGGGCTGCCTCCATGATAACACTGATTATCTTTGGGAATCATCTATTTCCAAGTCTTAAGGTTTACTGGATAATATTAATGAGAAAATCATCAAAGTTATCTGTGTTGATACATGTTTCAAAGACTCTGATAAGATTTTAATATATTCATGGAATATATTACATGGCCTTAAAAACAAGATTTGTTCTACTGTGTTTAAATACTCCAACAGGTCTGTGATCTCATCAATTTAAGAATTTCAACCAACAATGCAGATTGCAACTCATCCATGCCTGCCTAATCTACATACCTCTTGTTCATATTCTCTCAAAAGTTTGCCACAGGTGGTCCAGCTAATATATTGGGGGACTTCCTGCTTTCTCCTGATACCAAAAGGGTAGCTGCAAAGCACTCAACTCTCTGATTCTGACCACACAACAATCCCCATGTTGCCTTCCTATCATTCAATTCCTTAATTACATTCGTTATTCCTCTCTTTATTTGCCTTACTCCACTATGTCCAACAACTTTTAAAGTGAAATGACAAACAGAGAAGATACCATGTTCTCTTTAGCATGGTGACAATTTTTGTAACCATAAAGAAGTGTCCTACTGAAAAATGCAAAAATGTTGTTCACGAAAGTCTCTGTGTTCCTTTCTCGAGATTGCCATCAATGTCTGCAGATTATTCATATAAATATTTTGTAGAGTTAAACTAGGCATATGAGTCAGTAGTTATTGATATTCTATTAAACAATTATTTTCATTTATAATAGGGTCTATGTTTTTTTCTACCTCCTCTTTCAGATGTCTTGAGAACTAAAGCCAATACTCTTAGAATTATGTTGACTTCCTCATGGATTAACTCTATGTATGCTTTATCTGGTCCAACATTTTTCCCTAGCTGTGTATGTTATGTGAGTTCATGAGTATGTGTGTGTATGTGTATATGTGTGTATGTGAGTGTGCATGTGTGTGTGTGATCTCTACTTCCTCATGAATTATATCAGAAACTATGTTGTTAGAATCCAGTTATGGTGATTTTACTGTAATTTGTGTATAATTTATGTCATAGGTCTTTCCATTTTTTTTCTTCTCTTCTTTCTATCTTTATTCTTAGGTGCTTTAATTGTTTTTTTTTTTAACCAAGATTTCTGTTCACTTATTTTTTTCCCTTCACTGTTTCTTACTATTTTATAAAGTGATATTACTCACAATCTTCCACCATCTTCTTCCAAAACATTTTACAAATGAAGTTTGGAGTTGACTCTGTTGTGTACTACATGTTCTTATTTTTATTTTTGCCACGTGTTCATTATTTATTCTATCTTTTTCTTTAACAAGATTATGACTTGACTATATAAAGATGACTAATTAGGAAAAAATGCTACACTAGTAATATTTTCTATTTGTTAGAATAGCTTGTTTCTTTTTTATGGTGTCATTTCACACTCAAACTGCCCAGCACACTTGAATCTTTTTTTTGAGAAAGTATTCATGGTGTATAGGTTTAGAGATTCCATGTAATCCATAAGACTTTGGTAGCTTTCATTTCTTAATCCTAAATCTTGTTTTCCAGAATTTATTTTGCCATTCTCCCTATGTCTACCTTCATTTAAAAAAAAAAACAACAGAATATTGGAAAATGACAAGATTGTAGAATTTTTCTCTTTTCTCATCTCTCATAACAGATGTTAACACATGTTTCAATGATCTTCTTTGTTGTCTTTTTGCAAATATTTGTCATGAACTCTTTAATACAGAGTGACAAAGTGTTCATAAATGATGCTTTCTTATAGTTTTTAGGCAGTTGTTTCTGTAGTGCTGAAGAAATGTCTGTACTTTCAGCCCCCTGGTGCCATGGAGTCAGAGTCCCAGGGACTCTACCTTAGTTACAGCTCTGATTTCCCAGTACCTCACCCCACATCTCCTTCCTACTTCCTCCTCCCTCCTCTTTTAAATAAGTCTCTGTATCCAGGTTTTCAGCGTGTTCACATTGGCCTGTTTCTTGTCATCAAAGAAGAAAGTAATCTGATAAATTAATTCACATTCAGGGTTCTGTTATTTTTTTTTTCCTCAAAGAGGAAATTATTCTTTTAAAAATGTGCTCCAAAAATTCAATAGTTATGGCTATGTAATGATAAATGTCCTTCTTCTGCACACAGTTTTACTCCCAGCACCTATATGAGGAGGGTAATTTCAGAGAGTGGTCTTCTCAATATCCCTCAAATCAGATTACATGGGAAACAACCTCTTCTACTTACATATATGTCTGGCACAATAAACTCTTGCAGACATGGAAGTAAATATAGAATGATATTTAACAAGAATGAAAACACCTGCAAAAAAAAATAATAGTGGAAGAGAAAGAGATGATCATACAAGGGTTTCTGGTTTATTGAAATTAAGCTTTCCATCATTTACTGAAGAGATGAATTATAAGCAGAATTTTAAAAAGAAAGGTTTAAAGGCTACAACCACACCCATTGCTTCTGTAAGTTATCCCAATGAAGACTAGAATTTTCAGCATGGTTTAGGAAGCCTATTATCAATGGGAACAGAGATTAATTTATATACTTTCCCAATTATAATTAATGATAACTGCATCTCTTTTATTTTCTGATACTGTCTGCTGTAAAGAAGTTTCGAATAATTTTAATAAGAGTGACCGACAATAAAAGATAGTATCATTCAGGCCCCCTTTTAAATCTTCCAATTAGAAAAGTCTTTCTAAATTGCACCTTGATACATCAAAACTTTCCCATTTTTATTCTCTTTGCTTTTCTTTGTCCATGTTTATGACATCTCTTTGCTGAAGGCATGACAAATAACACTTTACTATCTTTGTATACTATATTACACAAAATGTAATATAAAATAGGATTAAAATTCAAACTTCAGAAAACATTTTAGGTTTTTGCACATGCACTATTAACATCTAAAGCTTGATTTCATATATTTTGGTAAGAAGAGGGTGATTTTGAAAATATATTTGAATTCTGATTCTTAACTTTATAAATTTTATGGACACTTACAACTATCCATTGTATAGTTTGTGGGCATCTTAATGTGATAGTATTCCACAAATATGTACATATGAAATGAAAGAAGTAAAGTTATTTCCCGTTAGATCTCAGAATTCCCTAAAATCTTGGTTTAAACAAATTTGACCAAAACATTGATACTATATCTTTACATGTTCAAAATGTACATTATTACTTGAAAGGTATCTTGTCAAGAAGGCACACATGCATAATTGTAAATTCAACAACACAAATATCCTGAAATCTTTTGAGTGAAGTGATATAAGTAATTGTATAATAAAGGTGGTACTATATAATCAAAAGTGATATTAAATGTAATAAAATATAAAGTTAAAAATTCATTTTCTTTTTTCTTTGGAAAAACGTCATTAATGATGTATGATTTATAATACCTACCTAAACTTCCTGAAGTTCACACAGTATCCTATTGACACAATATGTGTTATTCAGTCTCCACTGATTTCAATTTCTTTTCTTTTTACATCATTAAGGCCTAAAAATGTAGCTCTTAAATAGCTTCATTTATTTACTTAGGCACCACTGCTTCAAAATTCTCATGTGCTAAAAAGAGTGGGAGAATTAAATGAGGCATCATGGTGCTATACATAATGGTAAAGCATATTTATGATACATCTACTATGTTCAGAATCCTGAGCTAGGCACTGCGACCATAGAAAGTTTAAATGAGTTATTTAAACTGCCCAAAGTGGAACTGATAATCTAGAAGGGAGAAAAGATGGCAAAATACCTAAAATGTTTCAAACACATAGGAGAAAGTTTAGAGCAAGAAGGCAGCTTGAAGGTCATCTAATTCAATTTCCTCCTAGCACTTTATTAATGAGGAAACTGAGACCCAAAGAGGTTTAAGTGGCTTGTCCAAGATCAAAGTGGCAAATTCGGCAATCAAACCCAGGTCCTCTGATACCGTATTTAAGACTCTCTCCACTGTACTATTCTTCTTCAATAAGGAGGCTTCAGTGGGGAAGGAAATTAAATTAAAAAATATATATATGCATATATCTCCTTTTTAAAATAGCCGTAATTCTACCAGTATAAGCAATTCCTCCTGAGAAACACACAAATGTATGTTTACACAACATATATATGTCTATATTGCATATAAGGGACAAATTGGAGGCTTGGGGATAGAAAGCTGGGCCTAGAGTCAGAAAGACTCATCTTTCTGAGTTCAAATCTGACCCCAAATATTTTATGACTATGTTACCCTAGTCAAGTCACTTAATCCTATTTACCTCTATTTCCTCATCTTTAAAATGAGCTGGATAAGGAAATGACAAACCACTCCAGTATCTTTGCCAAGAAAACCTCAAACGCAGTCACAAGGCATCAGACATGACTGAAATGACTGAATAAATTATATATACACACATATGTATATACATATACACATACACATAAGCATGTATTTTTTCATCTATATTTTATGTGCTATGTGTGTATATGTTATAGCCCAGGGGTGGAGAACCTGCAGCCTTGAAGCCACATGTGGCCATCTAGATCTTCAAGTACAGCCCTTTGACGGAATCCAAACGTCAAAGGATTTGCTCTGGGAAGTTTGGATTCAGTCAAAGGGACACATTTGAGGATCTAGAGGGCCACATGTGACCTTGAGGCTTCAGGATCTCCACCTCTGTTATAGCTCAAAAACTATACAACTATGTATTATTTGTCTATATGTATAAATATGTACATACATATACATAATGTATTTGCAAATATATTAAAATATATTTGTATCATGGTGATTTTCTTTTTTTTAAAGGGGATATAAAAAAGGGGAAATTCCAAAAATCAAAATGACATATGAAAAAACCTTTTCAGAAAATTGCATCATTAGAAAATGATATAATTTTAGGGCATTCTCCCCTAGGATTGTAGTTTCTTCAGCTACGGCTCAGTCTTAAATTAAGCATGGAGAGGAAAACTGCCTTTCTTTATACCCTTCTCCCACAAAAAAAAAATTACATTGGGATGTGCAGAGTTTCTGAACAATTGATTCAGAACCAATTTGTAGAAAACAAATGCTATCCCACTACTTAAATCAGAAAACTCTCTCCATGTACTTTTGTCTAGACAGTCTATACCACTGGAATATAATGTATTTGCTGGCCCTCAAGTGATTTATTAAATGCCAAATCCATACAACACAGGCACTAAAGCTTAAAGAATGGGAAAAACAGCATGCCCAATGGACTTGTAATGGCTTATTTAGATTATGTTAGCAGCTAGTTGTATACACTCTCAGTAAATAATACGCACCAATCAAAGAAGTTTCATTCAGATATAGGTTTGAAAAAAATATCCACTGTATGGAGAAATTCACACAGTTGTGGTTAGTAGCATGGAAAAGGTACCCTTGAGATGTATAGAAGAATTCCGTATCAGCAGAACAGAGCTGAATGCCTGTTTTCTACAAAAATTTAAAGTAAATTAATTCAACCCATAACCTATGCTAACATACACTTGAAAAAGTATTAAAGCTTTGCTCCAAACCAGAAATAGAGGGGTTTTTTTCCTACTTGGCAGGGAATTGTATATTTTCACTATATACATTTTACAAAGAAAGGCAACCAGTTTCTAGTGAACTTGACTAATTCTTTTGCTTACTATGAATACTCCCATTCAAAGGAAATGTCTTCTCATGAATTCTATCAAATGCATGTAAATAAAAGAGTTCTGGGAATATAGGAATGTAGTAGGAAATGAGGGGGAAAAAGCTGAAAGTTAGAAAACACAGCTAGATAATGAAAAAATCCCTCACTCACAAATACCCTGAAATAGTTTTCAGTATTCTCTTGATGGAGAGGGATGATTGTTAGGTGATTTTTAACAGATTCATTCGGTAACAATGAAAAGTTTCAAGTATAACTTTGTGAATCATAAGATGTTTTAACCTAGAACAATAACTGTGTCCTGAACCCATTAAAGGCTTATGAATGAATTGATGAATGAATGAATGAATGAATGATAAATGATTGAACAAATGATATCCATGAAACTAATCATGACATTTCAGCAATGAAACTGAAGTTTATAGCTGTTGTCGACTACTACTAATTTACAATTCCTACCAGTAAATAAAGGCAATATGAATATAGTTGTTCAAAATTAGAAAGAGTTGGATTTAAGTCTCTTCTCTAACATGTAATATACACTGATTTTATGACTTTAAGGAAGTCACTTAACTTTGAAGTCTCCTAGGCAACACTCTAGGTTACAAAACAAGTGCTAATATACTCTGGGAGATGGAGTTTCTGCATTGAGATTTCCCTTTATAAATGAAAATCTCAGGTGAGGTCCAAATCTAATCGTTTCACTAAAATTCATTATTGCTTTTTAAAAAAAAATATTTCTTGTACAAAACGAAAATTTATTTATTCTAATTTGGAATATGTTACTTATTAATATTTCAAAAATATTTTATTCTCTAAATGAATATATTCCTTTTGGGGATTTAGAGAATTAAAGAAATCTCTCCCCTAAAGAATATCATTTCCCTAGATTATATGTTTTAGTTTTTAAGTATTTTTACCCAATATTTTCAACAAAATGTTTATCTTAAATACTATCTTAAGTTCTGCTGTTTTTCCCATCCCTGTGAACCTTTCTGAAAGTTGGGTAACTATTGAAAAGACTGGAACATGCTGGCATATGCCTTTTGCACTCCTCTCTCAAAGTTTCCCAATCATACCACAGTCCATTGAACAGTAACCAAGAGCTGGTGGTAAGCAGAAGTAGAACAATTAAGTTTCTGAAACTTACTTAAATCTATAGTTTATTCAAAACTATTTATAAGCCATCATATTCCCTTGAAACAATCTCCTTTTCCATCCAGCTAGAATTAAATATATGACATTATAACTTATATGATAAAAAGATGCTTACTTAGGAGGATAATAATGATGATGGCAGTAATAGTGATGATAGCTAACGTTTATACAGTGCTTAACAATTTGTAAAACACTGCATATTATCTCACTTGATCCTCACAATTCTATGAAGTAAGTGGTACTATTACTACCATTTTATAGATGGAGAAACTGAGGCTAAGAGCAGTTAAGTGCCTTTCACAGGGTTACACAGCTTTTAAATGTCAGAATTTGATCTCAGATCGTCCTAACTTCAAGATCAGCACTCCAGCTGCTACAAAAATGACATAGAATTAAAATAAGCAGCAAATGCTCCATCACCAATTTCCTAAAATTTCGTGCTCCCATTCTCCCAATCTTGAAGCTGGGAGAATTCTTTTCTACTACACAAATTAACTTCTTAGCATGCCAGATATGATGTGAGGATAGTGAACCAACATTACATGTGCTGAGTTTCCCAGGAGCCCTTGGATCACAGCAGTTCCAGTCCATACTCCCAACATCATCAACAAAATCCATATGGGAGCAATGAGATCTTTTCTCTAGAGGACGCTGTTTTTAGGAGCCAGAAACTTAATACACATGGCTCAAGTTCCTCTACCATTTCTCTCCTCTAGCTCTCTGATGCTTCTCTTTCTAGATTCTCCCCTCCCTTGTCTTCTCTTATGAGTTCTACCCCAGTGCTTATCACACCAATAGTGCATGTATCATCCACTGTTTGGTGACATTCTTCTGGTGGATCTCACACATGGATACATCCCTTATATAGAGAAAGTATGAGAAACCATAGAAAGATATCATAAGTGGATAGCCACACATTTCAGGTAGCAACAAGAAAGAAGATCTGGTGGTAGTGACATCAAATTAACTGCCCTAGGTACCAAGGTTTCATAGTAGAATAAAATAAAGTTGTTTGGGTGTTACCTCTTTTGAGTGTCACAGATGACAAATCTATAATCACACTAGTCAACCCTTTGTCATTATTCTATTGACTATCACTATCAAAAGTCTACTTTATTTTAATTTTTCTCCATTGTTAACCTTATCTATACAGAGACACCATTTTTGATTGAATAAAGTCATATTTCTAATAGAATAATTTAGCTAGACAGTAAGGGCTGCTTCATGATGTCAAAGAACTGGATTGGCTGAATTAGACTGATACTGGGAAAAGGTTTGGCTTGACTCATTCCCTATTGATAATTCCTTCCCAGTTAAAATGTATATATGGGAGAAGGAAGGGTGATCCTGGACAATTACTTTCATCCCACTTAAAGCAACAAAATGCTATATCTTAATACCTTAATGGAATGAGAACACATTTCAATTGTCCCATATGGGATCAATGGGATCTTTTCTCTACAGGGTGCTGTTTTTTAGGAGCCAGAAACTTAGTATACATGGGTCAGGTTCCTCTATCATTTCTCTCCTCCAGCTCTCTGATGCTTCTCTTTCTGCATTCTCCCCTCCCTCCTACATCCAACCTCTATTTCTCTTGTGTCCTCCTATGAGTTCTATCCCAGTGCTTACCCCACCAATATCAGGCCTGGAAACCTCTTTCATCAATCCACCAATCATAAGAATTAGATTGTAAAGGAAAAGTCCTTGATCTATTTAGATGTTGTTGCAAGCCATTGGAAAAACTGGAATGACTTTGCTCAGGAAGTCATTTTTAATTTGTTGAGAGACTTAGTAACATATTGTAAGTCTTTAATAAAACAGCAGACCAATTCAAACCCCAAAGAATAAGAAAATCTGGAAGTGTAGTATTAGACACTTCCAGCAAGCCCTGGAAAGAATCACTTGGAGTTAAGGGTGAAGGAAGAATATCAGTCAAAGCCTTAATATTGTTATCCTCCCCTACTCTTAACTGGAGAAGGACCTTGTGAACTCTGAAGGGTGAGATTTTGACTTTTTTATTGGCATCCTAGTAGTGCCCCCAGGACATCAAGAGCCAAGGACAGACTGGAAGTGATAAGGAAAGGCAGATTCAAGACTCAACAAGAAGTCCAGGAAACATATTACTATTCTGTCATGCCTAAAGGAAACATCTTAAGAAATCTAGAAAAAGAACTTCCAAGAACTGTGAGTTATCTTTTTTGTACATATGCTATAAGGACTTTCCCTGCATTCATAGGTAGTACTGGGAAAGTGTGTCATTGACTTTATAGGGGGGGAGAAGGAGAGTGTTTTGTTAATTATATGACCATATGGTCATACAGTACCCTTTCAAAAAGATAATTATGTCCATAAAGGAGAGCAAATCCAAGCATGCTCTCAGTAATAAGCCCTTATTGGCCAGTCCTTAGTCAGAGTTTGCTCCAAGAACTGGGTTCTCTTTGTCCAGAATCCATTACACTGAAACAGACAAAGGGGAGAAGTGAGACAAATAAAGATGGAAGAAACGGTATGAGTAATGGTGAATGGAAAAGAATGAGCATGATGTGCAATGAAAACATCTCATCCTGACTGGAATAGAGGGCATATTTTAAGAAATGGAAGAAAGAAAAGATTTAGACTTTATGGCAGAGATAGAAGTGAGCCGGTGTGGCTGCTTGAGGAGGAAAGCTACGTGTTAAAAAAAATATATTTTAGAAAGAATAATCCAACAGTGATATTCACGACAGATTTGTGTGAGGAAAAATGGAGGCAAGAAGACTGATTAAGAGGCTCCTGACTTAATTTTGCTCTGAAATTGTGATGATTTAAACTAAGGAGATAGCAGTGGTAAAATAAATAAATAGAAGTAAAAAAGTAAAAATGAATTCAGGAAACATTTGGGAGGGAAAACATAATTGCTATCAGGTGGTACTATTGACAAGAAATTCTATTTGTCAAGTTATCTGTAATTTACATATGCTAAAAACCCCTCACAAAGTAAACATCTGAGTTTCTCCTCTCAGACAAAATTGCAGAACATATAAATTTAAAACAAGCATAGTCAATTTTCACTTCGAATTTCCATGCTTCAAATTTTTCTAATATGTCCATTCAATAGTGCCTAATAATACAATTAGATTTCAGTTTTTTTCTAATTTGATTCAATCATGTGGCATTTTTAGCTATTGAGACAATTTCTGTCAGGCCTGTATGAGTTTGATCATTTCACCTTGCTAATACAAGATCACCATCTATTGGTGAGAGAGAATAACTTCAGGCCACAAAGAAGCTGTGTAACAATAGGAGAACATTAACTTTTAACCATTCTTTTCAACATCATTTCAATGAATAGATTCCAATGAACAATATAGGCATCTGTATTAGGGCATCTAGGTAGCACAGTGGATAGAGTGCTGGACCTGAAGTCAGGAGAAGTCATCCTCTTGAATTCAAATCCATTCAGATACTTACAAACTGTATGACCCTAGACAAGTCACTTAGTCCTATTTGCCCCAGTTTCCTCATCTGTAAAACGAGCTGGAAAAGGAAATGGCAAACTATGTCATTATCTCCGCCAAGAAAACTTCAAATGGAGTGATGGGTCAGGCACAACTCGACAACAACAACAACAACAACATTGTGATCAAGGAATTTTTAAAAGCATTTTAAATTAAATTTCATTAGGGAAGCTTCATTTTTAAAATTAAAATCTCAATTTGGAACTAAAACTTAGTTTAATTTAAAAATTAAAATCTATTCCTAGTACCTATTATAGTACTCTAAAAAATAGTATGTACTTTAAAAAATGTTTGCTGCTGTGAAAAGCATGCCAATGTCTGCTTTAATGAATTTCTATTACTTTTGGTTTGGTATAATGTTAGTATGGGCTGGGAGGAGCCTAAAAGGACATTTTACAGATGAAAAAACTGAGGCCAGAAGGAATGTGACTTCCAAAAGGTGACCAGGATAGTAAGTTGCCAGAAGTAGGATTTGAGTTTTAGAAAGTTAACCTTAGAGTCTATTAAATCTGAAAGTTTAAGTCCTGCTTCTCACATACTACTTGTGTGACTCTAAGGAAGTCATTTTACCTCTGGGTACCAAAGACAACTTTCTAAAACTGTAAATTATAGAATTGTTGCTGATCCCCATAGATAGAATGAAATCATAGGGATAGTTCTTCCCACCCCAAATAATTTAAACAAAAAAGAAAAAATGACCTCAATTTATTCCCAGTGTTTGTATTATTTTTTATATATGTATACACACATATATTTCTAACATCAATTTTAACAAGAGCAAAAATATAATTATCCAACATATTATACTCTGTAGAATAGCCACATTAAGGAGATATTTATATTGCCTTATTTCCATGTGATAATGTATACATCAATTTGCTAGTTGGGAATATAAGGTGCTAAAGTGAAATTGTATTCCATCTGCTTGGATTCCCATAGATCTCTCTGCTTTTGCTAATCTTTCACAAATCATTAAATTCTGGAACCAATTCTGAAATTCATTGAAATAAACTAACTCCATGGCTCAGACACTGGAAGAAGTTTCCAAACTTTGCATAGACATCTGAAATTCTTGGCATGACAATATGTTGGAAATTCATAGTAGCCATGCTCCTCTCAAAAGACCAAGCCAGTGTTTTTATACTCTATCACCCATCATTACTAAGAAACAATTGAAGATTATCCAAGGAAGCAGATGATCGCTCCTTTTTTTTCTGTTTCTTTGATCACAAAAGAGGACATCCCATTGCCAGTTTCTCTAAAGACAAAACTCAGATTTTAGTCACCCACATTATATAGAAATTTTTTTTAGAAAACCAACAGTAGGATTAGAAGGAACTATTATTCACAGGATCATCATCAGATCATGGACCTAAAGCTGAATGAGGCCTGAGATGTACCCTCTCATTCATATGACTATGAAAGTGTGCTTTGCCAAGGAAAATCAGTAGTAAAAACTTTCCTATTGCTTTCTCATATTTTTGTCAAGGATGCCTTCCACACATAGACTTTTCTTATATGCTTTAAAGAATCTTTTCAAACCTATTGTTATGAAAACATACTGTCATCATTCATTATTGCTAGCTAAGGTTTGTATAGCACTTTAAGTTTGTAAAACACTTTTCCAATGGAGCACCCTTTCCCATTGTCAAGGGGGTAAGGATGCTAGAAATGGGTTAACCACTGAATTGGACAGAAATAGCATCAGTTTCATTTCCACTAGCCTGGGGTCTAGTGGGAGATGGCTAATGCCACTCATTAACCTACCATCACAACATAGGGAATGTAAAGCAGTTAAGCTTAAGACCAAAAGGCAATGTTTGAGCTACACCAAGAGCAATAGGTAGGGACAGAATCACCCCAAAAATAACAATGACCATAGGCAATGAGTGCCAGTCATAAGATTCCTGTGCTGGACTCCAGAAAAGAAGCCATACATGTGAATTGAGCAGGAGGTATGTTGTGGTGGATGAATATTGTATTACTGAAACCTCTCCCTCCCCACATTGGTCTGCAGACCCATTTGGTTATTTCTGTAACCTTCTTTCCTCCTTTTCGTTCCCTCTTTGTCCTCAAATATCATGTGCCTATTTTCTGAAATATATCTCCGTTTCTTAGGAACATCTTATTATCTATCTTTTAAGCCAATTATTATGATAAATATGATAAATCTCTGCATTTCTAGTATATGTGCAACAGAGACCAACGATGTGAGGGGTGAATGGGAGTATCTATAAGAAAAAGAGATTTTTGTGTCTGTGGTACATATTTTGCCAGAATCCTTTTTTTCTCTCTTTTTTTGGCTGAAGACTCAAAGCTATAGAAAGAGAATTATGAATTCATATTTTATACTTCCCAGACCAGAAGGAAAGAGAAGGGAAATATAGGCAATGAGTTAGAAGTTTGGCCAATGGATGCTGAAACTAGCTGACCAGAACAGGAAGCAGAAAGTTGGCCACTTTCCTTCCCAATGCTTCTTATTGTCCAGTTTAAAAGAAAAACCAGAGTTTTTCTAGTGGTGCAGTGGATAGAGCACTGGTCCTCAAGTCAGAAGGACCTGTGTTCAAATTGGCCTCTGTGTGACCCTAGGCAAGTCACTTAACCTGATTGCCTAAAATGAAGGAAAACCACTCCTCTAGAGAAAAGGAACAAGACAGGATAAAAAGGAACTGACAAACCCCCTCCCCAAAAAAAAATTTTTTTTTTACTAAAAGAAAATATGGTCATGAAGATTCAGACACAACTGACACAAACAACAACATGCCACCACACCACTTACAGGCATAACACTAGCTCATTCAGTCCTCACAGAGTCCCTGTAAAGTAAATGTTATCATTACCCCAATTTTACTCAGAGATTAAGTAACTGACTCAGTCAAATAACTAGAAAGTATCTGAGGAGGGAATTTGAACCCAGGTCTTTGTCCATCCAAGTCTAGTGCTGTATGTATTACATTGTAAGAGGATTATGACAGACGGAGCCATGTTGAAAGCTTTTTTCCCCAACAACTGACCGTGTATCAACATAAGACATAGAACTCATATTAACACATTCCCAAGGCATTTTTCAGTGTCATAAAGAATGTTCTATTCAAAGTCCGCACAGAAGTATTAATGGCAAAGTTTCTAAATATTCAATTTACAAATGATATTTATTCTAATTGTACTAATTTTTGAAGTCTCAAAATACAACAAAACTTCCTTAATAAAACTTCCTATTATTTGAAAGAGGACAGCCTAACCAGCATTGTTCAGTCATTTCAATAATGTCTAACTCTTCATGACCCCATCCGGAGTTTACATGGCAGATACTAACGTGGTTTGCCATTTCCTTTTCCAGCTTATTTTTCAGATGAGGAAAGTGAGGCAAACAGGGTTAATTGACTTGCCCAGAGTCACATAGCTAGTGTCTGAGGCCAGATTTGAACTCAGGAAGATGAGTCTTCCACTATCCGTTGTGCTACCCAGCTGCCCCCAACCAGCACATCCAGTCTCAGACACTCACTTAACTGTGTGACCCTGGGTAAGTCACTTAACCCTGTTTCAAATCCCACTCTTATGCTTACCACCCATGTGACATTGGACAAGTCACTTAGCTTCCTTGAACCTTGAAACAGATGCTCATCTGCAAAATGTGAGGTTGACATCACTGGCCTCTGAAGTTCTTACAGCATTAAATCTATAAGTATGATTCTATGATCATTATATATGAAAAACAAATACTTCTCCATTTTATAATATGCACTTGGACAGGTAGCCTGTTGAGTCAGAATTTCATAAACAGCTGCTACAAATTAATAATGAAGTGAGGCCCTGAATTGAGTTGAAGGTCAGACTGGGTAAAATTAGAGAAAATATATAGCTCTTTCAGTAATTCAAGCTACCTGTTGGCACAGAAGTATGTTTGTTTAACACCAATATTCTCCTGAGAATGCTATAACATGAATGCTACAATCTCAGAAGAATTAAAATTAAAGGCAATGGGAAGATACAAGGCAGACATAGAATTCAAGAAATTACCAGTCATAACTTCTACACTAGAAAGCATGCACCTATGATGACACCTGAACAGACAGGCATGTAATAAGAGTGAGAGGAATAATAGGTAGACAACCAGTCCATGCTCTGCACTGGAGCTCATAAAATATTAAAACAATCGGAGAAAGACCATCAGCACATTATATAAATACTTTATTGAGTATTTATGGAGAGATCTGTAGACAAGCATTTCCCAGGATGAGAAGGGATGGGGAGGTTGAGATCTATACCACTGGAGAGGTACCCATTCTGATGGGAGTGCAAATTGATATCGAAGTAATCATGAATAAATGCTTGAAAGCACCTTGAAATAATGGGGCAAACTAACTAAATAGCAGAATCATGAAGGAACCTATGATTTCTTCAATGCCAGAAAGTCCTAGGTGAGAAAAATCCCTCTTCTAATGCTGGTTGGCACTTTCTCAGCAACTTATTCTTTTGGAGAGTTGCCAAGCACTGAGACGTTAAATAAACTCACTTACCCAGGGTCCCAGTGTCCAAGATGGGGTATTTAACCCATAACTTCATGATTTTAAGGCCAAGGAAAATTTTCTATATACTATGTCACATTGCTCATCAACCAAATAGAGGACATTTTATTTTTCCCATAGTTTCCCATAACTTGAGATGGAGATGTCTTTCTCTAATAGCAATTGTTCACATTTGTATAATACATTTAATTTTGCAACATATTTTATACACAATATATCATCTGACATATACCAAAATTACAGGTGAAGAAACCAAAGTTCAGAAAGGTTAAGTGAATTTCTTAGTTCACACAGCTATTAAATATCTCAGGAAGGATTGAATCTCAGGTGTGCCCTCTTTCCCTGTCTGAGACTCTTGGAATCCTTGTCTCCAGAACTCAGCTCATATACCACCTCCTCCAAAGGCCTTCCCTTTCCCTCCCTCAGCTGGTAGTGCCATCCCCTCTCCAATTGCCCTCCTATCTACTCTGTGTTTGCCCCCTATATTCTGTGTGTGTGTGTGTGTGTGTGTGTGTGTGTGTGCGTGCGTGAGAGAGACAGAGAGAGAGAAAGAGAATAGTCTTCCCTAGAATGTAAGCTCCTTGAGGGCAAGGAATGTTTTTGCTTTTTCTTTATATATCCCTGGGTCTCAGCATAGATCCTGGCACTTAATAAAACTTAATAAATATGTGCCAATTATACATTAGTTGACTGATTATTCTGACACAATTTCTCTTATTCTTGAATTCTTACCTTTGGGGGATTTGCGACATACCCTTCTTTTCTTTTTCCTTTCATTATCCACAGTTCAATTAATTCTCCTGCATCCAGCTCTTTTATAATGCCCCACATATTTGATTCATCTCTTTCTAGCTCTTTCTGTTTTGACCAAAGTCAGGAAAATTGCTCCCTTGCTTTCTTCTATCCACTGTCTCTCTTTTAAATCCATTTGTGAGCTGATAAACAACCCTAATCTTGGCTGAAAGGAATGAGTAGTGCTAATGATACTGTAGTAAGGACAAAGAAAATTATAAGTTGATAGATAGATAGATAGATAGATAGATAGATAGATGGATGGATGGATAGATGGCTGGATAGAGATAGAAATATTTTTAAAACTTGCAAAAACTATTAAAGTCCCTGAAATTTCCAAAAGTCTCTTCCAGAATGTCTGCAAACTTATGGAGCATTCCTATAATTAAATTCAATTTCCTTCAAGCACTATTATGCCAAATCCATTTTTCCAAACTATTTTCTAGACTTATTTTTTTGTTCCATTTAATCACTATTGCTGCAATAGGATTATTTCATCCTACTTTTCATTGCAAATGTACAATATTTCAACCAAATTGTAGATTAAAGAAGTTTCTTTAGGCCAGGCTGGGAACCTAACTCCCATTAACTACCTTTCTGGGGGTGAAAGAAGAGAAAATGAGGGAAGTGTCCCAGATTCCAAGCTACTGATTGATTGGGAAACTTTGGGAACACAACCTGTTTGTAAATCAAGGGCCCTGTTTACTGGTGCAAATGTCCTTAGTAACTAACACCTTAAAAAAATGACTTGATCTTTTATATTCCTGTTGCTTTTTCACCAGCCAAAGAAATTCTGTTTAGCTAAAGACCATTTTTCTGCGTCAGTTTATTAAGGTTGCCAAGAAGTACAGCTAGGTGTCACAGTGGCTAGAGTGCCAGGTCTGAAGTCAGGAAGACTCATGTTTCTGAGTTCAAATCTAACCTCAGACACTTGCTAGCTATATGATCCTGGGCAAGTCACTTAACCCTTTTTGCATCAGTTTCCTCATCTGTAAAATGAGCTGGAAAAGGATATGGCAAACCACTCCAATATCTATGCCAAGAAAAGCCCAAACAAGGTCACAGAGTCAGACATGATCAAAAATAATCAACAACAACAAAAACAAAATGCAATTAGAGCTTCTGGAAACCTGTGAGACTGAATGAAATTTGAATGCATTAGTACAGGGGTGGGGAACCTGTGGCCTCAAAACCATATATGACCCTCTAGGTCCTCAAGTGCAGCCCTTTGACTGAATTCACTTGTTCTGTGAAGTTTAGATTCAAAGGGTGGCCCTTGAGGCCCTAGAGGGTCACATGTGGCCTCAAGGTCACAGGTTCCCCTCCTGTCTACTAAGAACTGTCCTTTCTTATAGGAGATACCAAATTTAGAACTCTCACAGTGATTTTGAAGATGAAACTTGAAAAAAAAAAAAGATGTTTTCTTAAAATGCCAATATAGCCAAATTAGCTATAGAAGTTATTTTGCTTTTCTTGAAGATGGGAGAAAAATGTGGCACTTAGCTTTTGTGGAAGTTATATTATGATGAATAGTTCTATGACCTTGGGCAAGGCACTCAACCTCGCTTTGTCCAATTAAACAGGGAGATGAGCCAGATGTTCAATCAATCATCCAATGAGTATTTATTAAAGGTCTGTTGGGTGCCAGGCACTTCTCTAGACACTAGGCATGTAGAGACAAAAATGAAACATTTGCTCCCGTCAGCAGCTTATTATCTTCCAGCAGAGTGACGTATATGATATGTGTACATGAAAACATGCATGAATATGTGTGTGTGTGTGTGTGTGTGTGTGTGTGTGTATAGGTTTAACCAGGTAATTGTGGGAGGGCATGGAAAAGAAGCTAACAACTGGGATTGGGGTGGGATCTAGAAAGGTGTCATGAAGAAACTGATCCCTAAATTGAGTTTTGAAGGAAACATGAGATTCTATGAGGTAAAGGGAAGGAGAGTATATCCCAAGTAGGAAGGACAGTCTCTACAAGGCATGGAAATGGGAGATGGATTGTTATATCTAAGGAATAACAAAAAAGGGTAGTTTGCTGGACTACGGAATGCAGAAAAAGGAGCAATATAGAAAAGGACTGGAAAAGTAGGTTGGGGTGGTACATATAAATATGTGGCTTTGGCCGTAGAAAAGAGTAAGTTCACATGCTCACCTATTAGCAAACATTCTCTGCAAAAACCATAGTTAAGGTCTAAAATGGCCAGTGACTTTACGACCCCAATTTAGTTCTAATATGTCATAACATACATCCCTACCAATATTCTGTAGCACCAGGATAGTATTAGGAGTGTGTCATTCAAAGAAGTAAGAATATTTGTGCATTTGAAAACACAAACTTCCTTTTGAAAAGAAAATAATGGTGCTGATCATTAATAAGTTGCTTATTAGGTTATGTACAGCTTTTCACAAGGATCTTTAAGTACCAGGGGTTTTTTTCCACCCTTTTATCATGCTCCACTGAGAGAATAAAAGAAAGCTGATTAAAAATGTTCAGTGGAATTTAGCCTTCTTTTATCTGTCCTTCCCTGGCCTTCAGTTTACTCTATTCCTCCCCTCCCCCAGCTTTGCAACAGTCTAATTGTATGTGGAAAGACTCCCAAAACTACCCTTGGTTTACAGCATATTTAGAATTAAATGAGGAAAAAACTTTTTATTCTACGGTTTTTATTATTATGCATTCATGCTCTCATTTAACAATACTGCCTGGAGCCTCTGTACGTGTTCCTAAGTTCCCAATCCCATATCTTCTAGAAGACCCTCTTCCACCAAGCAACATAATTAAAAGGAAAGAATAGCTCCTGGTTCTCTGGTACTATACAGGTAGAGAAAAATTTCAGAAGCTTCTGATTCTCATCTAAACCTAGAAAGAAAACCATTGTTTAAAAACAAACCCAAAGTTTCACTTTCCTAAATGAATCAATTCTTACATTAGCATAGTTGTTCTGACTGACTGAGAACTTACCAAAAGGAACATGGCAGTAAGTGGATCCTGGGTTCATCAAGTCAAACATATGTCTGGCTGTTGGGTCATCATATACCAAGAAAAACTTTGTGCTTTCAGTGGCCAGAGCCCTGGACCCAGGATTGAAAGCCCAGGATTTGAGCCTCACCTGTAACTATGGGGCAAGTTTGAACTGTCCTTGCAGTAGAATGGAGAATTAATTTGTACTATGTATTTGTACTATGTATTTGTACTATGTATTTCACAGGGTTGTTGTGAGTACTGAAATCTATAATTTATATAGCATATTTCATAACTATAAAAATCTATGTAAATATAAGTTATTATTAGGAAAAGATATTACTTAGTTGAGATTAAGGATTTATTCTCACTTTATAGAGATCCATTGGTCAAGCTAATGGATAATACAAGTATAAGAGAGAAAGTGTGGCATAATACATAGAGGGAGAGGAATTAGGAAGACCTGGGTTCCAATCCTTCCTTTGACCATACTTACTGGGTGATCCAAGGCTAAGTGCTTTACCTCTCATTGTCTCACATATTTCTTTACAATTTTTAGATACTTGCCTTTCTGCCATAACAAATTTTTGCAATTACAGTTCCCTACACCAACAAACTCACATTTTGGGACAGAAAATAAAATTATTTCATGAATGAGTTCATCCAAAAGCTTCATCTTAATATGCGCCAACACATACCCCTTTTAACTGAAACCCTGCCCTCATATTTATTTCATCAGGCATCAAAAGTCACATTGCAACTTCAGTTGGTTTATACGGTTTAGGAAATTGTAAAAGAAACTAAGTCTTTGGGAAAGAACATCAAAGAGTCACTTTGATACCCCTTACAGGCTATCCTTCTTCTGAGATAGCTTTATCCTTATGGCTCTCTTCCTAAAGTAGGTTAGTTTGGCATAAATAAATTTAGTTTTATTTCCGAACCAAGTTTTCTTTCTTCTTAGGTGTCACATTGAGTGGAACTAATTTAGCTTTTTGTCTTTCTGATACCAGCCTTAGAAAATTTCAGAATAGATGGCCATTCAATGTGAGTGGTATAGTACAAGGTCTCCTCATTTATTCTCAGTTATCAAAGAATTAGAAAAATATTCGTGGAGTCCAAATTGCCCACTAGAGCTAGTCAAGGGCAAGTTCAACCTGAGTTAGATAAGGCCCTCTTAGAGATTGAGGAGGCATAGATTCTGAATGCGAGATTTAGAGCTCAGCACATAATCTGCAGTATTAAGGAACTACCATTAAAAATGAAAAAAAGAGATAATTACATTTAAAACACCAAATTTACTGGGATCATTTGACCAGGAAACTGTGAGAGAGAGAAAAAAGATCAAGAATAAGAACCAAAGAGCCTTGAAGAGTGTTTTCCTCCTGTAACATTTTATTCAGAAAGTTTTAAAATGTGCTATTTCAACAAAAGCAATTTTAATTCATGAGAGCTACAACTAAGCATTAAGGTCAACAGCCAGTATTAAGGCTGCTCCAAAACAAATGCTTGAATTTTGTGAGGATTTTAACGTTGACCTTCCTACCATCTTTCTCTCTTTTTTTTAATGTATGTCTGTGTCTGGGCTTTATGTCTGTCTTTGTGTATCTGTAGGATGTCAAGTTCGTTTTTACAAAAAGCTCTAGCTGATGGTGCTCATGACATTCTTGTAGGTAGATTTATTCCTTGACCTTACACTTTGGAAAGGACAGTCTGAAATACTCAAGAAATTGTGGACCTTACTCAATTATGATATGAGTTATTTCCCTTCTCCAGAGGAAGTGTTACCAATAGAAAGCAGAGGCCATAGCCGGGTCTCTCTTGATTGCCAATATCTCTACAGAGGAGCCATTTGAACAGGATGCTTGTTTCAAATTCAATTTGAGGCTAAGATGGCGGTCAAGATACAGCAATGGGCTTCTGGCAGCTCCTCACTCATTTTTTCTAATCTTGTGATACCTCAGAGGGCACTGAACCTAAAAATGAAGTTACTTAGAAACAATGACAACACAAAACAACATTAATAACTGGAGCTAAAGTTCAGAGTGGACATCTATCTGATTTATTTTAAATGTCAAAAATGAAGCATATCTTTAAAATTCTTTTAAATTCGATTTTACGGTTTAACAAATACAGCATCTTCCAAACAGGAGTAATTTTCAATGCTAAACCCTATTACATGTTTCACCTTGCTGCTTGTCCATTCATTTCAAGGCACCCTATAATAAAAGCCAGGTAAGGAAGTAAAACACTCATCCAAATGAGTAGCTAAATGATAAGAACTTTATTAATATAAAGTGATGAAAAGGCTGTGTAGTGGCTAGAGCACTAGACGCAATGTCAAATCATATCTCCATGGACACTTACTAATTATGCAAACCACTAAACCTCTATGGGTCTCACTTTGACTCAGTGACCTCTGAGGTCTCTTCCAGATCTAAATCTATTATCTCACTATTATTCTGACATGGTTTTATTTTTCCAAGATTCATATTGCCATAATAATTTCACTAAATTCTTCCTTTACTGCTTAATTATAGTAGAGAGGTGACCCTGGATTGTGCCAGCGGCACAAAGGTGTCACTGGTCCATTGTTTAAGATCACTACTTTGGCTACGTGGTAAGGAATCTGTTGGACACAGCAACCTTCTGAAACCATCTACTAATGCCAGAGAAGGTTTTGACGGACACAGGGAAAGGGAAAACGCACCCAGAGAAAATTAAATACCTTGAATACAATAGGTATATCTGACATTTTAAGATTAGAAAATTAAGTATTAAATGTATTCTCTCATTTGATCAATATACTTATCCTGTGAAGTGGATATTACAGGTGTGTAGTTTGTCCAGACCTATAATTAAACCAGTATAGGCAGCTCACCATTAAAGAAATGTCCCCTTCTCAAATCAGTTCAGTGACTATAATGCAACTCTAAGTGGTAGAGAATTGGCTGGAATGCTGAAAAGGTAAGTGACTTGTCTGGCATCACTAGGATGCTATATGTCAGAGGCAGAATTTGAACCCAAGTCATGCTGACTCTAAGATCAGTTCACCATCTGCCATATTCCCTCTCCTTATTGGTATTATCATCCCTTTTGGGGTGGCATGTATCAGAGTCTCAGAAAATATCATATCTGTGAGGACATATTCAATAAGTGTCAAAGATAAGACACAAATGCATGTCTCTCTAGACTCCAAGCTTTGTGTTCTTTCTACTATGCCATTGGAATCTTAAAAGTTTTGAAGGACAATGACATGATGATAAGGCAGGTATGTGATATAGTGGAAAAAGTATCAAGTCTATAAGTCAGGAAGACTTGAATTCAAATTCAGTCTCAGACACTAATTAGCTGTGTGACCCTGGATGAATCACTTAGCCCTCTTTGCCTCAGTTTCCTCATCTGTAAAATGAACAGGAGAAGGAAATGGCAAACTACTCCAAGATCTTTGCCAAGAAAACCTCAAATGGGGTCATGAAGAATTGGACATGACTGAATAGACTGAACAACAACATTATGACAAAAAATATTTAATAATTTTTAATGATCTAATTTAATTTCTACTTATTGAATCTATATCTTCACTATACTTCACATTATGAAGTGACAATTGGAAATTAACTGAAAAATTTAGTTAGCATATGAAGCTAATCACTTTGGTTTATGGGTTGCTCAGGTGCTAATTATCCTACCAAATCCAAGCAAAAATGATTGTTTTTCAGGGATTCTTGGTCTTTTTTCATGTCAAGGATTCCTTTGGCAGTCTGGTGAATCCTATAGACTCCTACTCAAAATGTTTTTCCATTCAAAAAATGAAATATATAGCATTACAAAGGAAATAAATTGTGTTGAAATAGTTATCAAAATATTTTTCATAAAAAATGAATTAACAGACCTCAGGTAATGATTTTCCCTCACATTGTATAAGAAAAAGAACTCTGGCTCTGAGTCGATGGACCCAAATCTGAGTCCCACCCACTTGACCTTGGCCTCAATTTCCTCATCTGTAAATTGAGAAGGAAGAGTGGACTAAATGTTCTTTGAGGTCCTTTCAAACTCCATATGCATAAACCTGTAATCCATCCTAGTTCAGAATAGTCACCCAATACCTACTCTCAAGAGACGAGGGGAACTTTTGTACTTGTTGGTACAGATATCTGTCATTCAATAAAACAAAAATGAATTAAGTGCCTACTTGCACCAAGCAGTATCCTAAACTCTGGGGGAGATTCAAAGTTCAGATATACCTTGGTTCCCTGCCTTCTCAGGGCTTTTAATCCAAGAGAAAGATATGAGCCAACCACAAACAATCATTTTCCAAATCAGTCCATAAAAAAGCATTAAAAGAGGCGCAAAGAAAGTGGTGTGTGAAGTATGAGATGGAGAAAAAAGATTACCTACTTTGGGGGAGAAAGAAGAGAACATACGAGTTGAGCTTTAGAGTTCATAAGAATTTTACAGGGGAATATCACTTCAGGCATAAGGATAAATTTGGGCACTTTTTGATGAATGTCCTTAAAGTTCAGCTCCAAGGCAAGAGATTTTCCCATCTCTTATATTGAAGGGGATTGGGAGCAGCAAACTTTCAGGGAGGCAAAAGAATGTGGCAGAGAATTGTATTGGTAATGGAATTTGGAGATGCCCCTGTATTGGCTTGGTTTTTGGGGTCAGTGTTAAAACCCAGAGCTTGTCAATCCTACTTGTGGGATGGACTTGTTGACGTGAAGAGAGAGGGCTGAACTGGGAGGAGCTGCGAATTGGGCGAGAGGCCCAAGTTGAGAGGAAGCCGGAAGGACTTTGGGAGAGCAGTATCCAGTATTGTGGAGCCTGAGTTGCTGAGAGAAAGATTGCTAAGAGCCTGTTGGAACTGCCACCTGGAACTGCCACCCGGAACTGCCACCCGAACTGCCAAGAACTGAGGAGGCGTGGCTGTGATGCCGGTATTTTGTCTGACTATTTTGATGTTGTTTTGCCAGATTCACCTGATGGTGAAGGACAGTGCTGCTGTTTTAGAGGTCCTGGAACCTGACTGTTGGTTCAGAAACCCTGAAGGAGGATTTTCTTGTGGTACCTGCACAGAAATCCTGGAAGAGGGCCTTGCTGATGTTTTCAAGGGTTCTGGGACTGTTCTACAGGCAGAGAGTGACTTGATGAAGACACTTGGCTATGGCGTTTTGTTGAGCCTTGTCTCCCCAGGAACTGAGATTGCTGAGGGCT